>JFZS01000049.1:0-108604 GCA_000709145.1 Balansia obtecta B249
GAGAGAGAGAGATTGATAGAAAAGAGGGGGGAAGCCGGCAGCGACGGAACCAGCGAGTTGGGGAAAAAAAGGAAGAAAAAAAAAGACACGACGACGAGACAGAAAAGGCCTGTTCAGTCGGCTTTACGATGGAGATAGCAACCCAGCATAAAAAAAGTTGCGGAATAGTGAATGGGCCGAGCTATTTGACTGCGTCCTGTAAGTTGTTGTGCAGACAGCAAGGCCAAATGGACAGCAGCAGGCGGCCTAAAGTACGTACCTGATCCCTGCTCTTTGCCAACGCGGTCCCTGGCTGTTCCAAAAAAAAAACGGACACCGACCGGATGGGCGGCAGACTTGGCAGGCCTTTTACTTGGTTTTTTTTTTTTCTTCGACCGCTCTCTTCACCAGCCTCAAATACAATAGCCGGCAGGTACCGGTACTTGAGGGGGCAGTAAATAGTGTGTCGGACAGGAGGTAGAAGCTCACGTGTGGAAGGGACTCCCCAGACAGCCTTGGATGTTAGTGATGCCGAATGCACGAAAAGCCGAGGCGGACTTTCGGATAAGGACGATTGATGAGGCCAATAGGATCTCGCGCCGACGGGTCCAGGGCGGGAGAAGTCTTCCTCTCCATACGAGAAAGGAATTGCAGAACAAGGCACCACGGAATCAATTCACGTCGAATAGAGTTTGCTCGGGAATCTGTTCAAACGTCCAGTTAGCACTCTCAGCGGTGGCTCCAGCAACGTGCTAAGAGGTGTGCGCGGCAGACCATGAGAGAAGAATAAATTCTAGTCACGAAGTGGCCAACCGACAAATCGAGTCCAGCTCAAAGCCGGGAACAGGAAAGCTGGGGGAAATATCCAAACTAGAAGGGCATCATGGGAATGCTCGACTGAAGCGTGCCAATTTGCTGCCGGCCAATGGGATAAACGGTAAGGTCAAAAAATTGGGTGAATGAAAGAGAACAGATACAGGATACGGATTTGCTGACACGGCCTATGCCATCTTTGTTTCGAACATGGTGTTGGATACGTTCGCCAGCTACTTACTATATTCACAGCAATGGAAGAATGAATTGTGCCGTTGATCAGGAAATGGTAATTCGGAGAATAAATCGGACCATGAGATGTGCTGGCGGTGTTGGCGGTGACGGCAACGTCTACCAGACGAGCACAGGGTACAAGCAGAGCCGTGCCCCTGGATCGGTCGCAGTGCGCCGGATTGTCGATTCGGGCGAGGTGCCTGATTGGCAGCTCCTCCACACTTTGAACTACTCACGGCTATTCGTCGTCCGTCGTCAAGTCCAAACGCTTGCAGTCGGCAAGGCAAGGCAAGGCAAGGCAAGGCAAGGCAAGGCAAGTATTGTATTGTATTTTATTGTATTGTATCGAATCGTATCGTGCTGGGCGAGCGTATGCTATGACGGAAACGATGGCGGTTCGGTAGACTTTCGACTGGCGCAGTATCGTGGAAGCCAGAGAACAAAGCAAGATCTCGTTTTGTTGGCTGTGGCGTGGGGCTGTCAGCAGTAAGGCGCGCAGCTCATCAGCGCGTGTGGTGCTTGGAACTGGTAACTGGTGCCAGGGACGGGCCGGTCGGGATTGGACTCTGGTGGCCCGTTGGAAGTGGCAGCCACAACTCGAAGTCAGAGGATGCTCTGGTCTTGATGATGATGAAGCTTGCACGGCCAGGCAATGGTTCAAGGAAAGAAGGAGGGTGATATTTCAGAATGCGCCGTTTCCTTTTTTTTTCTTTTTTTTTCTTTTTTTTTTTAATTCGGGCAAGAGGATGACAAACTGACCTCCTGCAGGGCAAGGCTTGGACAGGTGAATACGAGAAAGTTGGCATTAGCTAGGGGAGCCAACCCAGGGCAGCTTGGTCAGTGCTGGTCCGAGGGTTAAGGCAGGCGCGACCCAGGAAGAAGAAGAGGGGAAAGAAAGGGTGATGGGAAAATTCAGAAACCTTGTCCAATTGCAATTGACAGACCACGGTACACGATACTCGATACTCGATACTCGATACTCGATACTCGACACTTGACGCGCTGCAGAGCATTATTGACTCGACGACTGGAGACTGCATTCTGACGACGGCTCCAATC
The DNA here is from genome assembly GCA_000709145.1 of Balansia obtecta B249. NCBI lineage: Eukaryota > Fungi > Ascomycota > Sordariomycetes > Hypocreales > Clavicipitaceae > Balansia > Balansia obtecta. The sequence continues at coordinate 2,086 of JFZS01000049.1, forward strand.
AACCGAGTCTTTACATTTCCTCACCGGTTCGACCCGGCTATCCAGGGCCGACAGTGCGACAGTTCGCCATGTCGATTCCTCCACCACCTCCACTGCACCGTAGCACGACATATGTCCTGATGGCAGCCTCGAGTCTTGTACTCCTTGATTCCCCACTGGTCACTGGCTGGTCATGACAAGGGTCCGTAACTTTGAATACCGGCACGACGCTGTTTCCTCATTTACCTGTGAACGCCGTCTCCGAACAGCGTTGGAGTCCTTCAAGCCTAGGCGGCAAGCCATGTACGTCTGTCACTCGTCAACCCGTGCCTGGCGCGGCACTTTCCATGGACGTGCTCTCGCTTGTTCAACAAACAGGAGGCATGTATTTCCTCCTCCTCATCTACCTCTACTAGTGAAATGTGCGTGCAATTAACTCTGTCTTGTAAGGGACGAAGTTGCAGTGGAGCCATTACGACGACAATCAAGCTCCACTTGGTGCAAGCATTAGATTGTAGTACAGAGCCGAGAGTGCAGAGGACTTGGGACATGAAACCGCCATAATCGCCACGAGATCTGCTTTCGGGGAATAGAAGTCGTCAGTTGGTGACAGCAGTGCCTTCTTTTTCTGGCGAATCTGCGATTGTGGTCGAGGCTCCCGATATTGCCTTACTTGGGAAGCACAAGTTTAGCCCTGGACTGAAACACAGCATCTGGCAGATGCTTCCAACCAATACCTGTCGGAAAAGCAAGCCACCGACCGATATGGCCCTGGTACAACTTGGACGATTCGGGTTGATGCCACGCACTGCGTGAGCTGCCAAGAGATGTCAATTTGAACATGCCGCTCCCGTCTCGCGTTGCCATAATAGCAATGCAGGAGAAAGGGCAGCCTCAGGAAGGAAAGACTAAAAATGGCGTTCAGAAAGCGCACTGAATTCTGCATATCCAATGATGTCGTCGTCACATTCGGGTGGCTTGACAGGGAGGATGGAGACACAAGCCGCTGACACATGCAGGCACCACTCAGCTCGACTCCATTGCGCCTGCATGAGCTCCAGGAATAGCCATAAGGAGCAGGTAGGCTCCTATCGCTTCCGTACGAGGCACGGAGGTTACGAATCTCGATTGAGCTGTCACAATATTTCTTTTTGAGTGCGGTAAGGCGTCAACCAGGTCACGACTCGGTGAGCATACTGAGCAAAGTATCGTCATAGCTTACTGTCGCCATTGGCCTGGCGAAGTTGCTTGGGAGGGAAGTAAATGATTATCTGATGTGCAAAAAAGTACAGACGTACATATCATAGTAGCATCTGTACGCCGCCTTGCTGCAGTCACAAGAAATGTCAGAGCTTTTTTGTACTACTTCGGAGTATTTTTGCAAGAATCACGCGGCAGCAGGGTTAAATATAGCTCTGGGAGGTTCGACTGTGATGCATGCGTAACATGATTCTGTAAAGTCCCGACCTGTTCATGCATTTACATGTCGACATTGCGTAGATTCCGATGTGCGACATGGACCTGGCCTGACCTGACCTCAGGGTGCTGCTATTCCAAGTATGATGTAATAAGGGCATTATAGAGCAATTAAAAAAAAAACTTACTTCCAAAACTTCTAAAACTTTCAAAACTTTGAATAATGTCAACTCGCCCCATTTGTCGCGATTATATGGGTGCAGATCGGGCCCTCGGCACAAGTGCCGGTTTAGCTAGACTCGCTCAAATTGCAAGTTCGTAGCCCGGCTGGCAAAGCTCCCACTTTCACTGCGCTATTTTTATTTTTTGCTCCTCCAAAATTGCGCCGTCACTTGCTCTTTGTTGAAGGCCGTGAATCAAAGACCTCGGCTGAAGACGGGAGCGACAGATAATACTCCGTGCAGGTTCCAGCATGTCTAGGGGGACTATAAACTCTAATAAAGTGTTTCTCGAAATAAAACATATGCGTTGGCGGGGAGAGGGTCCGGGAGCCAATCGGCCGTGTGTTCGGAAAATGAGCAAAGGGAGGGGGGAAGGGGGGGGGGGGAGGGAGACACGAGCATGCAGCAGAAAAGTACTTTACCACGGGTTTAGCACCTGAGGTTAAACCGTGCTGCTATCAATTACAGTTCTATTTGTTTTAATCTATAGCCGTTTAAACTGAGTTAGCGGTTCTATTAAAATCGGGATCAGTTATCAGTTGGCATCTTGATGAAAAGAGCTTTCAATCGGGATTTTAGAAGCTCCCCGCAGCCCCGTGTTGAGGGGCCCATATTCCCCCCCCCCCTTTTCGGCCTAGCTTCTACTATGATATGATGGAAGGACTCGCCACTATGTTTAAATGAATCCCAGGCCGTCTTACAAAGAGTCAGCCGACACAGCCTCATCATGTAGCACCCCTTTCACGGGGGCGAACAAGCGAGATATCTGCCGTGAATCCAAACGTGTTAATCTACAGCTGAGGGAAAAGGGTAGGGCAAGCATTTCGCCTATTATAGAAGGGGGCAATAATTTCCACACGAAAAAATAAATAAATGCTCTTGTCGTCTCTTGCTCCACCCCTTCCTCCTCCCTTTCCAACCCCTTTTTTTGTGTGCAGCGCACGGACCACTCCTCGCTGCACGGGCCACATGCTTTGCTGTACTTTTTGTGCAGTCGTGCAAAACATGAGGCCTCGTATAATCTGACGGTAGAAAATCCCCCTCCCTTCTACTCCGTGCTGTCTGTCTGTCCTGAAGCCATACATAGTAGGGGTCAGGAACGGGGTTTTGAACATGTCCGAGACCCTTTTCCCGGACAGACAAGGGCTTCTCAGGGGTCCCTGAGAGTTCAGGGGTAAAACTGAGTGGTGTGGAGAATGGGGATGAAACGAGACGAAATGCTCGTCGACTCGGTCTGTCGGGGATTGTCCTATTCTTGTTTTGGTTTTTTTTTCTCCCTAAATTTCGCATGCTAAACCCTATGGCGATTCTTTTCATCTGACATGCATAGGGATGTCAATCAGGCACGCCGACCTGGATGACCGATCTTACTCGCCCATTTGCTCCCCACCCCCGAGCTGCATGGTGTCATGAAGTTTCTTCGTCACGTTCCCCCCCTTCCCAACACAAAAGTGGGCGCAGCACAGAGTGGGTGGTTCCAGCCAAGATTCCCCCTTCTTCCCTTGTCAGAATTTGACTTTTTTTTTTTTTTTTCTACAAATAGACTAGCGGGGCGGGGTGGACTACGCACATCTGTTCAATTGAAGATGCCCTTTTATCGCCACATTCATTTCAACTTGGATGCGGGCGGTCAAATCAGATCCAACATCCAACGGGTACAGTCGAGGATGGAGTATGGCTCAAGTCAATGACGTGACTGGCCCCATTGTGCTTGGATCACGGGTTGGCGTCGTGCCCCTGTCGAAGGAATAACCTGGTTTCACAACTTTAAACCACTTCGAGGTCGACGGTCCGGATGTTACCAGAGGAAGTCTAAAATATCCTTGTGCCTCAATATCGGAGCTATCCATGGGCTTCCTCGCCGCGGTATTCCCACGCGCATCTGACGCCGCCGTACAGGCACATTGGTATTCATCTCGTCGCTGTCATAAAGGGGTCCGTTAGAGCCTCACGAGACCGTCCCCAGCTTACCAAGTTCTGTACCTGACGAGCAGCATTTCTGGGACACGTACCAAAGGTCAACCATCTCTAGTCAGAATGCTGTAATGCTGTACTGACTCGGAGCTGACTGTAGTTGAGACGATGGACTGAAACGTGTCTCAAGAATGCGGGTTTTGCGCGCGGTGGCAGCCATCTACGCTCCAGGGCCTGCCATTCAATCTCTGCGTAATATAGTGCACCAAACGCTCCATAAGCTTCAGTGACAAGCTTCTTGGTAGACCGACCTGTCAAAACCTGTCTGGCGCGTTTTAGCCAGGGACGAATTTCCTGGTTAGGGCCTTGCCACTCTGTGCTAACGCAGGCACGCAACTACGGAATTGGCACACGCACTGGTCAAGAACACAAGACGAAGACGAAGTGGGGGCGGCGCAGCAAAGACGCAGCGGATACTCCGTAACTGCAAGCTTAAATTTACGATTCATTTACAATTTGTGCGCGGGAACCGATGCCGGCAACAGATAGGCTCGGCTGGCGAGTGCACGAGGTCCGCTTTACGGACCACTCGAGGCTGAGAAGGCGGTGGAAGAAGAAGAAGAAGAAGGAGAAGAAGAAGGAGAAGGAGAAGCAAACAATACGCGGCTGTCTTGGGTAGAACCGTGCAACTGATAGGACAACAACAGGGTAACAGCCACGGCGTGTCTGAAGGGGAAGATGTGACGTCCCCATCAAGTACAAACTCTGGTGTAGCTGCTTTACACGCGCCGCCTCCGTGAAAACAATCAGGCCGAGATTCATCATCAACCTCAACGGATCTACCGGCGTTGGCCGTTGTTCTCCCAGAAGACAAGCGAAGAATCCAGACGAAAGATGGCACTGCGTCGACCATGACAAACCTGCTGCATTGCAGCGCCCCCTTCGACTTTGACGCATCATCTTTTGTGCCAAGCAGGCGTGTTCCTATCGCAGCGGGAGCAACTAATCGCTAGAGACACCCCTGAGCAAAGTTGGCCCGGTTCCCAAGGGAAATCAACGTAGATCAGGTACGCAAAACCGGGATAGGCTTAGCCTGCGATAATGAGCGACGCCCTATGGAGGGAGTACTCGGCAACTGCTCTGGCCGATGTGTAGTTTGGAGAACAACTTCCAGTTGCCCCCGTCTCGTATGGAAGCGGTCATGATACTGGATCAGCCCGTGTTCTCGCGAGCCGGCGCGGCAGTTTGGCATGAAACACCGTATCGGACATTGTACAAGGGAAAGCTAGCTGATGAAAATGCCCAATGCGCCCGTCATGGCTTGCCGCACGGAGTCGTCGTCCGGACGAGCAAATAATTCTACGGAGTGCAGTAGGGTAGGCAAGACACGCGGCTGCAGCGGCCGCGCGTTTCCACAGTGTAAACCCCGCTCCCCTGACCCAGCAATCAGATTTTTGCCTTTCTGCCTTTTTGCAAAAAAAAAAAAAAAAAAAAAAAGAAGAAGTCTCCGCGACAGTAGCGATCCGGGGGGGGGCGTGCGATGCGCAATCCGTTAGTTAGCTGCTGGGCCGCAGATGCAGCAACTTGAGACGTATGGCTGCCTTGAGCCGTCTTAGCCGCTAAAGACGAAAATCTACGAGCAAGATGGGAAAGGGGGGTTTGGTTTTTAATTCTCTTATCACGGCTAAGAGCTAAGACACGGAGATGGGGGTTTTTCTGCCTGGGCCGTGTGCGGCGTACTGTGCTTGCACGGGGTAGAGACCCGGTCTCTCTCTCCTTTTTATAAGTTTGTAAAAAAAAAAAAAATTTTAATTGGACAATTAGACAATTGATGTGAGACTTATTGGTAAAATTAGAAATCACGCCCGCACATGCATACGTATGCTCCGCCGCTGACCTTGTTGATGAACGTCACTTTCCCAGCTGGCACCGCGTAAATTGTCATATTCTTCACCATCTCAGAGCCATGGTGCCCGAGGCAAAGCAACTCGGCCATTCAGTCATATTTCACGTCATAGCCAGTCTTTACATTGCCATGGGACCCGCGGCCCAGCCATGCGCCCGACACACCCAACGCACTCATCGTGAGTTCCAGCAGGCGTGGCCAAAGTCAACAAATGCGTACGGCTGTACGGGACCGTTAATTCCATCGTCCCCTGGTCCTGTCTCCTCCTTGGCACCAGGGTGATGCCGCAGGTGGACAATGCCCGCGGGGGCCGGGAAAAGAAGGCCAAATACTCCGTACATGTGCATGATTTTTTTTACCAAGAAACCCATCCCTCGTCACGGCTTCGTCCAACGGAGTTTCACCCGCCCCGTCGCTATTTGCTTGACGAGGGCGTCCGTCCGGAGTGGAAGAATCAGAGACATGCACTAACGCCCGCCTTTTCCCCTGGAGAACCAACCACAGTTGTAGACATGGATGGATGTCAGCAACAGTCCGTCGGTTGAAGGAAGCCCGGCACCGGTGAACCAGGCCTGGTTTGCACGACGGCACGGCACGTAGAAGCCTCACATGAGGGCTGCTTGGTTTATCTTCGTGCCACGCGTTACTTCGGATCGAGGTGCGTGTTTGTGATACACTCGGGCTTGGCTGAGACGGGTGGGGGGGAGAAGGACGATTTCTTCCAATGTGGGAAAATCCGACCAGGTAAAGTGCGAAGAAGACGCGTTGGTGTACACTTGCTTCGTGCGACGGGGTGAAGAAGGGGGGGGGGGGGGGGTGAAGACGAAGGTCTGCGGCCAAAGGCCGTCCCTGGTCTCTGCCAACGGTATGGATGGCCGGTGTGCCGTAGATCCTGCTCTGGAAACATCACGGCGTGGTTTCTGCAGATGTGACCGTCCTCCTGCTCGTCCCGTGTCCGTGATCGGGCGATTAGTCCTCGTCTCGACACGAGGGGACGACGTCCAGCCATCCATCGGATGCGAAGCGCGTCGTGCTCGTCTATCGGCCGGGCGTGTTGCGCAGAAAAAAACTGAAGATTATGCTCGGCCACGAAGATAACGGCGGGTGATGCACGTCCGACGTGAGCGGTAGATCCCATGCGGTGTAACGCTGAAAGACGTCTCATCTTAAAATAGCTGCTCTCCCATACCTTCCCGGACCACCATTCAAATGGAGATATCGATATAAGATGGCTGTTTTTGGCTCTGATCCGCAGCGGAGGCGTAAACGTGCCAACATCCAGACCGTGCTCCGATATCACGACCAAGCAGGCTTATCTGCTGCATCATGTCGTCCAAACAGATCAACCGCATTTCTTTTCCCCTCCCCAGCCAGGCCGGCCATCCTCGTTTCTCCTCGGCATCTGGTTCGGGTTTTCCTGATGATCTACGTCAGAGGCTCGGCGCTGATGATGCAATGACTAGTCTTTGCGGAGGCATGCGGGAAGAGCAACCTGTCATTGCACTGTGGGAATATCGTGAGAAAACACGTGTGTTGTCCACCAGGGTGCCATGGCCGGCTCGAACAATCGGTGGCGCCTTGTAGCTGCGGACGGCTCGACTGGTGCAGCAGTGAACTAGTAGAGCTCAGACAATTGTTTTACGAGATCGGTCCTTGGAAACCGTAGGGTAGTTTGACTTCTCACTTCTGTAAACTGGCCAATTCCCATCTGATGACATGGCCAAGGTTGAACGTCTGACTCGGCAGCTTTTGATTGCAGAAAGTGTGTCGGCCAGTCGGAGAGTCAGTGTGCGAATGAGGCTACCTCTGTGTTTGTCGCCAACGAACAATGAATGTTTTCGTGGCGATGCTGAGTATCTGGTCGACGGTGACGGCTGTATGAATGTACAATGCTTCGTGACGAACCAACGGGGTGGATTTGTGCCAGGTACCATGTAAAACTAGTCGTGTTGACGTATTTGACGATAACGACGGAATGTGCTACGGCCAAGTCGAGAAAGGGGCCGCCCGGATACCTCATTGTTGTAGTACATTACGGACCAACAGTGCCACTGGAAGGCTGTGGCATATCAATACATGCATGACGCCATTTGACACTGTGAGAATGAGCGTTGTTGGGTGTCACTATACATAAGGACAGGACAGTCAAACTGTATCATGTATACGAGGCTGAAGCATCGTTTCCACTCAGTCATTCGGGCCGGACACTAAGCCGGGACTGATGAGGGAAAAGGATCACCTGTCTTTGTAAATGTCCACCTCAGCCATGATCTGTGACGATTGGAGCACGAATCTATAATTTCCGAGGCTGGTTACCGTGATACCCGGCGTGTTGGTCTACCTGGTAGAATCAAAATCGAAGCGCTACTGCGTGACAAGCCAAATCAAGTATTGCACGTGTGAAGAGTCTAAGTTACTCACCCTTCCTCCATACTGGCATTTAGGTCTTTGAGGACCCTGGAAGTCCCTTCGAGTGGCCGACGGGGGACGTAATTTTCGATGAAATCATTCTATTCCAGCATGATCTTGTAGGACAACGAAGGCTCCGTCACTGCCGGGTAAGGCTGCTAGACATTGAATTACATTCAAAAGATGCATTACAGTCACTATCCATAGGAGAGTGTCTACAGGCCACGCAGCTGCCACAGACAGCAAGGAAACCAAGCCTTCCAGACAAAGCTTATCGAAACAAATATCCCAGTCTGCCCTCGGTCCAAGCCGCGACGGATGAGCTAGTCTAGATCCGCAGTACTAAGCGCATTGCAGTCCACCGGTCGTACAAACAGACACTTCAGAGGCAGAATGCACTTGTCCGTCGAGGAAGCACAAGTTAGTGTCTGACCGATGCAATTGACTGCTATATAAAGCCCCGGATAAAGAGAGCACCATCCAGCTCCTATGATCTCCCGGAGAGCTTCGGCATTGCCGCGGCGACACCGCTGTGGTTGAACGGGCTGTCCCAGATTTGCCCCGTGGAAATGGCCACAACTCCTTTACTCGCGAGACCTGGCACCTGCTCAGCATTGCTGTGGTGACTTATTGCAGCGTCATTGGACGAAAATGGCAACGACACCAAAGTTCATTCCCAGTTAATAGACTAGTGAGGTTCTCCTTTGAGTCTGTTAGTGCTCGTTTACCTTCGAGATCAAGGAACTCTTGAGCCTACCTGCGGGATAACCAGGCTGCACAAAAAGCTCACTCTCGACTTTTGTGAGAAACCTTAGCTTTCGGCCCAGTTGATCCATGTTCCGAGAAGTCTCCAAATCGGACATGATGTATCCAGGAGCGTGCACCTTCCTGGAGTCCTGCCAAGCTGTTACGATATCACCATTGAGTGCGTCTGTATATCTACAACCAAGAGGGTGTCGAGTGTGTAAGCTGGTCCCAATCAGAATTTACAACCACTTTTCATCTCGCAAGCTTGGCAGACAGCGGAGAACCTGCCAGAACCCTATCTCACAGAGAAAAGTCAGGAAGGTCAGGTAGGCCTGAGGGTCAACGACGGACACTAGAAATCAATATTGTATATCAAGTATGTTTTCGTGGAGTTCTAGGAAATGCAGGTTGGGTCAATACTTGAATAAGTCACTGACAGTCTTCTTATAGTCAGGATTCATGTTACAGCCGTACCTTTGAGCCAGAACTGGGAAAGGCATTCCGAGAGAAACCAACGATTTATGGTGCACCAACTGGTTCCATAGTTCCATCACCGTGTTATACGCGGTACATGAATCATGCTACACGCTGTTTGGTGTATGGTAGACCGAAACAGATTACGGTTGAAGCCAGCATTGGTAATGACTTATTGTTGGAGGGCACGTCGTGAGGTCCATAGCTCCATGGCCGCGTAGGCGACTGCGCGTAAGAGGTGGAGCGGATTCATTAGCAGCTGTTGCTGATAAAATCGATTCGTCTCATGGGGAGAATAAACCATGCCACATATGGCTTATCAATCGGGATGAACCATCTCGCACCGCTGTCTTGGTCAGGAGGTTCTGTCTCCCGGAGTTCTGTGGGTAAATCTGCAGCTTCTTGACCCGGATTATGGAAATAAAATGGAGACATGAACCACGAAATTATGAAAATACTCTTGGTCAGCAATGTGACAGAAGTTGCAGCGACAAAAGTTCCAAGGCCTTTCTAGGGGGTCGAGCGGTGCCTGGACCGTCCAGCACAGAAGCACAGTGTGGAGCAAAAGGTCGTTCATGAATGACAAAAGACCAGAAAAATCCACGGCAAATTCTCGTCTCATATGCACGGCGATGACACCTGCGGCAGTCCAGTTGTTGCTGTTGAGCCTCTTGGGGATGGAGAAGTCAGGGAGGGTTTTCTCAATCAGATGGGGAGCACAGCATGTACATACACTAGGCAGGTCTGTAGTTGGTCATGCACATCTGGTGACTCCTGTCTGTTTTGCCTTTTTTGAATCCACCAGCATTCAGGAGCGGTCCGGATTCGCGCATCTCAACAATCTTTCCCAACACTGATTGCGTTTGTATGTATATCGCGACGAAAAGCCCGCCGAGCTCTCCCGTGCGTGCCCTGCCCAATTCAGATCTCGTTAAGCAAGCGTTCCCGGGTTCAATTAAAGAGCGGCCAGAGCCATGTTCTGAGGCGTGTGCCAAACGCAGTGCTTCTTCTTCTTTCTCGTCGTGGCGTATCTGATTGATGTATCTGCGTTGTCCCTCTTGGTCGCGTCGGCATAGCCGCACCTGAGGGTGCTTCCAATAGCGGAGAGTAATGCATTACAGCCTCCACACAGCGATGCGATGGCCGCAGGAAGACATACAGACTACTCTCGGGCAATATCGGCGCTATGTAGTCCATGTCGTTTGGCCGGGAGCGTGGATGGCGCTGAGTTGAAACAGGCCGATATTGATTCACACTGTCTATCCGTTGGTTTGGGGCAAGGATCCGCCTAGGTTTTCAAGTGGGGGGCAGTCGTGATTACCCCCTCTTGAGGAAGGTGCGGAGGACCTTGACGGAACGGGCAGGCGCTTAGGGAGGTAGTCGACAATTTAACCGAGACATTGCGTCGCCATGGATAGTGGTGTGAGTGGTCGTCATGTTTTGATAGGTACGTGCCGAAGTACTACCTACTAGCTCGGCATAGGGCCTTGTGACCTCCCGGGCTGGCCGTTGCCCTGGTCCAACCCGGTCCATGGACGAGTAGTTTTCTCCAGGAAAAGACACATGGGAAGAGCCGATGCTTCCTGCAGTAAGCGTAAGCGTACCGAGTGCCAGCCTCGAGAAACCTGGGCTGCGGCATTATCGCATGGCGTGGGGCAGAGGAGACGGACCGTGTGGATTCCCACGGTGTATAATAGCGCCTGGGCTTTATTATACAGGGAAGAAGAAAGAAAGAGTACGGAGGGAGTTAAATAATAATGTGTGCTGGAAATCGCCGTAACTCTGACGCCCACATCTAATCTCTTCTGCCAGGTAGCTTGGTCATCTAGGGTGGGCAACGCCGTCGTCGCCTTCCTTCCTTGTCGGCGCACAAGTCCCAAGTCTACCATCTCCGCTTCTCACGACACCGTGCACACACCTCTTTGCTTCTCACTGCTTCAACTACCCGTCCCCCACCGCAGATGAGTGTGAATGTCTGGCTCTTGGCATTCCCCCAGAACCTCTGCCACCAGAAACAGACGTCGTCCTTGCCCTTCCCTGGACAGCGTCTCGAGGTTACCAACCGACTTCTGGCGGACGACGGTCAAGAGGTGACTGCCGGCGGCGACGACCTGGGCGGTAAAGTCGACACCAAAACTTCATTTGCAGCCGCCAAGACGAGCAACCACAATCCACGGCAGAGAAGCTGGTAGCTGTCTCTGCGCAATTGCCCACGATGCTTCCCTCAATCTTCCGTAAGCGCCATGAAGTGGAGGAGATCATGCCTGTTCCCGAGCCGCTCGAGGGAAACTCATCTGGTGTCCATCACCTCAAACATCTTGCCGCTTTTGAGAAAGCCCACAAGCTGGACCCCAACTTGCCTATGGATGAGCTGAATGATGTCGATGCCGCGCTGGCCACTGGCAACGCTGAGAAGGGTATTGAGATTGAGCACGCCCTCATGGAGGATAACAGTCCTTATCCAGAGGTAGGTCATCTTCTTCTTTTGTAAGTTTGCACACTGGGAGCATACCAACCTCGAATAGTAGAAGTGGTCGCGAGTGCGCAAAGTTTCATTTTTTTATCTATTCCTGGGATGAATCAACGACCCATTTAATCAAGTGGCCTAGACTGGAGCATATGACTGAGGCGAATCATCTAACAATGCAATACTAGGTTCGAGCTGTTGTGCGAAACTATGATGTTGATGTGCCCACAAATACGATCAGAGCCTGGGTGATTGGCCTTTTGCTGTGTACAATTGGTTCTGGTGTTAACAACCTTTTTTCATTGCGAAATCCTACCGTCGCAATCACAACCTACGTGGTTCAGCTTGTCGCCTATCCCATTGGTCGCGGATGGGATATGATTATGCCAGACAAGGTTTGGAACGTTTGCGGCCTCAAGTTCAACTTGCGACCTGGCAAGTTCAATTTCAAGGAGCACGTCATTATTGTTGCCATGTCAAATGTACGTTGTTTCGCCATGGCGTTGTACTCCTGTTTCATTGACTTGTGGACTGACGACTGTGCCATCAGGCTGCCTACGGCGGTGGTGCGCTCTACGCAACAGATGTTCTATTGACGCAGAAAATTTTCTACAAGCAGGATTTCGGCGTCGCATTCCAGCTTCTATTTGGTATCACTACGCTTTGCACTGGATATGGCCTGGCCGGTCTTGCTCGTCGCTTTCTCGTTTGGCCTGCCGCCATGATTTGGCCTGCCGATTTGGTCAACTGCGCGCTGTTTTATACCTTGCATGATGATTCCCGATCAGATCCGTCCAAGACAAACGGCTGGACTATTGGTCGCTATAAACTCTTTTTTATTGTCGGATGTGCTGCGTTCACATGGTACTGGTTTCCTGGCTGGATCTTCAAGGGCTTGTCCTACTTGGCCATTGCATGCTGGATAGCCCCCAACAACGTCGCCGTCAACAAAATCTTCGGCAACAACCACGGATACGGCCTGATTCCCATTACTTTAGACTGGACAGTGGCCACAGGCTTCATCGGCTCTCCCCTTATCCCCCCCTTTTACGCCATTGTGAATGTTCTTGGCGGCATCATATTCTTCTTCGTCGTCGTTTCAATGGGCGTACACTTTAGCGGCACCTGGTACGCTGATTACATGCCCGTGCAATCATCAGAGGCTTACGACAACATGGGAAAAGTCTACAACGTTTCCCGTATCCTGGACGGTAATTACAAATTCAACGAAACTGCATACAAGGAGTACTCACCCCTCTACTTGTCGACACAATTCGCCCTGGCATATGGATTGTCTTTTGCAGCCATGTCGGCTGTTCTTGTTCACGTTGCCTTGTATCACGGCAAGGACATTTGGAGACAATTCAAGATGGCTCGTCACCAGGAAGACGACGTCCACATGCGGCTGATGAAGAAATATCGCGATGCTGAGGATTGGTGGTATGCCGGTAAGTCTTCTGTGCCTCCTACGGCGGTGTACTTGACGTATAACCTCTTCAACTAACCTGCGTATCAGCCTTGCTCGTCGGTATGATAGGCATCTCCTTTGGAGTAGTAGTCGGCTGGCCAACCGGCTTTCCTGCCTGGGCTTTTGTCGTGTGCCTGCTACTTCCAATCATCTGGCTCATCCCCATCGGACTTATCCAGGGTATCTCCAATATTCAACTTGGCCTTAACGTATTGACCGAGTTTATAATCGGCTACATGGTTCCTGGCAAGCCCATGACCATGATGATGTTCAAAAACTACGGTTACATCTCCATGTCGCAGGCATTGTACTTTGCTCAGGATCTTAAACTCGGTCATTACATGAAGGTGCCGCCTCGTGTTATGTTTTCGTCGCAGCTTATTGCGTCTATCTGGTCGGCTATTGTTCAGATTGGAGTGATGAACTGGGCACTCGCCAAGATTCCAGACATTTGCAGCGAGCAACAAAAGGACAACTACAGCTGCCCGAGCGGGCATGTCTACTACACTGCATCAGTCGTCTGGGGAGCCATTGGACCTGCTCGTATTTTCAGTCACGGTGCCACCTACGCCAACCTCCAGTGGTTCTGGCTTGTCGGTGCTGCCACTCCTATCCTGACATGGCTGCTTGCTAGACGATGGCCGAGGTCAATCTGGCGATATGTGTGTACCCCCGTTGTCTACGGTGGTACCGGTCTGCTCCCGCCCGCTACCGTTCACATTTTCCTCTGCTGGGGCGTTGTTGGCATCGTGTTCAACTACTTTGTCAAGCGTCGCTATACTGGATGGTGGCTTCAGTACAATTATATCGTTTCTGCAGCTATGGACTGTGGTTTAATTATCAGTACACTTGTCATATTCTTCACTTTATACATGACAAACGCTTCTGCCCCGTCATGGTGGGGAAATGACCAGATGACGAACACGCTCGATTGGGGTGCTCGTGCGGTCTCTAAGCATCTCGGTCCGGGCGAAAAGTTTGGGCCTTCAGTTTTCCCATGATCCACAAGGCGATTGTCAAAGTAAGGGTGCATTTATTTAAGTTTTTGGCGATTTCTTTTCCGGGTCACTTGAATGTGAATAACGCAGGTCCTGCATGTGCAAGGCTATCTGCTTTTTGATCACTTTGGGGTTCTTACTTTTTTTTTTCTTGCAAATATTTCTGTGTATGACCTGGGATACGTTTGATGCGAACGGAAGGAGTTTGGGACTGGATAAGATGATTTTGGCTATACCTGGTATTTGTGCATATCTGGGCAAGGGCAGTGCAATGATACCTAGTTTGCAGGATGCCCATACAAGTTGCAGCCTCTCGTTTCCTTGAAAGTCAGGCTTTGGCGTACAAGGTGAATGCTCACACTAAAAGGTGCTGTCAAGATGATATGTTGATATGTACCTAGGATGGCGCTCTAAACAGTAACAGTAATGGGTACTGAAGCTACCGGATATGTTGTTGAGTCCCACATTTCTAGTCGCCTTCTTCTGTGTTGCTAAGGGTATGGTCACGTGACCTCACTCTTGCTCTGAACCCAACCAGTTGTGCGCACCACAAAGGCGAATTAGGGCTTCGCACCGCAACAACACTCCACCGGGAAAAAGCCTTCGCCCCCCCCCCCAATTCGTGAACTTTCTCGATTGTCATTACACCACAGGTCAAACCACCACCGCCAAAATGAGTACGTGACAACTCCCATGAGAATCTCGAACGCCCCACGGGATGTGCGCGAGACGCACAAGCCGCAACGGTTCGCAATGCGGTTTTCGCTAACGTGTCTGGTCGTGTAGCGAAGGGTACCTCCAGCTTCGGTAAACGTCACAACAAGACGCACACCTTGTGCCGACGATGCGGTCAGTGAAAATGTCTCAATTTACCAAAGTGCTGCAGACCGAGAAAGAGGCGGGAGAGAGGAATTGAGTGTGCTGGGGGACGGAAGGGACTCTGGGAATGGTTTCCTTGAGGATGGCAGATACCGGGTCATCATGGCGGCAACATATGATGAATCTCTTGCCAAATCCAGCCCACGACTTCGATACTAATGAACCGTCCATCTAGGCCGTCGCTCTCTGCACATCCAGAAGCACGAGTGCGCTTCTTGCGGCTACCCTTCGGCCAAGACCCGCAAGTGTACGTTTCTTCCCACCCCAACCTCACAACTTTTGCCCGACGACCGAATCCACGCGCGTCCCGCAAGCCTCTTCCCCGGAGACCAAGCTAACGACACAAATGATAGACAACTGGGGTGAGAAGGCCAAGCGAAGAAAGACGGTCGGCACCGGCCGCTGCCGCTACCTGAAGGATGTCTCCCGCCGATTCAAGAACGGATTCCGAAATGGCGCTCCCAAGGGAGCCCGCGGTCCATCGTCAAAGTCGGATTAAAAAAAAAAAGAAAAAGAAAAAAACGCCCCCCCCCCCCCGAGGTTAGGGTTTTTTTCTTCTCTTAGCCTGATAGTTGATATGAACTCGAGTTCTTTTTTTCCCCCCTTGGTATTCGACATACGCTATACCGCTGGCCAAGTGAATGTGCTGTCATCTTGTCAATATGACCCAGTTGGGGATAGAGAGCTTGCAACTTCTTATTTGACAACGAAGAGGGAGGGACAGACGAAATGATGCGGGACGCTGGGGGATGGCTTTTTGGAGCAGACTGGGTCATTCTTGAACGGTGGGCGCTCGCTTGTGCTTTGTAGTAGACGACAACGGTTCAGCAGGGCTGTTTGGAGGACGGGCATGAGGCATGTATTTCTCGCCTCGCCAGGGCATGGGCATAGGACACATTATCAAAAAACGCGCGGATCAAGGAAGCTGGGACCCGTCCCGTCAAAGTGATGTACAAACCCCGGTCCCCAATCAAGCCCCCCTCTCAAACACCCTCACGCCCCCATCGGCAGCAACATGGTACAGAAACTCGTGCCCGGCGGCGCCCGTGATCCTCAGCACCCCGCTGACGTCCCTCGCCGCCCCGGTATCCAACAGCCTCAGCGCCATGACGGACCGCGCCTCGTGCGCAAGCGCCAGCGCGAACGCGGCGTGCTCCCTCTCCAGCGTGGTATTCTGCGCGCGAAGCAGCGCGTCATCTGCCGCGAGGGCCACGATGGCCCCATGGACCTTCTGTCGGCGCGTCAGCCTTGGGTATCCTCCAGACTGAAAAGAAATGCTTGCCTCCCTTAGCCCCATGACCATGTTCATCGCCTCCGTGGCGCCCGCGTCCGCCATGGCCAGCCAGATGTCCAGCCCGTCCAGCACGAGGACGACCTTGCGCCCGGCCAGGTCCCGGATGGCCCTCTCCAGCCCCGTCTGCACCTCCTCGAGCGCGCCGCCCCGGAGGACGAGGTCGGTCCGCTCGCCGCTCGCAGGTTGGGCGGCGGGCATGAACAGCGCCGTCAGCCCGTCTACGAACCTGAACCTGCCGGTCCTGTGGTGGAGGTCCAGATCGAGAGCCTGTGGGGAATTAGCATTGAAGGTTTGAGCTTTGCTGACGTTGAGAGAAGTTTAGTTCAGATGATGGGAGTCAAATCAAACAGAGATTCATTTGAAAATACAGCAGTCAAATCGGAACAGAAATCATTTCAAAATAACAGTCAAATCAAAACAGAAATTCATTCCAAAATAATAACAGTTATGTCGAAACAAAAATTCATTTCAAAACAATGGCATCTATGTTAAAACAGAAATCATTTCAAAACAATAGCAGTCATGTTAAAACCCAAAACTCACCATCCTCCCACTTCCCTCCCTCCAAAACGCCCCGTCTCTCATAAAGCTGCACAGCACAACCGCCACGTCGTCGTCGCCCCCCTTCAACAGGCCGTACACCCACCGCAGGACAAGCCAGTTCGTGCTCGCGCCCAGCACGCCCGTCAGCACCACGAGGCCGTGCTCCGGCGGGAGGCAGAGATGCCGTTCTAGTAGCGGGGGGATCTTGGACGCCATCATGGTCGGTGAGGGACTGGAGGGGAGACAAAGAAACGTCGTGGGGGGGGGGATTGCCAAGTTTCAATCAAAATTCTCTGCGATTGCGAGTGACGTTGTGGTGGGGCAGACGGACCACTACCACTAAAAAAATAAAATAAAAAAAAAAAAATAAAAATATTCAATCATTTGCCTTGTGCCCTTGTTGGCGTCTTGACTACCCCCCCCCCCTCTTAGACAGACGTCGGACACCCAGCTTCGAACCCCAGACCAACCCAAAACAATGAAACCATGACAGACTGATGAAATATCCCCAAAAAGTCTATAATCTACGCTTCTTGAATATGCATACTGCAATAAATATATGAGCCGACTCTTGCCCGGAGTGTCTAGGAAGAGAAAATCGTTTAACAGCCTCAGACTTCCGTTCACCCAATGACCCCCCCCAAAAAAAAAAAAAAAAAGACTAAACCCCAGCGGTACCCTCATCACAAATCAAAACTTCTCCATAAAGTTCCTCCTCACCGTCCACATGCGGGCTCTCTTGCCATATATGAAGAGAGGGATTGTCGTAAGCTGCAGTACGAGTTGAATGACACCGAGCCACATGTACACTGTCTTGGGACCGTCTTTAGTCATCCAATTTGATACAAAAAGACTGAATACCAGTCCGTGCAACACGTTCTTGGTAAAGTTGAGCGTGACAAGCGCCTCCCCCGCATACTGGCGGTAGCTGTCAACACAGAATGTGATGGCCGTGGTTGAGCCCAGGGAGCATCCAAAAGAAAGGACGCCAAAGAAAACAGTAGGCACTATCCAGTGGTCCTTGGCCTCTGCTGACCAGCCAAACCCCATGAGCCCAGTACAAATAGTAATCATAATGGGAAGGGCCATTACCAGTCGGAACTCTGGTTCATACAAACCGCCGTTACGGCGTGACATGGCGCGCACAATAATGTCACTAATCTTGCCCGCTACACCTGTGCCAAGAACTCCTCCGATAAAGGGCGATATGTACACCAGACCTGTAGCTAGCGCATCAAAATTGTACACTGCAGGATCCCGGTATATCATAGCCATCGTTTCCGAAATGACAATGAGCCATCCGATCGAGCACGCATACACGGCCGAAGACCACAAAACAGCAGGGTAGGAGTATAAGATAAACGGCCGGACCATAACCTTGAGCCACTTATCGTTGTTCAGGCGCCCGTGGTACGGCTTCAGCTGTTGAGTGAATGTTTGTGCAGGTAGATGTCGCAAATTATGCGTGTATGCTCGAACCGTTGATGGAGTATGGAGTCCTGACGCTGCGACTCTTTCATTATCCAAATTCGCGCCAGTGCCAGTGCCACTGCCCGCGGCATAATGGAAGTACGGTGAATGCCCTCCATGACCATCGGGGGCTGGAGAAAAGTTCGGTCGTGGCGTTTGAGTAGGACTGTGACCGGGACTGATGGCATAAATGTCCGAATGCTCATCTTGCATATGAATGAGCGGGACATCTGTGTCCAACGTGACCTCGTTAGGCCTGGCAACATCTCTTGGCTGTCGCGGCGAAGGCGACAGAACAATTGAGGGCGGTTTCCGGTGCACATTCTCTGACGCGGGCAGTTGGTCCCCCGCCTTTGTCTTCTCGGCTGCGACAGTCTCAGTGAGGCCGATGTGACGGTTCAACGAGGTTTGAGCAGGATAAGCCGGCGGCGGATTTGCCGTGTCTGCAGCGACGTTGGCTGCGTCGTCTTGATGCTGAGGGTTCCCGTTTGTGGGCAATCCAGGGGCAAAACCAACGTGTACGTCCCTGTGACGCGATTCCGCGCCTGGAGACTGTGCTTTTTCAGGAGTTTTGAGAGGCCCGTCAGATTGCATTGACAGCCGTGGGATGTGCACGTTCCTACGAGATGAGAGCCGTCGAAGGAGACTCGGGCGCGTAGAGGGTTTTCTGGTCGGCGTGCGATCCCAAAACGTCTCAGGGACGAACAGAAATAGGAGCACGAAGCCTAGACCGGCGACCATGGCAACAATGAAGAACACCCAGCGCCATCCAATACGGCCGATGATGGCAGCACTGACAAGAGGTATCAAGTTTTTGCCTCCCAGCAACAACAGAGTGTATATGCCGATTCGATAAGCCCGCTCATGAAGGAAGAAGATCTCGGCAATTGTAGCCGAAGGAAGACATTCCACAGGACTGACCGCCATTCCCTGAAACACTCTAGCGGCCAGCAGCGACTTAAAGCTGGACGCATAACCTGCCCATATACATGTCAAAATGAATACTATGACACTAGCAAGATAGACAGGTCTTTTTCCATATAAAATGGCGGTCGGCGATGCCAGGACCGAGCCGATACCAAGGCCCATCATGTAGAAACCGGCTGTCAAGGATACGGCTTCGACGCTGACATGGAGATCATGTGAGATATTGGTAAATCCAGCCGCCATGATGGAGGTAATGCCGCCGCCAATCATGCAATAGAAACCCAAAGACAACAACGCACTGTCCCGGCGCCATTTAGGCCAATTCAGAGGATCATTCTCCGAGTCTTCGGGCTGAGGATCCAGGATAATGGTGCCATCCTCCGTCTTTTTCTTTCCATCATCTGGCGCAGGAGGCCTCAGTTTACTGGACGGCGTTTGTGAGACAGAACGAGATACTTCTGGATTCCCGGACATGTCCACCGCAAAGCCCACGGGGATGGATGAGTGGGATGTTCTCGCGTGAACATTGCGCAGACCAAGAGGCTCGTTGCGATTCGCAGCCAGGAGAAGGACAGATCCTAGAGACTTGACGTTAGCTGAACGGCTGCCTCATGACGGTGCTTATGTAAAGGCATGAAGGTTGCCACTGGCTCGCCCTTACCTGGAACTTCAACCGTGTCTTTATCGTTTAACACGCCAAAACTCCATTTGGAATGGCCGAATGCCTGCTTCTCCTGACTGATATCCCTATCCGCAGTAGGTTTGAACAGACGCCCAATCCTCCAGCCAGAGGCCGCGACTTTAGGGTCTTCTGACTTCGAAGACATCGGTGTTGATTACGTAGAGGTGTAAAAGAAGTAGTTGACTCGTCCCTCAGCCCACTCAGCCAGCGGTAAACTACGTGAGCCAGAATTATGGTGTATTGCGTGGACAACAATATCAAGCCATGAGCATGACGAGGGAAAGAAAAAAGAAAAACCCGCAGACGGTTGGAAACGGCGAGGCTGAATAATTGGACAAGTTACACTTGCGGAAGCTGTATGTACGCGCGTTGCAACACCGCGTGAACGATTCTTTGGCGCGAGGGGTTTATGTAAGAAGGAAGTGTGGCTTGATTATGGTGTGTTTTACAATATGATGCAGTCGATAGATAGGTGAGCATAGACCAAGATGGTGAGAAGGGGCCGGACTGCCGGGATCTAGGTTGAACGTAGTTTCGAAGGGCGTGCCACGAGATGGAACGAGATGGAGGGGACGAGAGGATGCTTCAGGGTCCAGACATGGTGTTTGTCGAATCGAAGACGGAAAGAAGGGCCCGGAGCAGGACTGCTATGCTCTTGGAAATTTCAACCTCGACGATATCGATAGGCAAGAGATGTTTCGTCTACCCGACACGACGTGTGGTTGGCATCAGGACAGCAAGATTCGGCAAAGGTTGGGAGAAACAAACGATTGGTTGGCAGATGCAATTGACGTGGAAGAGGATGAATTAGGGTAATTAGAGTTCATACCGTCCACGCCGTCCACGCCAGCCGGGGGTGCAGCTGAGCAAGGGGACGGACTGCAGCCGGACTTGCAGACGGTCACGCAGCAGCATGGCCACGAGATCACAGTGACTGACAGAATGGATTGGATTGGATTGAGGTTGGATGCTTTTAGCGCGGGAGGTCTAGGATGGATATCGTATACGGTGAGTAGGTGTACGGGATGTAGGTTGATGGAAAGAGGCCATTGGGGCACGCGGGTGACTCTTTAATTGAGACTTGGTAACCGACGACCAAGGGCTGACCGTGTCTCCTCTAAAAGGTCCACCGCATGCGGGATCCACAAAAGGCGGTGGACGCAGGCGCTTGCAGATGCTTGCAGATGCTTGCAGTTGCTCGCGTTTGAAAATCTGCAGAGCGCAGTTGGCGACCAGAAGAACGGTGGGGGGGCACGGGCAAGCGTCGATGGAGGGGAAGCTGGTCACTTGCAGGGATGGTCGCCAATCGGTAGCAGGTGGCGGTACTATTTATTTACTTGTACTTGGCAGTCCACTTGCAGTCTACTTGCAGTCACCAGGCCAATCATGTAAGACTACAAAGCAACCTTCATGCAGCAGCTACATTATCGATGCAGTCACCGCCAGCACTTGCCGATCCGCCCTCCACCGAACCTCACCATCTCGTGGCATTCATCCCCCAGCCTCCCCCATCTCGCGGTACGATAATCTCTCTCTCAAATGCAATGCATGATACTACGAGAACACGGCGGGGGCTGCTCCACGCTCCACAAGCCATCCGTCTTCGTCGTCAGCTGTCGCCAAGCCATCCCCGAGCGTTTTGATAGAAACATGACTCCGGCCATAAAAAAAAAAAAGAAAAAGAAAAAAAAAGAAAAGAAAGAAAAGCAAAACCTGCATCTCGACCGGCCGAGGCGTCACAAGTCGAGCCTACTAGTCCGCGCTAATGGCGGCAGTTGTTCCGTCCAACGACCGGCTAATATGCTTATCAGCGATGATGACGAAAGAGACTAGCTAGATCTGCCAAGGGCAGGCAAGTGGAATGGCGCTCCGTGTTTCCAAGTCTTCTTGTTGCATCAACACCCCGGCTTCCACGGAAGTTGCCTTTCCAGTGACGTATGAGTTGTTCAGTCCGAGACTTCAAGACACGTGCGGCACGATGGGCCGCATCCCACTGCCGTCCACCCCAGCTCTACGTCATCCCACGACGCTAAAAAGGGATTAAACATTATAGTATGGTTATAACTTATAACTCAGATCCACCACAGTAGTTATTCACTGCCAACAAGATCACAACCTGATCGCATGACGCCCGTCAAAGTCACGCGTGGCTCATCACCACCGAGTTCGCAGAGACATGTAATGTAGCCTTTGTCACTCCATCATATTCATACATATGCCTGCTTAAGCTCTGAACTCGAGACTGTTCTCGCTCCAAGCGAGGCAACCTCCCCATGTTCCAGTCATACCTTTCATAAGCCTGCTAGACCCTAACTATGTATCAATCCAAACCGAATACAAAGCCGTCAGTCCTTTTGATGCGCCAATCTTTTCCTCGTCATGGCACCTTGAACTCCCATTTTTGCATCTTGACTTGACATCTGACGGGGCTACAAAATCAATGCCATCCCTTTTCGTATCGTAAAACTGCTCACATAATCGTACATTCGCCCTCTTGCTGCTGTCTCTCGATGCGGCTGCGTGATATGCGTTCCCGTGGTCTTGACGGCCCACTCTTCCCTGCGCGCTTGAGATCCTCCAGACGTTCGCGTGCTTTGGGGAAATCCTGAGCTATCATGTCATACGCGTCAGTCGAGGAACAAAAGTCAAAAAGTACGCTGACCCTTCAAAACTGCTCATCTTACCTGCGGCTCTCCAGTACCACCTCTTGGCGTCCTCTAGATTGGCAGGGACGCCAATGCCCATCTCAGTGAAATACCCCATTGCATATTCAGCCTTGGCCAGCCCGGCAACAGCTGCCTTCCTGGCCCAGAGATAGGCCTCGGTGTCGCTCTGATTCAGTACGTTGGGACTCCCTGTGAGATACCAGCCACTGAGCGCCAACTCGGATTGGTGCTCATCCTGCTGGGCTGCCTGAGAGTACCAGTAGATGGACTGTCTGTGGTCCCTTTCCACGCCTAATTGACCATGTTCATAAGCGAGACCGAGGCGGAACTGCGAAAACTTGTATCCCAAAGCCGCGGCCTGCTGGAAAAGCTCCAACGCATAGCGGTCATCACGAATGATGGCGTCGTTGGGTTGTGCCGACTCATACAGCAGCCCCAGCTCATGCAGAGCATGGGGATTTTCTTTATCCGCTCGCTCGGCTGCGCGCTTCAGCCAGCCTACCGCCTCACGTGGGTTTCTGGTTTGCCCCAACAAGCCCTTGAGGAGAATCATACCGACCTTGTACATCGCCGGCGTATCGCCTAGCATGGCCGCTCGCTTGTACCACTGCATCGCCTTGAGAGGGTCTTTGCGAGTTCCTCCCCCGTCTTCGTGTCCAATCTCGCAACATACTGCAGTTCGATAGGCTGCCTGGGCATGGCCCAGCTTTGCCGCGGATTGATACCATGTAAAAGCCTCTTTGTTATCGGGTTCGTTTCCAAGCAGACCTTTTCCGAGGCTGTCGGCCAGCAGGTACATGGCTTCGGGGTTCTGAGCATTCGCCAGCTTCTTGAGCAATTTTTGCGCCTCCACGAGAAAACGGTCTCGAGCCCTCGACCGCTGCTTAGGATCGGGCATTTTGGGCGCCAGATGGTCGGCCGCTTCAAGTAGTTTCTTAGCCAGCTTTAAAGCAGACCCTTGATCATTGGCATTCACTTTGACGGCCATACGCAAGCGTTCCAACTGCTGTGACGTCACCGGTTCCTCAATCTGTTCAGCCTCCAGGGGTGGGTATGTGGTCTGAGCATGTGGCGGCTGTTGGTACAGCTGTTGCTGTTGCTGTTGTTGCTGTTGTTGCTGTTGCTGTTGCTGTTGTTGTTGAATTTGATGTTGCGGTGGTACCGGTGGCTGCTGCGTCGCACTCCCGTAATTTCGCACAGGTGGAGGACGATCATTTAGATTGACCATCGAGTTGGGCATCAATCCCGGGCGAACGGGGGCAGGGTGTGATGGATGGGACTCGGGATTTGTAGCCGTTGATCGCATTGTATTGTGCCTTGCCGTGCCCGAGCTGTCTTCCAAGCCACGTCGCCGAGAACTTTGCGCAGGAATAGGCGGCGCACTTGGCCCTCGAGGAGGCAATTGATCGTACCCAGCAGTTGCCGCCCCGTATCCCTGATTGAAATCCGGCTGATAGGGCTTGGGTTGAGGCACAGGAGGCACCGATGGAATATCTCCAGCCATCTCAAAAACGGCGGCTTGTGGCTCATGAAAATTGGCTTCGGATCTAGCATGATGTAACCTCGGGGTTCCATGGGCACCAGGCTGTGCTTGTTCCATGGCTGGGCGAAATGGCTGTTCATATGTTCGAGCTCCCATATCTGCTGACGAAGAATCAAAGTTGGAAAAGTTGGAGCTTTCCGACTGCGCTGCGTAGCCATTTTGATGCTGATCAGAGCTGCTCACTCTGGAGTTGTCGTAATATGAAGGATCATCTGATGCCGAGTTTGAGCCTGAAGCTGGCTGTCCTGATGAGTTTCCGTATGCTCGGTCATAATGACCTCCACCACCATATTGTCCCTGGGATACGCCCTGCTTGCTTGGAGGGTATATTCTTTGTGGTGGAGGGCGGTGCGCACCTGCAGTAGACGGTCGAGGGGGCACGTTACCAACATCTCCAGCACCAGGATATGCTGCCATGTCCATATGCCGAGATGGAGGCATGTTCATGAAGGGTCCAGGGTCTTTCATGGGCATAGTCATGCATCTGCTGGAGGGAGCATACTCGTTCCTCATTGGGTTCTGGGGACCGCCGCGGTAGCCATCATCGTATTCAGCATGATTGCTAGTTCCGGCCTGTCGGGCGGGTATGCCTTGCCGAGATCCATCATAGGCGGCATGTCCTGCAGGTCGTCCGTACTCGTCCTGTTCGTAGGGTGTCTCGTAACCTGGCCTGTTATCGGCATGGCCTCTGGATCGTTGTGTATTCAAATCCATCCTAGATATCTGGCGAGCCAATCGCTGGTCTTGGTCATATCCGCCGCGGGCAGCATCAGGCTGATTCGGGTGAGGGTGTCGTCCTACAAAACCGATGCGCAAAGCAGATATTAGCGGTCAAGATCAGGCATTTTGTCATGAATGATTACAAAAGTTAAAGCTTGATCAGACTGGCAACACTTTACCACTATAGTCAGCAGAGGCATACTGCTCTGGTCGCCCTCCACCCCGTGGTGGGATTCCTCGGCCAGGCCCTGGGCCTGCGTTGTGCGGAGGGTAATGTCCTCCGCGAGTGCCATCAGTAGTCCCCGGCCGAGGCATAGGGCCACCGCCTCCTCGTCCTCGTCCTCGAGCATAAGACGGCACTTGACCAACTCCGCTGCCGGGATGTGGTGCATATTGGTCCTGGTATTGTTGCTCTTTATTATGTCCGTATGCCGCAGCTTGACTCTCGTACGAGTAGTTGTCGTGGTAATCATTGTAGGGTTGTCCGGCACCGTAGAGCTGTTGTGCGTGACTCTCACCATACGGTCCGCGAGCAGTCGGTCGTTGCGCCGCTGGACCAGCATGCGGACGCTGCGAACCGCCGCCAGCACCACCGTATCCTCCTAGATAGGCCATGCTGGATGCTTTTCTAGGTGGCCAGCCGAGCTGTGAGCGCACGATTCACTACTTGCTCAGCTTAGAACTGGCAACTGATTGAACAGTTGTCTCCTTGGTGATACTGTACGCAGGCTCAAATGAAGGAATGGAAAATCACGCCCCATATCCGAGACAACGGGCTGGCCTCGCACAAATATCGAAGAGCGCCAACGGAAGGCAAAGACCAGCACCAAGGACCGTCAGGTCTCTCGCCCACCTGACTCGGCTGGCGTCAAAAGAAAACAAGGGCGAGAAAGAAAGCCGATGGTGCTGCAGGCTTGATAACACCAAGTGACATCCGAGGGTTGCGCTCTGGGAGCAGCTTCTTACAAAGCAAACGGCAGTGCCACGGTCGGTCGGTCGGTCGTAGGAGTTGGAGACGGGAGGTCTTTGTTATTCGTGGCGCAAGGAATCGACGGCCTCGATGGTGGGAGATGCCAAAGTACTGTAGAGAGTATGAGGTAATCGCTGGGACACGACGGGACACGCGTGACAAAAGGGGACGACAAAAGGGCTGCTAAATGGCAAAGGATAGAAGCGACAAAAAGGACGGCCGAGCTGGGCTGCGGTTATTTTTTGTGACAGACAAAGGCTTGCCAAGCCAATGCGGGAGCGGGCAGCACGAACAAGGCCTGAGCGAGCAGAAGCACGGACAGGCTGACAAGACTGAGCAGGACGTGAGCAAGCCGTGAGCAAGACGCGAGCCAAAAAAAAAAAACAATATTATATTGGCGAGGTCGAGCAGCCGGCAGGAAGAATAGACGGATCGTGAGCGGATCCTGTGGCAGGCCTGGTGGATGGCATGGGATGGCGCATGGGCGCATGGGGTCTGGCTTAGATTGGAAGCGAAAAGTGTCCAACGTCAAATCAAGCAGCGAGTGCGCGTGTGGCTGCAACGCCGTCTGACCCTGTTTTCTCGTGCGGGGCGCTAGTCCTGGGCCAAGCAACTGGGGCAGCTGGGGCAGCTGGGGCAGCAACAACGGTAGCCGGAGCAGGAAGTCGAATGCCATGCTTGTATTAATGATTAATGGCGCACCTTCCATATACAGGTGTCAGTCAGGGCAGTGGCCAGCCTAGTTCTTACTTGACTTCTTTCCTTTTCCTTTCTTCTCTCATTCCTTCTCATTCCATCTCCACCCCCCCTTCCCCACACCACCACCACCACTTCCTCTTTCTCTTTTTATTTTGTTCAATTTTTTTTATTCTACTCTCTCCTCCTCCTCCCCCCCCCCTTACTCTTTCTTCCATCGGCTTTACACACACATACACAAGTTTCCAAGCTTCTTTCTTCAGTAACAGCAGTCCAATCGAACTACAGCGCACGCCTCGGAACCTCGGCTGCCACCCGTCCAATAGAGTTTGATTATGATACGAACGAGACCCTCCGTAATTAAGAGGGTGGTGCGAGGTGTATCCAATTGATGATGGATGGTAGCCGTGGGCTGACGACTCTTGCACTCCCTAATCAACCTTCTCTCGAATAACTCAGCAGCAAGAACGAGTCCTCAGTGCCCACCAGCTGAGCCACAGCCGACCCCGAATGCCTCGAATTGACTGGATCTGACGGGCTGCTCTTGGGACACGGCGGGTAGCTTCAAGCGCCCCAGAGGCGGATGCATGCTGGATGTACTCTGCATGTACTCGCGTCGCAAGTCGCGGCCATGCACCCATCAACCCATCAACCCCCGAGTCAACAACAGAGGGGAGCAGCTTGCGCTTGTCGGCCCCCTTTCAATGTCACCTTTGGTCCCGCCGGCCAGCCTAGCATAGGACGGGTTCCGTAAGACCCGGCGACGATTGAGCTGGTGGTACCTGCAGGCGGCTGCCGGCAGGAACCCGTGGCCTCTAGCCAACCACGCAACGACGAACGGCCCAAGGAGAGCAATGCTCCGATTTGCCGTCATTGGCTCATGGCGCCACAGAGCGCTTAGGCCTAGGTTTGGATTTCATCTCGTACTAATTGGTGCCCAGCATTAGGAACTAGAAACTAGGAGCTATCAATAGCTACTACTCCGTACCCTCATCATTGTCGGTCAATCTTATTTTTACGGGGTGCGTCATGCACTCGAGTGTCGTGGCAATGCGCACCTCGACGCACACGGTACTTGGGCAATCTGCGAGACATGGTCTGTTATGAACTTGTAATCGAGTATCACATGCGCTCGCTTCCAACTAGCCAAGTAGTTTCTCACAGCAAGTTGCAACGTTGACCGAATTCGGGCTGCCTCTTGCGGCTCATTCAGGAACACGTGCGTGTGGCTGAGCTGGGCACGAACCAATGAACATGCCCCGCCAGCCCAGTTGGAAACATCGAGTCAACCAAATTGGCTCGTCTGCCATTCAACCGTCTTAGCAACGCCAAATTTGCCCGCCTACAGCATGGTACAGCATTCTCAGGTTCGAAACGACATGTGTGTAGATTGACACCAAGTTGTTCCGGTAGAAAAGCACGGCTGGCCACGATTGACAGCAACGGCACGAGTTCTACTCCTCGTGGCCTACACGGCCTAACGTCTAATGCACAGATCTGTCCGCAAAACCCATTTCTCGCCGGCCTTGACCTCGCGCCCTTCATGCTGCACAAATAGTCAGCGCCAATGCAGACTTGTACGGGGAGGGGGGTTCGTAACAGAGGCACATTACCAGCAGACAGTCATCGCCGTGTTTGTGCAGCAGGAGTGTGCCCGTTTCCAGAGACACCGCCATCTCTTCCGATGGAAGTCGTCTGTCATGAGGATAGAATACAGTCTCCCCCCCAACACAGCCTTCCGTGGAAGACGTGAGGTACAAGAGCAGAGTCCAGGTTGTGCGCGCGGGTGTAGGGGGCTCAGTCGGCAATGTGATGTAATTCGAGTCGTCGTCTAATGAAATGACACGGCCGTCAGTGAAGTACTACCGCCCAAGAATGACGTTCCATCGCTCGGCTCGACGCACAGTGACAGTCAAAATATTGACCCTTTGAGTACCGATAGACTCTGATGTTCGGACTCAGACCGACAGGCTCGCCTCCCCTGCCCAGCCGCATGCTTTTAGTCTTGACCATCCGACATATTGCCAGGGCAAAAGAACAAGAGGGGGGGCGCGGGGAGAAGACAGAAGCAATGTACCCACCAGAGAAGCTTCACGTCATCGTCACGGAGAAGTGCTTCTTTAAGGCCGGTGGCTTCCCAGAGACGCGCCGCAAAGGCCGCGTCGTCAACCTGGTACCGGTCGTTGACCCGGACAGCCTCCCCCCGCTTCGGCTTCCCAGGCGTGGTCTGCAAGGGCAGAGTCCTGAGAAAGGCGACGTAGTCTCGACACAGGTTCCTGGGGAAGAAGGAGGCGATGGTCGCTATCTTGGACGTGGACGGGTGCAGCTCGGGGACCAGGTCGACGACCGGCAGACGCGGTTTGAACGGCGGCCAGTTTGGCGGCGGCACGGCGGCCGAGGTCTGCTTCGGCGGCTTATGCGCCTTGTTCCTGGGCATTGCTGCTGCTGCTTCGGCTTCTTTTCCCCCGTTGGCATGAGCGGTTGAAGTCGGGGAGAATGCGATGGCATCTCGGACACGAACCTGGTCTGGCGGATGGTAAGAGGAGAAGAAGACGGCCAGGACAAGTCCTGCCGACTGGATTCAATATTCCGGTTCGATAGCCGTGCTCGCCGCCGTCATCAATCAAGCCATCGCATCGAACATGGGCACAAGCTTTCACAGTTCCCGTCTTGGCGGGGGAGGGGGGGTGTTCACCATCGCAACAGGGCAGCCAATCACCGGCCGCGCACCAGCTTCCCCATTGCCAACACCAACGACCCCGTCTCGAATCAATCCCAACGACGAGCAAAGCACGGCAACAACCCACAACCCATCTCTACAAAAAAAAAAAAAACGAGGCCAAAAGCCAGCCCATCCACGGGCTTCCACCCTCCCACCCCTTTCCTCGACCCCAAATGGGATACGCCTCGCCAACCGCCCAGATGGCAAGCCCAGCACGAGCATCAACCGACGATGCCTCGCCGCCCATGACGCCCCTCCGCCGACAAGCCAAGCAGCTAGGCCTCCTCCTCGCAGGCGCAGGCTTCATGGCGGCCTCGGTCGCCGTGGCCCGCCGGTCCGTCCTGCGCGCCCGGCGCGAGTCCTTCCCCCGGTTCTACACGGGCAACCGCGCCGCGCGGCCCAGCGTCGACCCGGCCGAGGGCTCGCTCATGGCCGTGCAGGCCCTCGGCCTCGCCACCCTCAACGTCGCCAGCTTCGCCGTCCTGCTCACCGGCGGCATCGCCTGGGCCTTTGACCTGTGCAGCCTGCGCGAGCTGCGTGACCGCACGCAGGACGCGCTCCGTCGGCCCGGCGCCATTTCCGCCGAGGACGAGAAGCAGGTCGAGGAGATGATGGGCTCGATCCTCGATCGGCTGGGCATGAAGCGGGGCGACACGCCCAAGGATGGTACCAAATGAGGCTTTTTTTTGGGGGGGTTTTTTTTTTTTTTCTCTTCGAGCGTTGTGTATATCGTACTTGGCTTGCAAAGTTGTCGTACTTGTGCTGGGCTGTGACGGACGTTCGACACCATCGGCCTGGGATTCTAGAAGTATTATCTGCCGTGCTGTTCATACGAAGCGCAGACTTTTTTTTTTTTTTTTCTTTTTTTCTTTGAAACGCCATCTGCAATCGGGGCGGCGACATGGTTGTCAGGAGAACGACAGGTTACGGTCTGTGCAAGGAGAAACCTATGCTCATCTGTAACATAAATCCAACGATATTCGTCCCAAGTGCCCCTAGAAACAAACTACCAGTGACATCCTAAGCACTGCCGTCTTGATCTCAATCATCCATTCCGCCAGGGAAAACCCACCTGCCTCGCCAACTTCGACGTCACATCCCCAACTAATCAACACTCCACGAAAGGACGCGGAGACGTAACGTAGACTCCTCGCACTGGCCCCGAAGTTACGACCTGTATCCAGACCCCCGTCCTTCCGCAAGTCATCCATGGTCTCCGCGAGCAATTGGCATCTCGGTCTCGGAAATTTGACACCGGACCGTTTGCCATGATTCGGCATTGGGTACGTAGGAACTTTGGGATGACAGGCGTGTGGAGAGGAAAGGTGCCGGGCTCATATGTTGCGCCGAAAACTTTTATAAATGTGCGAAACTGTCTGCTGGAGCGCCAACTTCCTTGTATAAGGGTCGCCTGCTCTTCTATATTTACAAGTCTAAGATATGTATCGTGATATCGAAGCCTTCCCGTTTTCCAATCAAGGGATCCAAAGGCCAAACGACTTGTCAACGTTCCGGGATGTGGGTTCCTTTATGGTCCTCTATACAGCAGACTCCCTCGCTTTTCTATGTCCGAGAATCTCCTCCATGCCCTCCAGACTATTTCTGCGCCCCCAATTCTTCGGCTTTCTTTTCAGGAATGCGCCCACGGCGCCGAGATAGCCTTCGTGACGCAGAAAGTACGCCTGTTTCTCCCCTTTGCTCCAAAACTTGAGACCGTAACTCAACGTGTTCATTGTTTGACGATGTCCGCGGATGAATGAACCACCAAAGTAAATATCGGACACGTTGTGGATTTGAGACTGCAGATAGGCGATTTGCCCGATATTATTGGACACGGCATACAGCAGGGACCTCGAGATGTCGCTCTCCGAAAAGCCAAGTTGAATAGGGCCGGTGTCGCCGGTGTCGCCTCCGGACTTCTCGTTTGCTGCAGCCGCCGCGGCTTCGGCCAAGCTTTTCTCACGGAAGACTTTGCCGAATGACGAAGCGATAGTGGTGCTTTTCAGCCCGATTTTGCCGTAGTCTGTGCCGTATATATCGCCCACAAGCATGTCCACGTTCGCATTGTCTCCGTGGCCAGCCTGCTCCAGCATGTCGTCAAAGTTTTTGGCACCAGTCAGGAGCGACAACAGGCCCCATAGAGTGCCGCCTCCTAACGATGTGCCACCAACTCGTTGATACGAGCGAGGTCCGTCGACCTTGAGGATAGAAACCCCGGACCCGATGTTCACTAGAAGATAGGGATAGATCTTATCTCGAGGGCTCACAAAGTGCATTGGGTCGGTTTCTGAGTAAGTGAACACCTCGCGCGGTATCTCCGTGATGAAAAAGTCGAGCCCTGCAAACAAGTCAGCGCGCCTTAGCACAAGAAGTGTTGCGGAATAAAGCACGAATCCGCCGGATAGATCCATAGGAAGTAAACAGCCTGCAGCTCAGCCAACAACAACTGACACTCAAACTGATGTTGCGTACCATGGAACAGTTTCCAAAGTAGAACCGGCTAATGAGAAGGGAATGCATAAGCGGAATTAGACCTTTCCCATCGTGGTGGTAAAGTAGACCATTGTCTCGCAGATTCCCACCAGGGTAGTGGTATCTTCGGTCTTCGAGCAGGGTTCCAGAACGTACTGCCTTTTCCCAAAGCTTACCATTTCGCTAATTATCCAGCTGAGTTTTGGTCGGATACGCACTCCTGGATAACTCCATTCTTCAGCTTGTCGTTTATTATCGCTGTGGCGTAGCATCCGTCGCTGAAGAGAGCACTAGCTTCCAGTCCATTGAATTTTCTGCTTTGGGACTGTTCTCGGTACGAGGGCTCTACCGGTAGCCTAGATAACGCAAACTGTTCCATGGTACGCAACACCAGTATGGGTGTCAATTGTTGTTGGCTGAACTGGGGAGCGGTATACGCCCACGAATGTATCCGGCAGATTCGTGTTTTATTCCGCAACAAAAAGGGTTCTGCAAAAAACGTATGCAGGTGACAGGACCGCGCTCTCACCGATAATAAGGCATTCCATCTCATCCTCCCTGAGCACATCAACCCCCAAGGCGTCTCGGATCTTGTCGTAAAACTTGTAAGCGCCACCGCCGGTGGCCATGACACACAGCTGGCCCGGCTCCGACCCATTGAGCTCCGATTGCTTGTCGCGTAAATGCTTCATAAACTCGACACAGTCATCAATGCGGTCCGTCTCAAAGATTTGGAAGTTCAGGCGACCGCCAGAGTCTGTAGAATGCACCTCGCGTGAGAAGTAGACCAGTTTAATCAGCGATCCTCCGATCTAGTCGCGTATGGCAATGTTAGATTTTTGATTGGTTTCTCGACATGTTGCCATGGCACGAATGACGAAGTTGGATTGACCGACGCAACTTATACGTACATCAACAGCGATATGACTGACTACGGCTGTTTGATTCGGTAGGCGAATGTCGCTCGTTTCATGATGGGTCGGACTACTTCGGCCGTTGCCATGGGAATTGGTGGCGGTGCCTACAGCCGGCGTCAAAGTATCCGGGTCGACAATGAAGGCGCCCGTGACGTTGATCTTGACACTTCCCGGCCTCGTGATGGTACTGTCGATTTCCTCAGTCGAGGTTATGGTCCTAGGCCTCTCGCGCCTCAGCCCAGCCTCGGCGTGGGATGCCGGTAGTCTTTCATCGTCCGGGACGGAGGTCATCCTGAGGCGCAAAGCGCAAGGCTGTCTCAGACGAGCCCGCTTGAGATGCAGCAGGTGCGACTGCAGCCTCGACGTCGAGGATGGTGTGTAAACTGCGCACGGCAAGCCAGAGCTCAACAGAATCTTGTCATGCTCACGCCTCGAGTCCGCGCGTATACGTTGGTCGTCGGAGGAGAGACCATGAGGGCTTGCGACTAACCGCATGGAGGGGGCAGAGCTGCGGATCCACTGAAGAAAAGAAGAGGAGTTTTGATCTCTCGTCTCTCGAACCAAGCTGAATTGGAGTTTATCGGTGACTGATTGGCCCCTTCCGACCGAGACGTGCGGGTCGTCGGTCTTAAAGCTGCGCGTGGGGTTTTGAGAATGAGAGGAAAAGGGGGGTGTTGAAGGGGGATGAGGGGTGGGTTGACCTCAGCTCTCACGTGCTTCTTTCCGGGTCAACATCGGTTGCGCCCATCTCTTGGCGGTCATGTTGCAACCGAGTGGCTCGAGACGGCAGAAAAGAGGCAGCCAAGAGCAGTCACTCTCCCTTCAGTTGGCTGGTGCGGCGCCATGTCTTGTTACGACAAAGAAATAGTCGTTAAGCAAAGCTGTGCCGAAGGCGCAGCGTTGCGCCCGAAGGTGCAAAAGCGTGCCTGCCAGCTTTGCTTCTTTAATAAGAGGTCCAAGGTTCTATGCTACTACAGTTCCTAGCTATATGTTATTTAAACTTATATTCTGATTAGTCTAAAAGGCCTTATTTTGCTATAATTAGCCAGAAAATTAAAGCCGGTATATATACCTTACCATGTAGTTGCTGTGATGTTTAGTGGTGCAAGAAGCAGCTTATTATTAGCAGCAAGACCTATCAGCAGCAACAACTCACACAGCTTTGCGCCACCCATGGCAGGGTCTCTTCGCTGGCATCGGACATATTTACCATGACCAGTTGCCTACCACTTCGACGCCGAGAATATAGACCTTGCCATCAGAATGTCTTCCCTAGTGTCTTCGCCATGTCTGCCGTTGACGCGAACGCGCCCTTTTTCTTCCATGGCCGTCTCGCGGTCCCTTGCTAGCACGTTCTGTACCACCTGAGACAGGGCACGTCGCGGCGGCTGCGCAATTAACGACCTTTCGAAGTCAACAAACATCATCTTGTTCGTCTCGGGGTTAAATAGCATGTTTGCGGCTCGCACATCCTTATGGACAACACCCAGACGGTGTATCGATCGTAGTGATTGCACCGCACTCTTTGCAAGTCTCTCGTCCGTCCTATTCACATGCTGGGTATCGCTCAGCTTGTAGCCGGCCCAAGAGATAAACATTAGATATACTATATAAACCCGGTGGTCATAATAGTATATTTTGTTCATGGATTGGAGGTCAACAGCGCCCAAAAACACAGGCACATCAATCCCTTGTACTGCCTGGAGGCAGTCATAAACTGCGGCTTCGTGTTGAAGATGTTTAATAAAGACGCCGACTGTCCCTTTAGCGATAAAAGTATAACCATAGGAGAGCAAGGTGATTTGGAACAGCGCGCCTCGAGCGCCGCCTGCGTGTAGAGGAGTTACCCCGTCATCGAGAGAATCTTCCAACTGTTCCTTCAGAAGTCGGAGCCACTTTTTGTGGCTGACAGGATGATGCCAGCGTGAACCACCATGGGCAGGATCCATCAATCTCTTGTGTCGCGTTACGTTAGGACAAGATAAGTCAAGGAGTCCCCCTCGAACCAGTCCGACTAAGCACTTCTGCGTGCAGTATTGCCGCGTACCTTCACACGAGTCCTGTGGTGCGGATCCCTTTGAACTTTTGGTTCGGACCCTTTCACTCCGCCGGGTTCCCTGCCCTTGTGTCCCGGCCCGTCGTTCGGTGGGACTGGGCGTGTCGGGGTGGTTTCCTCCTATTTCATCATCTGATGAGTCTGAGGAATCCCGCCTCGACAGCTGCTGCTTGGGAGCTTCTTCAATTTTAGGAAGCTGTCGCTTGTGACGAAATGGATATGGCGACCGATCAAATTCCTTGTATGTTCCAGGTTTATAGCCCGGAGAGCTGGGAGGGGCGGTCCGTTCGGTGGATGGAATGGAGCGGTATGCGGTCTCGAAATCTTGTGCCCATCTGTTCAGTCTTGCAATTGCGAGCGCACGCTCCTCCTGGCGCCGTTGCCCCCATTTGCCAGTTTGTTCCATCGCGACAAGGGTGAAGGCTAGGTACTGGCCGACAGCAGTACAAAAGAGGGAATTGTCCGGATGCGCAGCAACCTCTGGCCCGGGCTCAGCTAGATGATAGTAGAGTGTCTCGGGATCCTTCCAATCAATTTTAAGGAAAACAATTGTCTCGCCTGTGGTTAAGAGCCCATAATCGAGCCCAGCCTCAATCATATAGTGGTATGTTTGACAGATAGCAGCAGCTGTTAATTTCTCGGCATGGTGCTGGAAAACGTCTTCTGGTTCTCTTGAAGAAGGCCCCTCTGAATTAGCAACTTCCCGGTAGATATCCATGGGTCGCAGGCCGACACGAAGATGCGGGGGTGTCAGTTTGTGCGGCGCTTTGTATTCGCAAATGTAGATCATGTTGCGTCTTGTCGACTGGCCATCGCTCACTTGGTAAACACATATTTGGTCGGGACGTATCTGGTCAGAGCGTCCGCGTCGAGCCGGCGTTCTCGGCTGTGCTAAATTCTGAAAGTGAACAACTTCTGGACCTCTGTCGCTTTTGGCATCAAGGTGACTGTTGAAAAAAATATCGCCTTGGATATTAAAACCGCTTTGAGCTTGCCCAACATCCTTCAGCGTATTGAGGATAATTTTTACTGGTTCCTCTATGACAAAATGAAGGAAGTTCTCTAGGTTCTTCTCGCTTGCGATCGGTGACCGAGATACCGTACCTCCCATGTCGGTTAAGACTAGTTTAGGAGAGAAAAGCTGCATATTGGCAGGCACCATGTGGTAGAGTTGGCCAGAAGCAAGCCTCTGTTGCTCTATGAAGCCCGCCCATGGCTCAAGACGTGTTGGACACAGTTTGTCTGTCGGATTGTTGACAGTGCCCGTTGTTGTGAGTGACTCGTCACTTTCAACCTTGAGCCTCGAAAACACCTGGCTATGACAGCCCGCGATATACTCTTCCAAAGTTGTCTTACGGTTCAGCTCCTCCGATGCCATGCGCAGTGCCCGTTCTGCCTCAATACGCTCCTGTGCTTCCAGGGAGAGGGCAGCCCGTTCTGCCTCAGCACGCTGCTGTTCTTCCAAGCGGGCTGCCCGTTCTGTTTCGGCACGTTGCTCAGCTTCTTGTACACGCCTTTTGGTAAGCTCCAGCTCCCGCATAAGCCTTCTGAGTTCTTCCACATCTTCTCGTTCAGCCATGGTATGGTGGGGTCACTTTGTAATTATGTCGGAAAGCCTATACTGGCGGGTTTTTATTTTGGTGTCGTGGATTGAAGAATTATTGTCGTGATGGGTGGAAAACGTTATTGTTGTAAAGGATAGAACGATTGTTATTGTAATGGATAGTAAGATTGGTGGGGTGATAGATGGAAAGATTGGTGTGGGTGGTAGATATAGCGCCCCTTTTAAGCGTTGCCAGGGGCAACTGGGCCACATGATTGTGCCAACTATGACAGAATAGGTAGGTACCTACGGGCGCCAACCCGTGACTCTGACCAGCCTATCATTGCTTGTATGACAGTCCGTAAGTCTTTTGTAGAGGTTCATGTCTGTGCTGTTATAAGAGCTTTTACTCTTATGAGCTGTCACCAGGAACCACGTTGGCGCGAGTCGGTGGGTATAGGCCTAGAAAGGGTACTTCAATTTCGGTGCGACAACACTTGCCGTAAATGTACCAAGAGTTTCTGTGGGTACATCGGGCAGCCAATTTTTGGACATGCAGTAGTATGCTAAGCCCAAAAGGGAAGGAAGCACCTCTGCATAAATTATTAGCAAAGTATCTCCTTCCGTTCCAGGTTTAGCTTACCATTCCCCTCTATCTGTCCAACGCGGTTATCCTAGGCCCCCCTGCTCGCGCACGTCAAAAACACCATGTGACGTGCTTTCGACGATACCGGAGTGAAGATTACGATGCAGGGGACTCGGGCGAGGTGAGCCCGACAGAGAAGGTGATGTAATAACAAGATTGCGAAGGACGTAGAGTAGCAGAATTTGACCGTCAATCCAGCTAAAGCGAGAAGTGTTGATGACGAAGAGAGAAAGAACAGAACATGAGCCAGCCCGAGCAGATCAATAGGTGGGGTCAGGTTGCTCCACCACAAGAGGGACCACCCCTTCCCAAGCAATCATTGGATTTTTAAACGCACAGCAACAACTAAGCCTAAAACGGAAGAGATTCATATTTCCCAGAGATGCCTCTAGCAGCTTTCTTCTTTCTGGGCCATAACGCGCACACAGAGGCATAATAAGACTTGGCACAGCACAGATATTCGTGCCATTGACACTGTCTGCATAGATGATAGGCTGCACCTACTCTCATAGCAATTGGTACTTGCTAGCGCTTTAAGGGCTTCATTACGTTGGCAGAAAAAGAGGTGTGGAGATGTCTTGCGTTTAGGTTTAGTTGCTGCGCGTTTAATTGCTCCCAGGGAAATTTTAACCTTGTTGAAATATATTTATGCTTCCAT
Organism: Balansia obtecta B249; assembly: GCA_000709145.1. NCBI lineage: Eukaryota > Fungi > Ascomycota > Sordariomycetes > Hypocreales > Clavicipitaceae > Balansia > Balansia obtecta. The sequence goes on from JFZS01000049.1 coordinate 39,489, forward strand.
TGCTCCGGAGATAGGCCCCGTCGTCTTCTGGTACTCGGTAGACACATGCAATGGCAGCCTTACCAGCTGCTATTTGAGCATGGAACGATGAAATCTATTTCTTCCAAAGAGAGCTGGCTTAGGTTAGTGAGTTGCCAGATGTACAATACAACCCCCTGAATGATTTTTACAAATCTACAAGCCCTACTTTTCTCTACTAGTCAAGTTGCTCTTTGACAGCAGGATTAGTGTATCTACACTAGATAGGTAACTACTATCTAAGAGGTATATAGAGAGAGATATAAGGTATAAGCTCTACTTTATAAGGACTTATTTTTGTATATATAATATAAAGTACCTTCCAACTCTACTCCATGTTTTATCTGATTGGCCCAAAGAACCCCTGTAAGTAATTGAAACAGCCGCACCTCAGTCCCCGCACTACAGAACTACATGGCAAGACCAACAAAGCCCGTTAGGAGGCCGTAGCCAGCAACGCATGCCAAGTCACAAGAAAGAGTGGGCCAGGACGGAGAGGGTAGTTCGTCGGAGCGAGTACTCATTGGTTGCATTATCAGTCACCCGCTCGCACTCCGCTCAGGTCCCATCCTAAGTTCTCAGCCCAGCGAGCCCATACCGGATATTGATACAAAAACCCCATGTCTGTGCACCCAGCTCCCCAATTCGTTCCCCTCACCTTCGCCCCGGCAATAAACCCCTCCGAAAGGGGCCATTCATTCCCATGCTCACTAAACACGACGACTACCAGTCATGCTCTCCGGCCAATCTAGCCACAACGGAAGGAGGACGACAAGACGCCGGGGCAGACGCGAGCCGCGAAGAGGGCGGAAAGACGACGAGCGAGTCCGATGACGCGTCCGGCACCAGCTACTCGACGATATGTCTGACCATATTTCTGTTCCGGGGCGAGCCGGACGTGTACTACCAGCGGCACACCCTCATCTACTTCACATCGCCCGAGGAGCCCAAGTTTCGCGAGACGGTACACGTGCAGCGCAAGGACGAGGCAACAAGTCCCTGGTCGGTGAAACAACTACACGGCCCTGCCGAGTGGGCCATGGCCGAGAACTACTGCAGTCACGTCAACGCGGGGGCTGTGCGGGTGCCGAAGGGTGAGGAGATGGTGCCGGTGAACATCGTCGCGGCCACCCCGGTGGAGGGCAAGGAAGACGACAGCGGCTGGAACTGTCAAAACTTTGTCCTCGAGGGTCTGCAGCGGCTTGTGGACCACGGGTTAGAGACACAGGAGTGGTTCGAGTTCGTGGCGGGGGAGCTCACAGACCACCTGCTTGATGGCACAGTCCCTTGATTCGGAGTATCTCGATGCCAAAAAAAAAAAAAAAAAAAAAAGTCCCTTGTGAACAAAAAAGGTTGTAAACAAAGAGACGGGACGGTTCGTCAAGGAAGTCTCAGGATAAACCCGACAAGGATGTATTCTAAGTCGTAGCGTTTAGGAAAAAGAGACGGAAGCTGTTGGCCCAGAGTCTCCCAGTCAACGTTGTCCATCCCGCGCAACGCAAAGACATATTCCCAATACGCCGGGTACCACCCCGCGTATTCCCAGTCCAGGAGAGCGACGATGCGGCCGCCGGACACCATGATGTTTCGCGCGGCAATGTCGCCATGGGTGAACACGACGGGGTAGTCCGCGCCCAGCTGGCTCGTGACCTGGTGCCAGTACATGGACTGCGCCGGCGGCCGGTTCGGCGGGCGAACGAGCCAGTCGTGGAACTCGGACAGCGTGCGGAACGGGCCTCCCGAGCGCGTCATCATGCTCGGAACCACGACGCCTTGGCCGTCCAGGCGGCCGAGGTAGATGCCGCCAAGCCGACGCATCTGCCCGATGTAATCGCGAAGCTGGGCCAGGATGCTAGAGCGCTGGGCCGGCGTAAGGGACGGCCACGCCTCCGTCAGCGTCTGGCCCTCGACATACTTCATGGTAATGCGGTCCCAATCGCTGCTGATCACCTCGGGCACCGGAATGGTAGTGTGTGCCCTGATGAAGCGCAGCACTGCGCTCTCGTTGGGATGGTCGTTCGCGCCCATCCCATAAGGGTTCATTGTGTATTTCGTGACAGCATCGCCGTGCCGTACTACATAGCGGTTGTTGCAGTGATAGATGATCTCGCCTTTGGGGTACGGAGCAGGTTGTCGCTTGGGTGGCGGCGGCGAGTCGCCGAAAAGAGAGCGGGTGCGGTCTTGGATCAGTCTTTCTTTCAGCCGATCGAGCGCCCCGGTGTTTGCCATTTCGGGACTCTTTGTTGCGGCACGGCTGACATGCCGCCTCCCTAGGCCAAGAACCAAGAACCAAGAAGGCGACGGAGAGAAAGGGGTTGAAATTCTGGGTGGCTGTATGAGGTCTGCAGAAGTAGCCGTCACTTGGCTGGAGTAGCGGGGGGAAGGGGGGGGGGGGGGGGGGGCGGGGGTTAATGTTGAATAAAGGTAGCTAAAGCCAACGAGGTCACGGGACCCACCCACATAGCTTTTGCATACCACACAAAGTAACCTCTCGTGTAGCGCCCGCCATCGAGGTCGAAGGCCTTCCACAGAATAGCGTGGTGGGTAACCTGTGCGTCGCCCGATTCACTACGTTCCTTTCATTCTTTGTTGTACAGACCCCCAGTTTCAAGATCCATCTTGTATGCTCACCCATGTCGAGGCACGGGCAGTAACGTTAGCTCATGTCAATAATTCTATCTGTAATTCGTACTTGAGCCCTATTAGCATCGAATAACCCTGGGGTCTCGAATGTGAGACTAAAAGCCCGGAATGCCAAGTACATCGACCTCGTTAATGAAAAAGAATAGTGCTTTTTGTCTACCTAAGACACCTGGCCAAATAGTGAGGATGAACGCCTCCAATCAAGCAACGCAAAGTCATTGTCGTAACCTGTCCACACTCGGGAGTGGAACGTGACTTCCAACTAATCCAACTGGTGCACAAAGGTCGGACTGTGTAATTTGAAGGCCAAATATTCATCCTTCCGAGGCCCCTTAAAACTGATCAGCATTTCCATTAGAGATCTAGTGTGTTCCGACGCTGGAATATTAGTATTCATGTCCAAAGTCTGTAGGCGAGCTTCCGGAGCCGCTGGTTTGTTATCACCAATGGCTCCAAATCCGTGCTGCTTGATAGGCTCATGGCCTCTCAAGTCTGTCCATTCGGGGCGGCTGTTTGCTCTGTCTACACCTGACATCCACCACTCCTGGAGCTTCTTGTTGTGTTCGTCCAAATTCAACGCCCTCGTGGTGAGACGATGCGTTCTCGGCCTAGGCAGAGAGCGAGATTCAGGGAACTTATCTTGCCTGCCTCTAAGCTCAAATACCCTCTTGTCCCACCTATCATGGCCGCCCTCGTTGTGTGTCCCAGATCGTGTTGTTATGGCAACATCTCTCATTCCCAGCTGATGCAAGTTGTGGGATCCGGCCGAAGGTTCTTGCCAACTTCCATACTTGAGCGGTTGGTCATCCCACACTCTTGTTCCATCGTTTCGATTCGAAAGGTGATTGGAACCAGGGCAAGGTTTGTCTTCAGGATCAAGAATACCAGATAGTAATGCCGGCCAATACATGGGATCCGAACCTTTATGTGGTGCATGAACATCTTCGAATCCCGCTTGTCTCAGCGCCTCAATCTTGATCAAAGATGTCCCATCTGGCTCTTGCTTGGAGCAAAGTATTGGTGACGAACGAGTATTGAAGGAACTGAAGTTTGTGTCACAGGTCGAGGGGCGGTATCGTCGCTGTCCTGGCGGCCCAGCGGTGAGAGGCGTTGGAGTACTATTCCCAGAGACATGGTTATTGGAAGCTTTGGAGACTTCACTACAGGCCGACATGGCTCTGGGAGGTCCCATCGGACCTACAGCCGGTGTGCTGTTTCTTGTACTCCATGCACCATCGATTTTGGATATGACGTCTGTTTGAGTCCGTCCAAGGATATTCAAATCAGTCTGTAGCATCTGATTTGAGTTGGAGTAGCCCTTTGCCGTGTCATTTGGCACGTGAAAGGCATTAAAGAACATGTTGTCGGGGGGGCTAGTCGACATGGCACTGGCCATGGACGAGTTGTGCACACAAGTGTTGACTTTAGACATACGCTGGAACGCCTTTTGAGCAGCTTTCTGGGTTGGGTTTGGGTACGAGGCCAGATGCTTCAACGACTGGGCCGATATGTTCTTTAAAGCATTGTCGTTGAAGCCATCGTCTTCCTCATCCCTATCGTCGCTGCATTTACCGCACCAGCTCTTCTCGTCCTTATCCAACACCTTGTCCTGGCTGCCAAGTTCGACATCGCCACATGATTGACGTCTTGATGATAGAGAAAGCTGAGCCCAGCGCATATCTGCTGGCACTTTGGCATGCGTATGGTCCGGATCGCTGAATGGACTAACAGCGCGGTCGTCATTCTGCTGCAGCGGCGTATATTGCTGTAAAGCCGGGTAGGAGTGTCCAGCAGAAGACTTGAACCCGGATAGTGCCACCCTGGGCAGAGCAGCGATTTCAGAATGGGTACTACCGATGAGCCACTTGAGCGAACGCCCGCGACGAGTAGGCGGCTGAAGTGGCTGAGCTGACGTGGGCTTGTAGATCGTTCCGGCAGTGGTGTAAGTCGGCTGCTTCAACGACGCGACAGATGGTGTACTGCTGGAAAGTATGGGAGAGAGGGGGTCGGGGAGAGGGGGGAGGTCCATTGTAAACATAAAGATATCTGAACGTCCAGTGTCTCGAGGGTCAAGCAGTCCTCTTGCCTTGAATCTGGTAGCTAGGGAGAGAGAAAGATTTGAAGAAGGCAGGTCCGCATTAGAATTGGTAACGATATGGAGTTGTCAATCAAAATGTTTGCGTTGGTTCCTCCCAAAACATATCGGTTCTGAGGGTCTCGGCAATGTTGATACAAGGGAGTTTTCCTGGCAGTGTCTCGACGACACCTGTGTTCCAAACGAGTGTGGCTCTTGGTCGTGAAGAAAGGGGGGGGGGGGGGGGGGGAGGAGATTACGGCGGATTAGTCGTCATTTCGGGGGACAGAGAGGTCGAATGGTGTACGGAATGAGGTTTGGCAGCTGCAAAGATCGACCGAATGGGTTTTTTCAGAGAAGGAGAGAACCAATCTGATTTATAAATCATAAGCGAGCCTTCAGACAGGGTTGGTCCAGGTCTGGGTCGTTCGGAATGACAAGTCGGCAGCTGGGAAGGAAAGAACGCCATCGACACTTCCCAGGAGACTACGCGCGAGAAGGCTGGGGAATTGCACATACCACAAAAACCTAAAGATGCATAAGCTTGAATGCATACATGTCTAACAAAGATATTCGATTTCCAATTTTGACCCCACTCTCGTAGCTTTTAGACGAAATAAGCCAAAGCATAGACCAAAAAAAGAAAAAGAAGAAAAAGAAAAAGAATAAAAAAACCGTGTTTGCGACGCAGATATGAGGAAGACAAGGTGACGAGAAGCAGGGGAGATGCAAGAGGGAGATGGGGAAAGCGGCTTGTTCGCTGTCAACTGCCTACATGGCGAATGCTGGACAGCTGGCTGTGAATTATCCGAGTGTCAACAGGTGACAAAGGCCTCGGTCACTGCGCTGCGTCGGCTACGCAACCAAGCACAATCCAGGTGAGGGATACGTGAGAGATGCGTGATGAATCGCTCTTCATTTTGTGCGTCATCTAAAATAACCGTCTGTAATACGGCAGGTCGAATATGCTCCCCTCTCTTCTCTTCTTTGGTCGAGTCTACACTACAACAAATCGCTGCTCATCTGCCGAGCTTTCCAGTACCGTGGGAACCTTTCTGTCGCAAAACCAAATCAAAACCATTGAACACATGGATTCCCTTCAACATAAGCTCCAGTTAAGGCTCAGCCTTCATTCATTGGATTCCTCGCGTTCTTGACCAGGCCCGTAACAATAACCTGCGACCATGCGGTCAACAGATGTGCAAAAGATCCATCATTAGTCACGCGGCGACAGACCCTGGTTTGGGACGACCATCAGGAGTAACACCGTATTAGTAGCAAATGTGTACAAAACAATTAAATAGGCGAGAGAGAGAGAGAAGAGAGACCGGGGCTGGTCTGGCTAGCCTCACGGGCTCGACCTGTCGTGCACATGACCACCTGAGACAAGAGACTGCATGATTTGTGGAATGCTATGTCGAGGCCAGCCAGCGTCTGCCGCAAGGAGACGGTCCAAAAGGTCCCACAGTGGTGGTGGCGTCCGAAGGCATATAATTATCCCGTATATGGGAACTGATATTCAAAGGATCATCTAGAGAAAGTAGAGTGACAAGGACAGAGAAGATTCCACCTCGGAGTCTGAGGCAAGTTCATGGCTAATGTATTAAGCTCAAAATCCGGGCAAGCTTCCGTTCTGGTCAGGCATTTTGAAAAGATTGGTTGTCAAGGGAGTGTTGTGGTGAATCAGATCAATAGAGTTTCCATCGTCCTATGTACCTGTCGGCGGCGAGTCTCCCATCAACTCTGTGAGCTGACCATGGGCCTGGCGTCTGCTAGATAGCTCCAGGTGGATAAGCACTGCCAGGAATCATGCCTGGTCCGCCGCGGCTGGGACCCTGCCCTCTTGAGCCAGGCAGTTGAAAGTCTGGGTTGTTGTTCAACAAGACATCTTGTCGTTGCTGTCTCGCTTGCACCGGGCGACGGGGGAGAGGGCCCTGATTGGGCATCGGAGGATGGGGCTCCCAACGTGGGTTGATGCCTCGTTGAGAGATGGAGGTGAAGTTGGATCGCTCAGACTCGGCCGGACTACGTGCACCGCCAACTGCGGCGTGCACGTCCTCGTAAACCGGTTCAATAGGAGGAACGTGGTGCAAGGCTCCTCCTCCCTGAGCCGTGTCGAGTGCCGTCGCATCAAATCTCGGGTCGACATCTTCGTAGTAGTCACTGTGAGCTCTTGAGTCACCGGCAGTCAAGTTGGAGCTGCTGAACTGCTCGGGCAGAGGTCTGTACGAATGTGCCGGGGATGCAGAGCGTGGGGAATTTCTGCCGCCACTCTGATTCCATACTGCCCTTGGTGGGACACAATGTCTGCACAATAGTGATTAGCATGATGACGGGATGATGGAACAACGCGGGGTTGTGTGTGTGTGTGTGTGTGTGTGTGTTGTGTGTGTTGTGTGTGTTGTGCGTGTTGTGCGTGATGTATGCCCTTCTGGTTGGAGACGTACTCATCTATGCTTAAGCTGTACTTGCTTGCCTCAGTCACGTAGGTGTCTCGTCCGGCACCTGGCATCGCGCGGTTTTGTTGCAAGCCAACCATGCCAGCTACATCCACGTCGCTATCCCGGAGCTGGTTTTGATGGCCGAAAGAGTTTGGCGGCGGAAGGGGAGCTGTAGCTGCGTCCATCTCGATGGGAGATGGGCTGCCCATTGCGTGACCAGGCAGCGGTGGAGGCGATTCCGCTCGAGGGAGGTCGTAGGCGTCAGCAGCCGGGTCGTTGTTACAATTCCATACGCGATCCAGAGACGTCTGTGAAGCTTGAGGATGCCCGTATGGCAGGTCATCTTCCCTCGGCGTCCGACGGCCATATGGGCTTGGTGGCATGTTGTTGTACGCAGCGACTGGAGGCGGACCACGTCCTCCTCCTCTTGCACCTCCCGGCCCATAGCCTCCGCGCGGTATAGGTGATCCGTAACCGCCTCGTCCGCGAGGTCCTCCTCCTCTTCCAGGTGGCGGACCGTAACCCCCCCTTCCCCCGCCGCCTCGTGCATACGGACCTCCTCGGCCGCCACGGTGACTCCCACCTCGTCCTCTTCCGTACGGCTGAGGTCCGAAGCCATCCGGCGCACCATTATGTGGGTAGCCATGGCGCTCTCGCGATGACGACCTCCCAGATGCAGCCAAGTTACTGGCACTGCCCATGTTAACTGGATCGACCGGCCTTTCCACCGGACTTCGCTGGGTAAGAGGTATTCTCTCCACGCTAACCTCATCGTCTTTCTTCTGATTCCCGACCTCGATGGTGGCAAATGTAGGGAGGCTATCACTAGCTCCGGGATTTCCGCTACTGATACCTGGAACGGTGGTCTGACCAGAAACGGCCGGTTCGGGCTTGAATTGGCCTTCCCTGTTGAAGTAGTTTTCACCGCTCATCTCAGCGTTTTCTGCGATGCGCCTTTGACGAGCCTTCCTCCCGATGATGGCGCGTCGTACGGCAAAGGTGGCAACAGCACAGACAGCCAGGATGATGGCGGAAGTAAGAACCAGGTACGATCCCCATGCTGTATGGGGCATGAATAACAGTATGTCGACGACGAAAGCGACCAGGGAGACGACAGAGGTGAGCACGGTGAGAATGAAGACTATCAGGAGATATCTGGCTGAATGTGACGGACTGTGCAAATGGGCGGCAACGGCCAGACAAAACATGACGAGAGTGAGAAACGCGGCGACAGGATGAATAATAAGAATAGTTGATAGCGTTTGCCGAATGGAGCTAGATAAATCAAACTGCTGGGTATCATCGTTCAATACGGCGCCTGAAGTTTTACACGGAATTCATTTCCCCGTTAGTTCTGAGAGCTGGTAGATGAATTAGACATGACGGGCGTCGGTGTTGAGCCATACCTGAATATCCCAAGCCAATTGCAGAGCATTTGTCGCCTTGGCAGTAGCCAAACACGCCATACTTGACATCTTTGTTTTCACCGAGAGGGACGAATCGGGTGAGGGGAATAGAAATGACGGACAAGAGCAGCAAGACAAAGGCAGCGAACAGCAGCGCCGCCAAGGGCGTTGCCGGTCGCAACATGATGACGACAACGACAACAGCGCGCTGTGCTGCGATCGATGCGAGACGGACAATGCTTGATATGATGGAATTATATTCTCCCACAATTGTCCGACTCTTAAAGCAGGCAGGCTGCTCGAGTCACGTCGCAGCGGTCCACGGGGGCGGACAGTCACAATTGGATAGGGCTTTCGCTAGCCATGAGAGAGAGAGAGAGAGAGAGAGAGAGAGAGATGTGTCGTCTGGCGGAAGTGAGAAAGAGGTGACGGTAATTCCGTATGAGTGGTTGAGGACGTCGACAATACAAACAGAGCAAAGGCAGCGCAGCGGCCAGCGTTGGCTCCGGCGTCGTCTCCAGCGTCTTCGTCTCCAGCGTCGTCCCCCCGAGTGTCGTCGTCGTCTTGACGAGGACCAGCAGCGACAAGGGCAACGCAAATAAATGATGGATGAGGATCCAGTGAGGGCGACTGAGCGCACGAACAACAAGCGATGAATGGATACAGCGACTGTTTGCAAGTCCAAGTCGTGGAGAAGTGCTTGCAATCGAGGGGGGGGGGGGGGGGGGCGTATGTATCGTCGGGGAGATGGATGGCACGCTTGCGCCCGGTGGATTGGGGCGAATGCGGGAGCGAGACCTCGAGACTACGTGCGAGCCCTTGGAAATTTGGAACGCAGGATAGAACAGAGGCGGGGCGGCAGATGATGAAAGGATTGGCCCGGCCAGGCTTTGCTGGCTTTGTGGCTTTGCCGGCTTTGCTGTGGAGTGGGCAGAGTTAGTGGGCAGAGTTAGTGGGCAGAGTCAGTGGGCAGAGTCAGTGGGAAGAGGGTGGGTTGCAGTGGGGTTGCAGCGGGGTGCCTGCTATCGCTTGATGTCGCGGAAGGCCAAAGACCCCTGCCGCCCCTATATGCCCATCAATGGCTAAATAGCAACCACAAACGGGTCCAATCCAGTCTCTGCTCACACTCTCTCGGCAATTATCTGCCTGCTGGTGCTGCTGGTGCTGGTGCTGGTGCTGGTGCTGTTGTTGTGCGCTGTTGTTGTGCGCTGTTGTTGTTGGTATGCACTACTACTACTATAGTTATTATTATTATTTATTGTTGTTTGTTGTTGTTAGTGTTGGTGTTTTTTTTTTTTTTTTTTTTTTTTTTTGGCTGTTGGTGCTAGTCTCAAGATCAAGATTGTGCCTTGCAGATCGCACCAGATGTGGAGAAATGCCAGACCAGATTAGACCAAGACTTCAAACCAGACTACAGACTAGTCCGGACCAGAATTGCTCTAGTTCCTGAGGTTCGTTCTCTGGCTCGCCCTCGACATAATTTTTTTTTTTTCCAGCCTTGGCTCACGGCCCGTCAACCTGCACGCGCGCATAATGGTGATGATGATGATGATGAAATCATGAATGATGGATGATGATGATGATGGGTGATGGACGGGACACGGAATGGCGATTGCTGGTCGTCGGCCGCTGACGGTACGGGGGGCGACATCTGGGCGCATTTAGCCGGGCCGACTGCTGCTCTGCCCGCTGTTCTGCCCGCTGTTCTGCCCGCTGCTCTGCCCGCTGCTCTGCCACTCTGCATGCCAATTCCCATTCTCATTCTCATTCCCATCCCCATCCCCATCCCCAATCCCCATCCCCATGCCGCGAAGCCTGCTAGCGCTCCCAGTTCCAACCAGTCCGGCCCCCCCCTTCCAATGTTCTGAGATGATTGTCATTCATAAACAACCGCAGGGGTGCTGGGCACGATGGCTGAGCTCACCGTTACAGTCAGTCACAAATACGAGCCCAGCCGTGTTATGCAGTCGCCGGTTTGCTACTCCGCACGCATTGTGTTCGAATCTCAGACTCGGAAGCCTTCAACGCCGACGTGGCTGCACGCAGCTTACCATTTCCTCACCATCGGGCCTCGGCAGGGAAGCCATTATTGTCCATTATCTCGCTTGCCTGCCTGCATGTGAGTCCTGCGTTGGATGTTTTATCGAAAGTTTCGTCCGAAGGCGGCCACACCACAGCGCGCCGCACCAGAAACCGCACCCGGGCATCTGGAACGCAAGGACAGACAGAGATCATATCATGATGATGATGATGATGATGATGATACAATGACAATAAATAATATGATATACCCCGTAGTGGTGTAATATTATGAGCCCGCCCGCGAGCCCGAGAGCACGTCCCACCCGTGGTTCGTCTTCCTGTCGACGTGCATCTTCCACCGAGGACAAGGGCAACAAGATAAAGCAGATGAGGCTAGTCGTCCGAAGGACTAGTGATTGTGGGCGATACTTGGCAAACTCTCTTTCTATGACATGGCTGTATTAACAGACCCTATGCTATACGAAGTGCATCTTCCGGAGTATACAGTGTGTAATAACTACGTGTTCCACTTTGCCGAGTAACAGACACAGAACCAGAACCCTAGGGCACTCTCGGCGTAAAAAAAAAAAAAAAAAATTAAAATTAAAATTAAAATTAAAATTAAAACAAAAAATCAAGACAAGAAAAACCACCAGGCCCTATCTATGTGCTCAGTTATCCAGACGACCAGTGAAGCTATTTATAGCTAAAATAGAGGTTGTGTGTCGCACTCACTCGTGCAGAGTACTACATCTGGCTCATCAAAGCTCAACTCCCGCCAGGCCCCGAAACTCACTCGTCCGGAGAAATGTACAAACGGGGGTTTCTGTGTTACATAACTCGACGCCATCAAGATCGGGGAGATCCAAGGCCTGAGTACTGTGCCGTTGGACTGTCGCCGAAAAGCTCAAGGAGGGACGTGGATGAACAGAATTGATTTGCGCCCCAAATAAGTGAGTGAGTGAGAGTGCATTAGGGTTCCTATCACGCCATATCACGCCCTACTATGTACCATTGACGAAGCCCACCCTTTCATTCGCCCACGGGACGGTCGTACTGCACTGATACGAAAATGCGCATATGCCAGCGATCAACAGACCCTTGCAAAGAGACATACGAAACAATAAATCAATCAGTCATCAATTAGGCGACGCAAAGGAAGAATGGACTGGCTAATTGACACGCAAACCCTTCGCCTGCCAAAGCCCCTTGGTAAATACCAGGGCTCAATGGCGGACTCTGTACAGACCAGCGGCCAGGTTGATGCCTTCCACGACCCGATGCGACTAAACTACTAGACTACAGGGGTTATCACTCAGAAGTATTTCGACATTAAAATACATTTAAGCTCCCTCTAGACATGACATGACATGACATGACATGACGCGACAAGCCATTCACCGAACAACGATGTGTTGTACGGGGGCGGAGGAGGGACGTGGCTAAAAGAGTTTACGAGAAGTGCCCGAGCAATGGCAGTCCAATTGGCTCGGTTCTCCCAGAAGTGAACTTTGGAAAAGCCCAGAGCGTGGAAGCAGAGCGGTCGTTTGAGACTGGAATGTGACGTCCATGATGCATTGGCGCGGCCTTTGTCAGGACCTCCGTTTTCCACGCGTCCACGCCATCGTATGGTTGGCCGGGGATGCTGACCTAACGCGCTTGATGTACTATTTATTTTCCATTCTTGTCGACATGAACCTGCTGCGCTCGATTACAGCATAGCTCCATTGATATAAACATATTGATCCTCCGCGTGGCACATTTGGAAAGTACTTGGGTGCAGCTGCTGTCATCGCTTTTGCAAGATGGTATCTACGGTTATATACAAGGAAATCAGCGCCTACCGCATCAAGTGCTAGGTTACCAGGTTGGTGTGTTGTCCAAAGCGAAGGGGAATGACCGATAGACCGTTAAATGCAATGTAAGCCATGTAGGTTTTCAGCATTCGACCCTCAGTGTGGAGAGCGTCAGAGGCGAACGCCCAGAAAGGACGGAAAAAAAAAAAAAAAAAAAAAGCCAGGACACCGCAAAAACTTGGTGTACCCATCAACGTCATTGATCACTGAACTTTGCTGTCCCCTTTGCAGCGCCTCCAATGTCCGCCGGTACCTGATCCAAGAAGGCGGGACATATAGGCCTAGGGACGAATTGACGGAAACCACATCCAACCAGCATGTTTCGCCCGAATATGCTGCACTTGGTGAGGGCAGCCGCCCACTCGTCACCAGGAGCGTGTCGCGTGCGCGCTGCAGCTCTTCGCACTGACGACCTCAACCCTCGACGTGCCGCCTCCGCAACATCCCGCCGACGCATACAGAGCTCGGGTGGCTTCCAGCCGCTTCGGCCGCCGTCGCCAGAAGAGCTGGGGGCTCCTCGAGCGGCGAAGCAATACAGCAAGGGTAGGAAATGGACACGACGGCTCCTGATAGCTCTCGTCTGCGGCAGCGCCATCTACCTGGCCGATCGACAAATCTATGCCTCGGGGTTAGCAAGGACGGTGCGCACCTTTGCGACGACGCTCATGGTCGCGCTCGACTACAAGATGAACTTCCGCCCGGAGCCCATCACGGCGGGCTCGATCCCGGAGCTCCATGCTCGCAATGCAGAAAGGCTGTTCGACCTGCTCCGTGCGAACGGAGGCTTATATCTGAAGATTGGGCAAGCCATTGCCATGCAGAGCGCTGTTCTGCCGCCCGAGTTCCAGAAGATGTTCAGCAGGATGTTTGACGATGCGCCGCAAGACGACTGGAAGGACGTCGAGGCCGTCATCAGAGAAGACTTTGGCAAGGGCGTGGAGGACGTCTTTGGCGTCAGCTTCACGGGCAAAGAGGGCATGGGGGTCATGGAGCGCAAGGCCAGAGCGAGCGCGAGCGTTGCGCAGGTCCACTGGGCGAGATTACCTGATGGTCGCGAGGTAGCTATCAAGATCCAGAAGAGAGAGATTGCGAAGCAGATTGCCTGGGACCTGTGGGCTTTCCGGTAAGTCATGGACAAGCACGCAAAACACCACAAGATGCGGTCTATTCAAAGCGAAAGAAGAAAGAGAAAAAATAAAAAAAAAAAAAGGGGGGGGGGGAGGGGGGGGAGGGGGGAAGAGACTTTTTGCTGATGGCTTATTATTGGGGCAAAAATAGTGCTGTAACGTGGATATATTCAAGATGGTTCGATCTTCCACTCTATACGCTGGTGCCTTTCATCACGGAGCGCCTGGAGCTTGAAACGGACTTCCTTAACGAGGCCAAAAACTCGGAAACAATGAGAGATCTTGTCGACTCGGAAAAGAGCCTCAAGGGCCGCGTCTACGTACCCGTGGTATACTCGGATCTGAGTACCCGACGAGTCCTCACGACAGAATGGATTGAGGGCGTGCGTCTCTGGGACAAGAAAGCCATGACATCGCGATGGCTTGGCGGTCACGGCAAGGGCTCTCCGGGTGCCCAAACCCCCTCCCGCCTCTGGACATGGACAAGGCACGACGAGAGCTTCGCACACAACCCTTCCGAGAGAAGATCAAGCCAGAGCGTCAGGAATGGAAAGGCGCACGCGGCCGAGGCGGTCTGGGTCTGTCGACCAAGGAAGTCATGACAACCATGATCGACCTCTTCTCCGCCCAAATCTTCAAATGGGGCGTCGTCCACTGTGACCCTCACCCGGGCAACATCTTCATCCGACGTCTCCCCAACGGACGGGCCGAGCTCGTGCTCATCGACCACGGTCTCTACGTATACATGTCGCCCACGTTCCGCCACCAATACTGCACCTTCTGGAAGGCTCTCATGACATTCGACAACAGGACCATCGGCCGCATCACATCCGAATGGGGCATCAAGGGCGCCGACTTCTTCGCCAGCGCGACCCTCATGCGCCCGTACGAGGGCGGCGAGCGCGGCTCCGTCCGTGAGAAGCTCAACAGGGAGCTCGAGGGCAAGACTGCGGAGGAGAGGCACTACGCGATGCAGAGACTGGTGAAGCAGAGCCTCAGGGACATGCTCGCCGATGACGAGAAGTGGCCCAAGGAACTCGTCTTCATCGGCAGGAACATGCGCATCGTGCAGGGCAACAACCAGTACCTCGGATCGCCCGTCAACCGGGTCAAGATGATGGGCGAATGGGCTAGCAGGAGCCTCTTCCAGGACAGGGACCTCCCGCTGGCGCAGAGAATGACGAACGCCTGGAGGCACGTCCTCTTCAAGATGGTCATGTCGGTCACGGACGTGGCGTTTTACTTGTTCAAGCTGAGGCAGTGGCTCGGCTTGGGCGGCGGCATGGAGGACGAGATGGAGAGGAGGATGAGGGGCATGGCGCAGGAATACGGGATCGAGCTTCAGCACGATGTTTTTGACGGATGAAGCGGACGGGCCGCGGCCCGACTTGGGAGGCAGGCAGATGGGTGAAGTGGTGCTTACTGACTTGGTGAAAGGGAGCCGGTTCTGCTGCCGCTGTACTTGATGGTTTTTCCCGTCGAGCGATGGCGCATTTGCTTTGACTGTTGTTGTTGTTGTTGTTGTTGTTGTTTTTTTTTTTTTTTTTTTTTTTTTTTTTTTGGGCCTTGGGTTTTACTTTATGCTTTTTACTGGTCACGTTTTTACTTTCTTTGTCTTTACTTTTCTTTCTTATATATTCAACGACACTTGTATGACTAGGGAACATGACATGTTGTTGTACGTAGACTAGAAGGGCTGCATTCTCGTATGGATAGAGGCAGGGTTTACCCATTCAGCGTACAAGTGGCCTCTGGTGTTTTCTCGGCATGCCTGGCCATCCACGAACGCAATCCAGGCTGGGGCACAGTAAAGTAAGTTTCTCCGCGCGTGGGACACGGAGCTGGATGGAGGACGCTTGGCTTGACTCGATTGAATTGCAATTGTCGTTACAAGGAACAGTGCATTCTGCCGTGCGGGCTGTCCTCATTGGCCCGGCGAGCGTTTCAGAAAGGATATGCGCGACAGGTCGAACAGGGGCAGGGGTGTCACGAGCGGCTGTGCATCGGGAAATAGAAGCGGTTCGGGGCTTGACACGACGTAGGGTGGGTCAGACGACATGTATCCATGCTCACGGACGGCCTGGAAAGAGAAGAAGAAGAAGAAGAAGAAAGGGTTGATGATGGTGTAGAGACGACGGAGAAACAAGGGCCGGGTGGACTTCCAAAATCACACCAGGTATGCTCTCGTTCTACGTTGGCTCGGGGCCAAAGAAAAGAGGTGCATAGGCCGACGTGCTGTGTTGTGTGTACCTAGGGTAGGTGACTCTGGTGGTGATTTGTAGAATAACTGGCACGACGTTCCGCGGCGCTGGTTGCCAGCTGACACGAGTTGCGCCGGGCTGGTACGACATTTGGTGATGAGGGTTTTGGGTACATGACGAGGTTTCCTGCCTTGGGCCTGACAACAAATGCTCTGTCTGTCTCACCTTTGCCCGCCACGGATTCGGGTATCTTTGCCATGGCCCGTGAAGGGGGCCTGCTGCTTGCATCGACAATGTCGAACCTTGTCGAACCTGATCTGGCAAGTTCTGGATCGGGCCTGCTGCGAGGGAAAGTGGAGTGGAGTCAGTCGTCAATGGCTGTCATCGCTCAAGATGAAACCCGCGAGACAAGGCGACGACGCTCTCCGTCTTGTTGCGTGCACGTGCGGCACAGCCAATTTGCGTTCGTTCGTCCGATGTCCACAAGGCGAGCGACAGCGACGACGCCGTGGGCCAGCGTCGTCAATTAACGTCATATGGCGCATTGCTATATAAAAAATTGACAATCCCTGAAATTCCCTCTTGTCCGAGTTGATGGAGCGATGCTAGTTAACCTTTTGGCCCCCGGTTCATCTCTGCAAAGGCCAATCAGAAGACAAGTGGTCACAGTAGGCTGCCTATATGTGCTCAAGTTTAGACAACAAGTAAGTGCAGACTCATGGCCATGTCAAGAGGCCCTGCGAGAGAAGATGAAGAAGAAGAAGAAGAAGAAGAAGAAGAAGAAGAACCGACACTCGACGGCTTGGTCGAATCAGACGCAACGTTGCAACTAGCGAAAGCCGGAGAGGGCAGCAGGCAGGCACGAGTGACATCCTCCAGAAGCGGCAGGCGCTGCACCACCCCTACCTACTCCAGTGACGACGCTGCTTTCGTCCGCCACTGGCCCGGGCAAAAGCTTGGGCGACGACGCCAGACAGACTGCAGACTGCAGACTACCGATTACACGAGGACCGTCGCCCGTTTTGGCGCATGTGTTGGCCGTGTTGGCGCGTATAAGCTCGTAGACTAACGGGAAATTGGTGCGAGCTTGCCTCGTTGCGGATTGGGTGCACAGGCCGTGGTTGGCTCTGGTTGGCTTGAGCCTGACCCGCTTTGCCTGGCCCAAGGGTCCAGTCGCCAACTTGATCCCTGCACCTGCCCAACCTGCCTTGATCCACAGGCCACCACAAGGTTCACGGTCCAAGGTGCCCGCGGTTTCGCCCTGGTAAATTGGTAAAATGCATCCCATCACTTTGCTTCCGTTTCGTCTTTCAGAACAAATAACTTCTGCGTCACTAGCCTTGCTGTCAGCTGCATCCGGTTTTTCTTTTTCATTTTCATTTTCATTTGTTTTTCTTCTTTTGGCATAGTACACCCAACTCGGTTGTCGGCTGAGGCATTTGTTGCGACGCCGTCTGTATTGGCTTTCTTTCTTTGCTTTTCAAACAAGCATCACAAGCATCTTCACGGCCCCTTCTTCATTTCTGCTCTGACCCCCCCCCCCTCCCCCTTCCCAACCCCCCCACCCACAGGTGACAGGTGAGGACCGGGCCCGAGTCCTTGGGTCATCATAATTTTTTTTGTTTTTTTTTTTCCCATTCATTATTCTGCTACGCCTGTTACGTCTGCTCCTCCTCATCCTTTCATATCATCTCCACCACGACCAAGCCCCGGGGCCACTCGAGCGACCACCCGCCTCTTTTTTTTTTTTTTATTTCTGTCATCTCGGCCCTTTGCTGGTTTTGCCCCCCTCCCCGTCCTGTCTTCTTCTTCTCTCTTCTTCTGTCAAACAGGCCACCTGGCAGCCCGCCATCGCATCATATCACGCAACAAAGACCACGTCCTGCATGAGCCCGTGGCGTTTGCGTCACTTCGCGCCCACCTCCGTCTCCAGCTGACCCGTTGCTGGCCGTCCGTCTTCGTTCTTGGCTTTTCCCCGTTTTTTTTGCGCCCACTTTGCGCGCTGCATGCTGCGTGGAGCCCCCCCCCCCCCCCCCAACTTGGCATCTGTGGCCGTGGCTTTAATTGCCATTTTCCATTCCCGTTCCGTCGAGCTCAAGCTGAGTCAACCGTCAACAAGGCGACCATTTACATTAGTCTGTCCCCGTCGACGGCATCTCCTTCAACAACAACTTGAACTCTGTTATGAAAAAATCCCATTCCCCACGTTCAAGTTTGAGTATGTTGCTGCGACGAAGTAAAAGCGGCGATCTTGGCAAAGGCGGCAAGAAGGCTCAGGCTCTCAAGGAGGCTGAGCTGGAACGTCAGCGTCAGGCTGCCAGGCGCGTGCCTCCCAAGCTGCCCGAATTTGCCAACAACACCGAGCGACTGTCAAAGACAATTCCTCAGGAGCTGCAGCCTTCTGAGCCTGCCTACAGCCTCTTCAATTCCCTTCCCGGCACCCACTATGCTCGGGCTTCGAATCAGCCTCGCAACTATGTCGCCAGCATCATTCCCCCGGTGCCTCCTATTCCCAATGACGCATTCGACCCGTACGCCCGAACCGAGAGCATGACACACCGTGGACGATATAGCTATGCCAGCAGCGCCATCAGCTCCATCAACAGCCCTCGGAGAGTGCGTAGAAGGAAGGATCCTACCCCATTCAAGTAAGTTGTCTCTCTCTCTCTCTCTCTCTCTCTCTCACTATCCGCTCTTCGCCAAAGTCTTGTCTGAGACCATGACGCAAAATCCCTATGGCTGCTGCATTAGTGTCGTGGTGGCGGTGGGGTATTTTCCCTCCCTCACCTCCTCATTGTCCATGTCTCTCTCTCTCTAACCGCTCGGTGGAAACCAAACAGTATTCTGGTAACTGGAACTCGTGGCGCTGGCAAAACCTCGTTTCTTGAATTCCTCAAGACTGCACTCGCCTTGCCACCCAAAAAACGATCCAGAAAGACGGATGAGGATGATTTTCGACTCCCACCCCCGGCCTCGGGCAACTTTGTCCCGCATTTCATAGATACTCAGATCGACAGTGAGCGAATTGGCCTGACACTGTGGGACTCGGAAGGTCTTGAGAAGAACTTGGTTGACCTTCAGCTGCGGGAACTAAACGCTTTCCTCGAGAGCAAGTTTGAGGAGACTTTCAACGAGGAGATGAAGGTTGTGCGATCGCCTGGTGTTCAGGATACCCACATTCATGTCGTCTTCTTGGTCTTGGACCCCTCGCGACTTGATCGCAACATTGCGGCTTCACATCAGAGAGCACATGGATCGCCTGGCGCTGGAGCCTTCAATCCACGCACCCGAACTTCTGGCGCACTCGATGAGGATCTCGACCTCCAGATTCTACGCAGTCTCCATCGGAAAACCACGGTTATCCCTGTCATCGCCAAAGCAGACACCATAACCACCAAGCACATGAACGTGCTCAAGAAATCAGTCTGGGACAGTCTCAAGCAGGCAGATTTAGACCCGCTCGAGGCACTTGGCCTGGACGAGGATACGGACAGCGTCGGCCACAGGATCGATGAGAGAGATGAGGAGGAGGCATATACACACGAGAGCGTACGAAGAGAGCCTACCTCGTCGCCGCCGCTGACGCCAATCTCGAAACGCCTGTCCACCCATTCCGTACGCCGCCAGTCGAAAGAAGAAGAGATACCCTTTTTGCCTCTCTCCATCATCAGTCCCGATCTTTACGAGCCAGCCGTTGCTGGACGCCAGTTTCCCTGGGGATTTGCGGACCCCTACAATGACGAGCACTGCGATTTCACCCGCTTGAAGGAGGCCGTCTTCTCGGAATGGCGCAGTGAATTGCGCGAGGCGAGTCGTGAACAGTGGTACGAAGGGTGGCGAACTGACCGTTTGAAGCTGCGAGACCTGCCTTACCACCGGCAGTTATGAAGGCAAATGAGACGTACGAGGAGTGCGAATGAACCGTGACTTGGGCGGAAAATGACAACTATACCACGTCATTTCAGCCTTGCATTGACTTGCCCCATATTGACCAAGCTAGAGACCTGGATATCATGGCTCCATTACGAGACGGTGGGCGTGTTTGACCAGCTCCTGGCTTCGACTTTATTGTTTGGAGTAGTTGGTTATTTTTGCAATTTTACATGAAAGTGTGCCACCTGGAACATTCCTCGCTTTGCACATGACGGCAGAAGCTCGCCGTGAAATTTCTGCTCCCAGGATAATTTTCGAGTCTAGTGGGCATCCTGAGCAACAGGAACACTCTTATTCGCCATGATTATATTATTCGATTCCCCCAATACAGCATATACCGACACGATTGGCTCAGAAAAGATACTTGGCGCGGCTTTTCACAGTTGGATAGATGGTCAGGCTGGCCAAGTGCACGTTGAGGCGCTGCGCTCCTCCGGGTGAAGATGAGATGTGCACGATTGTTCGATAGCCATTGTGATGAGATGTTGGAGCAACGATGGTTGCGTTAATGGCTACTGGCACTATGACTTGGATCTTCCTTTTTTTTTTTTTTTTTAACAGTCTTGTCATCGTTTCTTCCCCTCACCGCAAGCCAGAACGTGCTTCTGTTTTGCTTCTGTCATGGGCACCCAAGCCAAATTCTTTTTATCCGTACTGAATATTCTCTTGCTTGGTATTTTGTTCTGTAAAATTGGTAACGATTGATTGGAAGGATTGGCATAAGAACCGACGAAAGGGACAAAACTATCCGGGAGACACATGAGCTAGTCGAACAAAAACAAAAATGAAGAAGATGGAATGGCCCAGAGAATAACGCTGAGGAGGTTCAAGAGGGCGATGATGGGCCCTTTTCGCTGCTAAATAACAGTCAGTCAGGATTAGGCTGCTTTCATATCGGCCTTTGAGAATTGAGCGTTTGATGATGAGCCTGTAGACTAGCAAATGTCAATCTGTATTTTCCGCACATGTGTGTGATGGTTTGCAGCTAACTGTGGCGAACATGACATGCATAACAAAACCAAATTGGATGTTTCGGATAGCAGTCCAATTCCTTACGAACCAAGACGGCTTCTGATTCACAATTCGGCCCCTGCAAGCATCGTAGAGCTCTATCGCACCCACAGTTGACATGCTGGGGCACTGATCACGTACTGCTACGGTTCTGGGGCGAGTCCTGTCAGAAATAGAGCTTGAGGAAGTCGGCTTGAATGATATATTTGTTCACAGACCATGTCACTGTACTTGGTTCACTAACTAACCAGCCTAGCCCAACCGTGTTTGTGAAAAGTCCATCGTAAAGGGGGGGTATTTAGACAAGAAAAACAGACATGAGGAAACTCCAAACAAAAAAAAAAAAAAAAAAAAGCGCCGTTAATTCGTACAAAGAGAATGAAATGGCGTGCTTTCGCTTTCGATCTTCTACAGCGGAGGATACTCGGTGTTGGTGACGCGGCCGTCGTTGAGGTCGCGCTCCTTCCTAAAGGGATTCTTGCCGACCTTGATCACCTTGTCGACCTCCTTCCTGCCGAGGAGGACGGAGTCGAAGGCGGGGGGGAGGACGACGTCGGTGACGAGGAACTCGACCTTGAGGTTGCGCGCCTTGTCGCGGTAGGCCTGCTGGTTGCGCGGGTGGTCGAAGCGGTGGCCGTAGCTCTTCTCGATGAGCGCCCAGGCGGCGTTGGTCTGGGCGACGAGGTCGATGAGGACGGCGGCGTCGCGGTCGGACCACGGCTGGCGCTGCTTCGGGGGCCCCGGCGACGGCGGCGCGTAGCGCGGGAGGAGCGTCTCGTCCTTGCGCCGCCGCACGTTCTCTAGGTCCGGCCGCGTCGGGTCCGGAGGCGGTGGTGGTGGTGGTGGTGTCGAGGGCTGCTGTCGGGCGCTCGTCAGCCGCAGGCGCAGGCGTTTGCTCTCGAGCCCGGCCGCGCTCGTCCGGTCGTCGGTCTGGAAGGCGTCCGAGTCGGACGAGTCGCTGTCATTTGCGCTGCGTGCTCGCTTTCGCGGAGCGGCTGGGCTGGCGCCGCCAAAGTTGCTCTCGAGGAGGGTCCGGTTGCCGGCGCTGTAGTCGGACGGCGCTCCGGCGGGCGGCGCCTGCGCCGTTGCAGCGGGCGTTTTGTTGTCGACGAGGAGGGACGGCAGTCTGTTTTCGGCGCGAGTTTTGCAGTTAGCTTTCGCTGATCGGAACGTAGCTTTTTTTTTATCTGGCTGTAACAGTGACATTTTTTAAAAAAAAACAAAACCCGACTTACTTCTTCTCGGTGGCTGGCCTGCGGACAATGACCGACTGCGTCTCCGTCAGGGAGTCGAGCACCGAGTCGACGTCTTGGAAGCTGTCCGCTTCGTCCGCCTCTGCAGAGCTCAGCGCGGCATACTCCCGCATGCACCAGGCGCGAAGGTCCTCGAGCAGCCTCCCCAGCGGGAACTGGCGCCGGAGCGAGTCCACGCCGTGACGCGCCTTGCCCCCGGCCGCGGCTCTGTACAGGAGCTCCGTCCTGGCCGAGAGCGCAGAATACCACGGCGTGTCGGCGTCGATGGCGCCGAGGCCGGCAATGGGCTTGAACGGGCCCGAGACGAGAAGGCTGGCGTAGTCGGCCGCGCCGTCGGGCCTGCAGAAGACGGAGGCAATGGCCTTTCGCGCGCCGCCCTTTTCGCCCGGAGAAGAAGAAGAAGTAGAAGAAGCAAGCCGCTCGATGAGCAGGCAGGTACGGATCCTCAGACCGAGCTCGAAGTGCTGCTCGCCGGCGTGGGCAGGACTCAGGAGCGCAGGGAAGGCCTCGTCCAGGTGGGCGAGAAAGGAGCCGGCGTCGCCACCATCGCCGTGCTCGAGCTGCTCGATGAGGTCGACAACGAGCACCTGGTTCGCCAGCTGCAGGGCCCGGATGAGAGGGCGCGTGTCCGTGGCCGTACGCTCGCCGTACGGCGCCAGCCAGGCGAAGTCGATCAGGGGCGTCCCGGCACCCGGTCTCGTGAATGCGCCCACGTTGGCGCGGAAAATGCACCGCTTCGCCCTGAGAACCGTGGCAAGCACGTTGCTCCCGCCGTCGCCGTTGTCCAGCCGCAGCTTGAGCTCGCTGGTGGATGTCCTCAGTCCGGGCAGGAGGGAGGTCATGATCTGATACTGCTCCCGCTCGCTGGGGCCAGGCCCGTCCTCGCTCCCGTCCTCGCTCCCGTCGCTGTCTTCGTCGTCGTCAGGCCCAGTGGGATTGGTAGCGATGCTGGCCACGCTCCGCGCGTCCTTTGGCGCGCCCCGGATGGGAATCGGGTCGGCGGAGAGCGAGCCCGAGTCCGGCTTTGAACGACGCTCCTCCTCGGCATCCTGTATCGACGCCGAAGTCGACGACCGGCGCGTCGACATGGACTCACGAGCTTCGGACCCGGCCTCGTCGTCCGACGTGGCCCGCGGGCGTCTACGCAACTGCATCGCAGGCCCGACACGAGATTTGCCTGGGGAAAAAGGAAAAAAAAAATAAAGAAAAGAAGCAAGAAGAAAGGGCAGAAGAGGAGCTGGTTATTGGAAGCCCTCTGAGCCCGGGCTTTTATTACGTCGGCTGCGATTCCCGTTGCCAAAAAAAAAAAAAATAATAATAATAAAGAAACAGCACGAAGCTATTCACTGACCCTGGATCTTTAAATCACGTGATGCAAACCCTAACCCGAACCCTCCCCCTTCGTCCACTGTCCACTTTGCGCCCGCCGTCCTCGCCTGAGTCATACATACTACATACGCAGGTGGGTGTTGGCAACGAGAAGCGCATGGTGCGAACAATGAGCCCACCGTCGTGACCAGCTAGTCCCCGGCTTGGCATCATGCCGATCCCCTTGCCCAGGGGCCCTGGCTGATTGGCTTATCTGAACTGCCGCGACCAACCGCGCTCTCTCTGCCCTTCTTCTCTCGCGCGAGACAACATGACTATTCTTGGTCGGGCATAAACCACGATGGCAGATGAAACGAGCATTTGGGGGGGGGAGGGGGGGGGGGTGTATACACGCAGGAGGGACCATCCAGCGGAAAGAGATAAGCTATGCACAACAAGGTGTATTTTGTTTTTGTTTTTGTTTTTGTTTTTTTTTTCGCCCACTATGGAGAGAGGCGAGGTGCATGAACTTCTTTTTTCTTCTTTTCTCTTCTGCCTTGATCCATCCTAAGCTTGTTCATCGAAAACGCGTATTTTTTTCTCACCCGCTGCCCTTAAATAGTTTAACTCGGCGCACGGACCTGCCCTGCTAAAATAGGTGCCTGCTCTGTGCGGAGTCCAGTCGTGCATAATTAGAGTCCCGCGGCCAAGATCTTATGATATGCAGGAATGGAACTGAGCCAGTCAGGTGTGTACAAGTGTGGGAAGAGTTGCCGCGGCGAGAACTCCAAAAACTTTGCGCAGATTGTATGTAGCGCATTTTGCCATTTCTATTTCTATTTCTTTTTTTTTTTTCTTGTTTTGGCGTGTGAACTGGAGGGCTTCACTTTGTAGGAAAGTAAGTACCTAGGGGTAACACGTGCCTATATCTGAACATCTCTTCTGTTTTGGGCCTAGTTGCCTGCTTTGCGTACCTAGGGGCACCCGACCACGATGGGTATTCATATATCCGTACTGCGTTTTTTGCGTATGAAACAGAAACCAACGTTGGCTGGTGCCACTCTTCCGCCCCTCCCCCCCAGCCGAGCCGAGCGCAATCCACCCTACGACCCACTTCAGTCCTCGGTATCCACCGCAGCGAAAGCCGAAGGATAAGGTAAGTTGACAACACGTGCAAATGAGCAGGTCAAGATTTTCGCACCGAAGTGACTATCTAATATGCATGAGGATACCACGTCATTGACGAGACAATAAGAGACAAGGACGTGCTTTCTTTTCCCTTTCTTAGATAGTGTCGGCTGCTGGGCCCAGGATCATGTAATTAATCCCATAGCCGGGGCATGTGATGGTTACAGGATACCTGCCTGTAACCTACCGACATCGTGCGTCTGCTCGTTCTGCTCTGCAATAATGCTGTGTGATATGTGATATGCCGACATGCACTCCGTAAAGCTCACCCCATCTTCTTTGTCGCCGTCAAAGCTCATCTACACAAGGCGTCCTGCGTGGCTCGGGATTATCAGGGCCGTGCCGTGTTTCGGGCACCACCCGTCGAAATGCCGATCAAGGGTCGAGCATGAGCAAGTTAAAGAGAAACTTTCATTCTGGCGCCATCCCCTGCACGCCCGTCTTGGTACTTCGGCTGTTATCATCCTATCTCTCTTCCCTTCCAGGTGGACTTGTTCTGTGTGGAGTCGACAGGCTAACCTTGACCAGAGATGCCGACAAGGTAAGCAGAACGCATCGAGGACAAACAAGCAGGACGTGCAGACATGGCCCATGTACTCGGTAGTCTGAAGGAAATGGTGCCAGGTGGGCCATACGAAGGAGAGAACGAAAACGACGGACACAGGCGGCGCACGATGGATCGACCCATAAGAACTTTATCTCAGGGGTGTTTTGGAACATCCGTGATAGAGGTCTGTCTGAGTGGCAACGAATCGGGGCCATTGCGACGGGGTGGGAACGAGAAAGAAAGAGGGCTGCCTTGCGTAGTGCCAGTAACGGTAAAGACAATGTTGCGGCCCCCCCCCCCCTCCCTCCCCCAGCCACGGCATTCCACTCGTGGATTTAGCATACGATCTTTAATTTACCCAAGCAATCGCAACTGCGACATGGGCCGGTATCCCCTAGCCGTAGGGCTCAAAGGTAGTTGCGTTACGTTACAACCCTTACCTCAGGTGCCGAGTTGAGGACGAATAGGTCCACAGCAGCCATCAGGAGGTACATACAGATAGATTACCGAGCTGCCAGGATAGGACGATACTATTCTCGGTGGCGGTGTCTGCCGACATGGCTTTCTGAACCACGCGAACCATACGAAGCAGATAAACCAAACGAACCAAGCGGGGTCTTTGGACTGTCGATGGCTGATTGTCCGGGTAATGCTTTGCTCAGCACAATTCTATGTATGCCAGTAAGTTAGCATTCCAGTATGTGTATACTAGTATATAAGCATGGCATTTTGTTAGTACGTCCGTATATCAGTATGTATCTATTCACCACCATTAGGCTTTGCCCGAGCTGCTGCTGTTTTGGTCCTGCTGCAGATTGCGAGAAAAAGAGAAAGGTTAGAGAGGATGAGCTTGGTGACATGGACGTCGACGCGAGTCTGGGTCTGATTCGTGGTCTGGGACTTGTTCTAGAACGGAACAGAGTCGGAGATTTTGTTTCTCACGTCCTGGAAACAACTTACGGTGAAATGAACTCAGCGAATGACAAAGATTAATCCGGCAAGTATCGGTATCGAAGACACACCATGGTGCACAGATACCCCAGAAGGCACACTTCCGCAGAAGGCGATACAAGATTGGAATCGAGAAGCGGTGGGCGGTAGCAACTGGTGGCAACTGGTGGCAACCGGTGACAACTGGTTAAGCTGGAGCGGGATGTGGAGCGGGATGTGGAGCGGGATGTGGAGCTGGAGCTGGAGCTGGAGATGGCGCTGCTACTGTATCGATTTGCAGTCAGTGAAGGGGATGCGCGCCCCCCAAAGCGCCAGGTCCTCCCAATCTCAATCTCAGCCTCAGCGGCCCGATACCCCCGAGGCGCCGAGACCCCGAGACCCGAGCTGTTGTTGTTCTGTTGCCTGATGGATGGAAGCTACAGCACACACAGGGTGGTGCAGGTTGCAGACGCAGCCTTAGCCTTGCCATGCAAAGCTGACCTTTGAATCTCTAGACACAAGACGTCGTCGACTTGCCGTGTTTCTTGGCCCAGCATTTCCTTGTGCCGAGTTCTTTGGTCAGTAAAAGGCAGTCTGAGACTGGTGCCGCACTCTACCGCTGCGGTTAGAACCCAGACGTGAGCAACCTCGTTTAGGCAAAAGTTCAGGCTATGGGTGGCAAATGGGAAGCTTCCAGGTTGTAATTCCAAAAAGGGGACTGCTGACAACCTTGCTCGGACTGCTGCATTACCGAGTAGGTATGGTGGATGCGGACGAGAGAGAGAGAGATAGAGAGAGTACGATGGGAGCACGATGGGAACATGGTGGAGCATGGTGGGAGCATAGTGGGAGCATGGGGGCGAGCGCAGGGATCGTGGAGTATCTATCCGAACATGCCGATCATAAGTGCTACATCTTATTTCAAAAGGGCACAACACGCTGCTCGAGTGCCTCGTAGCGAAGTACGTGATTGGCAGACGATGCCTGCAGATGCCTGCACTTGCCTGCACTTGCCTGCACCTGCCTGCACCTGCCTGGAGATGGCTGTAGGTACGTGCCTCGAGCCTTACCGTTTGTTCCTCGAGAAGATAAGCATGTGCGGAGTATTGCACGCACAAACTAGGCAATGCCGACAACAAAGACGCCCGGCATTCCTCTGTGGGTGCGAATATGGAGGGGAGGGATTGTCTAAATGTAATATCACCCTGTCACGCGCCACCGCATCCTCATGTACTGACGGGACAATTCCGCACCGCTCAGCGACGGCTGTGCTCATCTGTCGTCGCCGTCCCTTTGTTGTCCGTGTCGCTGGCAGGAGATTAGGGCATGTTGGCTGCGGACGAGAATGGCAAACCCTATATATATATATGTGTGTGTGTGTGCGTGCGTGCGTGCGTGCGTGTGTGTGCGTGTGTGTGCGTGTGTGTGTGTGTTTGTGTGTGTGTGTGTGTATATGTATGCATGTATGTATTGTATATATCTATATGCATGTATCTGTGGTCGTGCTTGTTGGCACTTGGGGAGCCTCTCACGACAAAGCCTCTCTACGGATGAGGCCGATGGCCCAAATCCACTGGTGCCGATCTTGTCGTGACAGCTCGCCCGGGATCCGTGGGAAGCCGGCATCCGAAAAGTGAAACAGTGCCCTGTTTCTAAGCCGGCTTTTAAATGCTGCAGTCGGCCGATGGGTTCTGGCACAAAGCGCAAGCGCAGGCAGGCACAGGGCGCTGGTACTGTAATAATGTATGTACAAGCGAGCACTAGCACTAGCACGGCGAACGGGGCCACTGGCACAACTCTAGTTCGATTCGTGCGTACCTAAGTACCTGGACAGACACGCCAGCCAATCTAGACACAGACCACAGACACAAGCGGCGACAGCTACGGCCAGATAGGCACCAGACTAGATAGCTTGAATCGACAATTCTTCACTTTTGCTCATGGCAACTGGCGCCAAACACGTCGTGCCAGCGGCCAACAAGCCAGCCAGCTGCCTACCTGGTATCCAGGTATCCAGGTATCCAGGTATCCAGGTATCCAGGTATCCAGGTATCCAAGTATCCAGGTACCCAGGTACCCAATGTACATCCATATACCCGGTACGTTCACACGTCACTGGTCACTCACTGGCTGCTGCCGAGTTGGCCCCTTCCTTCCTTCCTTCCTCCTACCTTCCCTCCCTCAGCTTCAAGTACCTGCCGTTCCTATCGGACCTGCCGAGTCGTCCGCCAGCCGAGTCGCCAGCCCACTTCGCCTGTTCACCTCCCTTGCTCTCCATGGCACGGTACCCGGACCTGGACCTAGATGTATGCACTCCGTAATCCGCATTACAAGCTCTCTCCTCTCTCCATTCCTTGCCACTGTTTCACGTGCTTGCGACCCGACAGCCTGCCAGCCTGCCAGAAGAGGTGACACGGCCGAACCGCAGGATATTTCCTTTTATGCTACTCCCATTGCCAAATATCCTAAATGCGTCCCGAGGATGGATCCAGAATCTCGTTGCTTCGCATGCTCTTATATCTTGCTTCTCTCCCCGTTCCTCATCCTCTCTGGTCCGACACAGCTGCGATCTCAGCCCCATGATCCCGTCTGCTCTCCGCCATATACGCCAGCAGGCATTCACAGTCCAACATGGCCACCATCGAACCGCGTCTCATTCACTTGCTGAATGAATCAACGACTTCGCCTCAAGTTCACCATGCTGATCTCCCCCCCTTGCATGCCTTGCCCTTGCTCTCCTCGTCAGAGCGACCTCTACCTCCAATCGAGCTAGATGCCGCATATCGAGCTGAGCGATCCAACGGCAATGGCAATGGCAACGGCAACGGCAACGGCAACGGCAACGGCAGCGGCAACGGCGCCTCGGCATACCCACTTCGCATCATCCTTGATAGAGATGCCGCCGAGTCATCCAGCAGCCGCTCCCGAAGCCTCCATGACCTGAGTGACGCTTCGGATGATGTCTATGCCAGGAAGAGAAATCGAAATGGTCACATCAAAGATGACTTTGTTCAGCTTCCTCAGCCCATCAAGAGACAAAAGTCCGCCCAGCAGGCGCCCGCCATGCCACCCATTATCAACGGCTTGCTCGAGCCGCCGCCACATGCTGCCCTGTTTCCACCCATTGCCTCCAACTCATACCATCAAAATGATGCAGCCAAGATCAGATCTCTGAATGACTATGCGTACGGTGCCCCGGATGATCGCAGCCGGCGTTCGCCAGAAGCCGACAAGTCGTCCAGCAAAAGCAGGAAGCGAGCCGCCAAGCCGCGCAGGAAATGGTCAGACGAGGAGACCAAGCACCTGCTTCTAGGTGTCAATCGTCATGGCGTCGGAAAGTGGACGAGCATCCTGGAAGACCCAGATTTCACCTTTAATGACCGGACCGCCGGTGACTTGAAAGACCGATTCAGAACTTGCTGTCCCGAAGAACTCAGAGGCTCAATCAAACCGTCCTCACAATCAGGCTCGCCCAAGGCGGCGGCCAAAGATTTGGGGCGCAAAGCGAAGACGGGAATTCACTCCGAGAACATTCTTATCGAAGATTCGCCTTCGCCAAAGGATGAATCTGACTCTACTCCTAAGCCCAGGAAAAGCCGAGCTCATCGGAAGAAGTTGGAAGACCTTGCAGAACTGGGCATTCACGGCCCGTTCAAGAAGTCTCATCGACGTGAAAGAAGGCCTTTCACAGAGCAGGATGATCGTGAGATCCTGGAAGGACTCGACATATACGGGCCGGCCTGGACCAAGATCCAGCGCGATGCTCGTTTCCATCTGTCTAGCAGGCAGCCAACCGATCTAAGAGATCGTGTCCGTAACAAGTATCCCAATATCTACCAACGTATCGAGAAGGGCACATTCCACTCCAAGGATGGACCCCGAGGTGGCAATTTGCTTGAGCCTTCTTTCGACATGTCCATCGACAGCTCGCTCAAGCGCTCCAGATCGTCCAAGGTGCCCCGTTCCAGCCGTCACAACCAAAAAGATGATCTACCGACTTGGCCGTTGCACATGGCTGATCCGGCTAGCTTTGTCCCACAATCCCAGGGCTACGACTTTGTTGAAGCCAGTGGCACTCATTTTATGGGTGGTGAGATGGACATATCCCGGCTTTTACTGGACGATACACGTACAACTCATTCATCCGTACGCCCTGGCGCCGATTTTTCCCCTGACTCATCCTCCCCCCCTGGATACATCACTGAACCCCGCCGAGAGAGGCACGGACACTACTCAATCAAATGTTGATCAAGAAGAAACCTGCCTGTGTATATAAAAATTTTTTGGCTAATCGCTCGAGAAGCGCTGTTTATTACGGGTGGCTGGATTATGGACTGCAGCATCACATGCCAAGGGTATAAAATGTACATAATACTTAAAAAAAATATTCTTTTGATGGAGACATTTTTTTTTTCTTTTCTTCCTTCTGGGGTAAAGAAACACCACCACGTTGGTACGTGAATGTCCGTATAGCATATATAAAGGATATTTCTGGCATGATTGCCCATGAGGCTTTTTAAGTTAGGAGTCGGCAATATTCAACCACTTGATGTAATGGTAAAGGCCAGGAAAGGTTAATAGATAGATAGAACTAGAGCTACATGGACTCGGAAACACATGCCACTGTATACCGCCCGTATGAAATAGGCAGAAGGAGTAGGAACAGCTGTCTGAACACAGGCCAATCTCAAAGCGCCTCTTACTTGCGATTGGTAGGATCATGTCTGGAATCGCCTTTCCCATGATGGCAGTTCTCACATGCTAGAATCGTCAGATCGCTCCCGTCTCGGGGGTGGTGCGAAGGGGGTTTAGGACGACGATGCACGCGCGAGTCAGGCAGGGCACGGGGCCAATAAGAACTCAGCTGAATTAGGAATACGTTTTAATTTCATACGGTAGCATTACTACAATAGCATCCCCCAGCAATTTAGTTTTTTATTTTATTTTATTTTTTATCTGGCCTACAAGTGGGTACGTTACAAATGCCTAATGTGTCATGCATGTGCTCCAAAGAGTGGAGATCTTGCATAAGCTATTTGGCATGTGAAGAAGAACAAGCCGTGGTGGTTGAGTGGAGACAGAACTGACAGCAAACATGGGTTAGGGGAACTGGAGACAATCATGTGATGAGGGCGCTTGATACTTTAGTCAGCAGAATGAGTTGGGAAATTCGCTTGCGAAATGGAAGAATTGTGGGTAGGGCACAGAAACCCCTTCAACCACCGACGCTAACGAGATTCGGGAAGTGAAAAAATTGTGGTCCTGCTGCATTGCGGTTTGCACCACAAAAAAAAAAAAAAGAAAAAGAAAAAGAAAAAGAAACACACAAAATTGCAACTGTCGTTGTAGGAAGTTTGCCTTTTCCCTCATCACCGCCATCGCCAACAGCCAGTCCACAAAATGGCCCGAGGAATGTAAGTCAAAGGCGCAAGTTGAATCCGGCAAGATGAGCACAGCGGAGAGAACAGGATGGACCCCTTTCTGCTCGCAAGCCGACCTGTTTCGGAATTGCATTTGCGGCTGCTCTCATCACGCCCTGATGGGAAGCGAGTCTTTTACATCGAACAACTAGTTGTGCTGACCCATGATGGCAACAACACAGAAAGAAGCATCAGAAGCGCCTTAGCGCCCCCTCCCACTGGCTGCTGGACAAGCTGTCCGGTGTCTACGCCCCCAAGCCCTCAGCCGGTCCTCACAAGCTCCGCGACTGCTTGCCCTTGATCGTCTTCATCCGCAACCGTCTCAAGTATGCGTTGAACTACCGCGAGACCAAGGCGATTCTCATGCAGCGCCTGATCAAGGTCGACGGCAAGGTCCGCACCGACATGACCTACCCGGCTGGCTTCATGGACGTCATCACCATCGACAAGACGGGCGAGAACTTCCGTCTGGTCTATGACACCAAGGGCCGATTCACCGTGCACCGGATCCAGGCCGAGGAGGCCGAGTACAAGCTGGGCAAGGTCAAGCGCGTTCAGCTCGGCCGTGGTGGCATCCCATTCTTGGTCACGCACGATGCGAGAACGTGAGTAGTTCTGTCAGACATCATTCAGCCGTTGAATCAAGCTTTGGTCGATCTTTTCTTGGAGCCCCGCCCGCACTCGATGTGTTTATATATATATATATATATATATATATATATATTTGCGTCGTGAGTTCTTTGTCAAGAACAAAGCGATGGGCGACTTGGGGAGGGGGCTTCATTTGATGGCTGTAATGTATCCACCCCCCTCCAAGACACGTTTTGGCTAACTTGGTTCTCGCGTCATAGTATCCGCTACCCTGATCCATTGATCAAGGTCAATGACACTGTGAAGATTGACCTGAGCACTGGCAAGATCACCGACTTCATCAAGTTCGACACTGGCGCTGTGGCCATGGTCACGGGTGGTCGTAACATGGGTCGTGTCGGCGTCATCACGCACCGGGAGCGTCACGACGGTGGCTTCAACATTGTCCACATCAAGGACGCCATCGACAACAGCTTCGCTACCCGTGAGAGCAACGTGTTCGTCATCGGCCAGGATAAGCCCTGGATCTCTCTGCCCAAGGGCAAGGGTGTCAAGCTTACCATTGCCGAAGAGCGTGACCGCCGTCGTGCCTATGCTCAATCTCACTAAGACACTTTTGTACGCTACGATATAACCCGTCGTGGCGTGTTGTGGATTGACGGAGGAAAAATAAATGAAGGCAAAGGGGGTTAAATAAACAAATATTATTTTTTTTTCTGGCATGTGGACTGGAGTCTCGGATCTGATGAAAGATTTTCTGTTTTGACGCCCGTGAACAAAGGCCGTCTTGGGGGCCTACGAGTAACAAGAAGATTTCAAGCAAAGCAGAGCGGTTCCCCGTCAACATCATGGCCGATAGCCATGCTCCCTGTGAACAGTGTGTGACTGGGCGTGTGCGTCATTCCCGCTCACGCCGTGTACTCTCATCTCCGCGTTGATCCCGAGCCTGTTGCGATAGATACTAGGCCATGCCGAGACGAGGATAAGCTCAGCCGACCAGGACATAACGCACGCAAAAAGGGCGACCCATTCGAAGCCGAATGCATACATGCCGCATCAGGAACCGAGAAAGAGAAAACAATAAGCCCACGAATCAGCCCAGGGGAGAAAGCGTGTTTTGCGAAAACAAAAAAAAAAAAATTCCGGTGCTGGAAGAGCGACCGAGCAAGGCCGGCCTGACTCACGGCGCTCAGCAGCCCGTTTAGGCAAAACCAATACTCTCTTTCGTCTGCCTCCTTTGCGCGCAGATCAATCGGAGCTGACTCGCGCTCCGGGGGGGGGTTCGTGAAAAGCAAGCACGGGCAGAGTCTGTTTCATTCAACAAAAACCTTGGGCCGGCCCGCCCCCGCTCGGTTATCTGTAGAAAAAAAAAAAAAAAAAAACTACCGATTTCTTTTTTTTCGTGTAGAAATTAGTTTTTATTTATTCTCATGTTTGCCCCCCCCCTTGGTGCGTTGGCTACGTGGCGCCCGGCCCGTCTTGAACTCTAAGTCGTGCGCTAGGCCCTGTAGTGAGGGGGGGCGGTTTCTTTTGCGAAAAAAAGCTGGCTTCACCGAATCTGGCTGGGTAGAAACTCGTTTGTCTTTGTCTTTCCTTTTGGAGCTGTAGATGGACGGGGCGGATGGGGGAGTTGTCTAGTTATCCCCGCCGCGCGCCCTCCACTCCAAAGACAAAACACAAGACAGATCGTGGGCCAAAAAAGAAGAGGAAGAGCACTTGGACCGAAGCGAGGCGTTTTCCGCCAACGTCGCGGGCTAAACCGCCATGTACGTAGAAAGGGGCCGCTTCCCCCCCCCTTGTCGCCCACAGCAAACTTGTTCCTTTTCCCCCCTCTCCATCCACTGTAAAACAGTCCCGCGTATCTTGGTTGCAAAACAATGACAGGCCTCAAAGTGGGCGAGTCGTTCCCCCCCGGCGTCAAGTTCGCCTACGTGCCGCCTTCGAAGGACGACATCACGACCTGCGGCATCTCAGGCGCCTACAACGCCAGCATGGGTACGCCCTGCAAGCAACCCCCTCCCCTGCGCCCCCAGCAAAACGCTAACATTGTGCCCTCCTTGGTCCCCCAGAATTCAGGCACAAAAAGGTCGTCCTGGTTGCTGTCCCCGGCGCCTTCACGCCCACCTGCCAGGCGTCCCATCTGCCGTCGTTCCTCAAGAACCGCGAGGCGCTCAAGGCCAAGGGCGTGGAGCAGGTCGTCGTCATCGCCTACAACGATGCCTACGTCATGTCCGCCTGGGGCAAGGCCAACGGCGTGCGGGACGACTTCTTCGTCTTCGCTGACGACAACGGCTTCAGCAGGACGATTGGCTGGACGCTGGGCGAGCGGACGGCCAGGTATGCCGTTGTCGTGGACCACGGCAAGATCGTCTATGTCGGCAAGGAGTCTGGCAAGGGTATTGAGAAGTCTGGCGCCGAGGCCGTTTTGGCCAAGATTTAGATTGCCACGCTGCGAGTGTTCTGGAGAGAACATTGGTGACGGACACGGTTGGTCCGTCTGTCATAGAATATTGCTCTCTTTTTCTGAACAAAAAATATTGTCTTGTCTTTCGGCCTCGTCTCTGTCTGTGTTCATTTTTTTTTTTTTTCAAGACGGCCGGTTTAGGGGCTGGCTGGATACATGAGAATTCCCATGCGAGACTCGGACAACGTGCCGTACAAAGCTCTCGAGTAAAACAAGTCTGGCACACACACGACACAATGAAGCCTACCCTCAACTGCACGGATTCATCATCATAGCACAGGTACGTCATTTATTTGCCCAACTACCAATGCTCCCCTCGTGGCTTTTCTTGCACCCGAGGATTTCGTAGAACCGGCCGGAAAGAAGACAAGAACCAATGTACTCCACCACCACTCCTGCCCAATGTGTGTATGTGTGCGTGTGTGTGTGTGACTCATAACTTGCTTGCCTCCATCTGCCTCCCCCGTGGCATCGCATACACGCCGCCCCTTTTTACTTTGTTCAGCGAGTTCGGGCAGCAACCTTGACGGGCGCGCCCTTGGCACCCTGCTTGCTAATGTTTCGCTGGGTCTGGCCCTTGCCGGCATTAGCAGCTGTCTTGGCCTTCTCAGCCTTCTTGGCGTTGGCAGCGGCGGCCTTCTTGTCCTTGCTCTCCTTGATGGCCTGGGCACGGGCCGCGGATCGGGCCTCGGGCCGCATGGAGCGGCGCTCCTTGATCACATCGAGGGAGGCACCGACAATGGCACGCTGGGACTTGACGGTTCGGCGGGTGCGCTTCTTGGCGACCTCCTGTGGCAGGTGTTAGCAGATTGTCATCATCTTGCTCTCCATCGGAGATGTTGTTTCGGCTCTAGTTTTGAAGGCCAGGCCACGAATCCACGTTGCTGTCAGAACTCAAATCGAGCATTGCCACGTATTCAACCGTGTCTAGCTCCATCTTATATTGGGTTTCCGTGAAGGATTCAACCTCGCATAATACAATGGCACCGTCGAACAACATGAGTCCCGCATCGTGGATCCAAAAGCTGGGCTGCCGGAAAAGTGAAATCGTACCTCAGAGATACCCTTGCGGTGCTGGCGACGGTACAGGACGGTCCATGCGATGCGACGAGGGTTCTTGCGCTGCAAGAACAATGACTCTGACTTTCCGTTCTGGAATCGGAAGACCTTGCTATCGCCACGGACGTAGATTTTACCCTGCAGATTCCCAGGTTAGCCAGCCCATCATTTCACGCCGCTTTTCCAAAGTCATCCTGTCGTCATAGGAACTGGGTCGTATCATTCCTCCTCTTGACCAATGCTAGAACCGCGACCCAGCGCAGATGGCAACTGGTTTCGTTCATTCGTCACTGCTTCCCATTACCACCGTTCATTTTATACCGAGTCGATTCATGTTCTTTCCAAGAAAAGAAAAAAGCAAAAGGCGTCCAAACCAAACCCAAAGACGACCGGAAGCCAAGCAACTTCAGACGGCAAAATGCAAGATGGAAACCCCAGGGAAAGCCGTACCTTGCCACAGTAGATTCTCTGGCCCGAGAAGGCGTCTTCGTAGGTACGCATCTTGTCGCGGGTTGTGCGTTTATAGCGACGTGGATTTGAGGGTGGAAACGACGTATTGGCAGAGGTCGTGGCGGCGCAATACAGGCAATTTCTCGAATAGGAGGTGTGCGCCAGAATGACTAAGCGTTCTAGGGCACAAGCGGCGCCGCAACTTGGCTACGACCTGCACGTGTACAGTCACGAGGCCCCCCTCCGCGTCCTCGAATAAGTTTTGTGGGGAGGGCACTTTGCGTCCCTCTTTCCCAATCTGGGTCGATTGGCGAATGACGTTGCGGCGCGAACCTTTTCGAAGCTGTGAAATAGAAAGAGGCCGATTAAGAACCATGTCTCATGATACGCATTATTTCCATGTAGCGTCGACCGTGTCGTGACGTTCCTGTGATACCCAGACACCAAGGCCCTACAGGACAAAAAGCCCATCTGCGAGATAAATGCCCTCTACGCACCGTGCGAGCCAGATCGCTCGAGCCGTCATCTCTCAGTTCAATGAACTGCCCGCCAAGCGCAAACCTACCGTCCGAGATAACGGACTGCATGAATGGGTTCCCCTGAGCGGCATCGTCGCTGAGCGAAACGGCCGTCTGACATGCTTGGCGCTCGCGTAAGTTTTTCTTTCTCAAAGCCAGGTATGCTGCGCGGCATTGGAACAGGGAGGATATCTAAGTAGCGTCCCGTACCTGTAGAACCGGCATGAAATGCCTGCCAGCGTCCAAGCTCGCCGATGCAGACGGCAATGCCGTCCATGACTGGCACGCCGAGGTTCTTGCCATGCGAGCCTTCAACCGCTTCCTGCTGGACGAGTGCCGCTCAATCGCGCGCCACGGACAACCTAGCCCGGTCGTAGAGCCTTCGAGCCTGACCGACGGCCACCCGTTCAGGATCAAGGACAGCGTCAAGTTGCACATGTACTGCTCCGAAGCACCTTGTAGGCACTCCCGCTCTATTTGGGAAAAAAAAAGAAAAAAAAAAAACAAACACAAAAACAAAGATCCAGACTAACTTCCGCAAGGCGGGGATGCAAGCATGGAGTTGGTCATGGCCGCCCAAGACGACTCCTCGCCGTGGACAACGACCCCGTCGCCGCCAAACGATGCAGAAGCGGCCGCGAAGTTGCCCGGCCGAGCCTACTTCTCCCAGCTGGGCATCGTCCGGCGAAAACCTGCCCGCGGCGATGCCCAGCCCACGCTGTCCAAGTCGTGCTCCGACAAGATCGCTCTGAAGCAATGCACGTCTCTCCTCTCATCGCTGTCTTCGCTGCTGATCGACCCTTCAAGCGCCTACATCGACAACCTGGTCCTCCCCGCGTCCCAGTTCACAGCCACAGGATGCCGGAGGGCCTTCTCAGAGCGCATGAAGAGCATGGACGGTAAATCGTGGCCCGGGGGATACCAGTTCGTTCCATTCACGGTCGAGACCACCGGCGAAGAGTTCTCGTTCTCGCGCACGGCTGTGATGGGTAGGG
Organism: Balansia obtecta B249; assembly: GCA_000709145.1. Lineage (NCBI taxonomy): Eukaryota > Fungi > Ascomycota > Sordariomycetes > Hypocreales > Clavicipitaceae > Balansia > Balansia obtecta. Next base: position 76,944 of record JFZS01000049.1, read on the forward strand.
CTGCCGACATCGCGCCGAGTAATCTTGCTGCCGTGTGGACCTGCAGTGGGTGTGAGGAGACGATTCTCGGCGGCGTCCTGCAAGGCAGGAAGCCGTTTGATATGAAGGGGGCGAGCAAGACATCCAGGAGGCGAATGTGGATGGCTGCCCAAGAAACAGCGGGCTATCTTGATGGCTATGAGCATATCCGGCGGTCTTTAGATGTCCAAACGTACCAGGACGTCAAAGATAATCATCTCCTAGCTGATAGAAGACGTGTGAAACAAGATGTTCGTCGCTCCGCCCTTTCTGGCTGGATTCCAAACGAAGGCGATTCCACATTTTCCATACGTCAGAAAGAATAGCACTACAATAAAACAAGAAGCCAGGGCCAAAACGTAGGAGAGACATCAGACGTGAACATCATTCGAGATTTTGGTATTTTTTTTTTTTTCAGATGTGCGATTTGAGGTCTCTGTACAAACCCAAACCAGCCAAAGACAGTGCTACGCTCCTCTGTCCTTTCATCCGCCTCCCATGGTCCACGAGCTCCAAATCATTTTGCTATGTGTCTTCCTCCTGACTCGCAACGAGAAGAGGAAAGAAAGCCTAGCAAAAACCGCAACCGCAGCCCAAGTACCCTTATGCTGATTTAGAAATACATCAGCAAGCAAAAAAGGGGTATTTCCGTGATTCTAAGTCAACCAGAAATCTCCTTTGCTTCTTAAAAACGATGGTTGACAGTTGGATCATGGAGACTTGACTCCAAGAAAAACCAAACGCAGTATCATTTCCTCTTAACAGAATACCTTCCAGCAGCAACTCTTCCTCATGTACTAAGCCCATTTCCTTTCCCCCGTCCCTTTCCCGGCCTGTCATGAAGTATATTTGTTTATAGGGAATACCAAGCGGCCGCCTTACTCGACCTTGCGATCAAAGCTCTCGCCATCGACTAGGTCGGGAATCTCGTCATCGTCTTCACCCTTCTCCGCTTTACTTTGCATGTTCTGATAGCTCTCGGCAAGTTTGCGGAGGGAGGCGAGGGAATCGGGGCCGAGCTGGTTCAGGATACCAGGGACAAGCTCAGTGAGCTCCTTGTCCTCACCGTTGCCGTAAATGGCAAACGTGTTGGAAGGAACGGCCGCGTGGACTATCCGATGGAGTTGGGGAACGTTAGCGGTGTTTGTTCTTGTGGTTATGACCCATCGAGCGCCTCAATAACGAAAGCAAATGGTGGGCACATACCCTTGGGGGCAGAGAAGTGGATGACGTTGCCGTCAGACTTAAACATGTTGACCTCTTCGATGGCCTGGATGGGCTGAGTGTTCAGCTTCTTCAGGGTCTGCTGGAGCTTCTTGTCATCAGCGCCAGATCGAGCAGGCGCGCGCTTGACCTTTCTGCGAGGAGTACCCTTGCCACTATGTATCGAAACACAATCGATCACAGGTCAGTATATCATCTCTAAAAGACTTCGTTGGCAACCTGCCCCAAAAAACTGCGGCAAGTTGTCGTCGAGCGCCTTCTCGGAGCAAAAACTCACCCTGCACCAGTGTTAGTCGCACAAAATTTCCAATGCCAGCAAAGGGCACCAAGTTTGATGACCAGGGCTTTGCCAATCACTCACCAGTTCGGGCGCTGGCGCCGAGCTTCTTGAGTCGCTCTTGGACATCAGCCATTATCAGGGTATGGAGGAGTTGAAACGGGAACTATGTACACCGGCCTTGGCATTAGTCGAAATGAAAGCTCACAAAAAAAAAAAAAATCCCCCCCACAATCTCAGCTATAATTTGTTACAGGATCAGCCGGACGGCGTCACCCCTCAAGTCATGACTTCGATGGGAGGCCAGAAGAGCGGTCACATACCAGGAAGGATGAGGGGTTGCGTCAAAGGACGAACTTGGTGATGGAGCGAAGCAAGAGTTGGTTTTGTGCGTGCCAAGAGTTTTCGCGTGTGGAATATGTATTGGCCGACCGGCTGACCCACCCCGCCTTCCGTGTCGCCTGGGCTTCAACCCCCCCCCCTCCCTCTAGCTTACGTTGAGACCTAAAGCTACCGACTTGAGTATGCCTCGAATTGAAAACGGAGCTCACGCCTATGACAGACAGAGTATAATCAAGATGAAAGGTAATAAACACAAGGCGCATTTTTCTTCTTCTTCTTCTTTATTATTCTATTTTTTTTCGCATATTTGACGGCGGCAGCTTTGGGTTGTCAGATTCTGCCTCTGCCGCTGTCGTCATGTCGTCATGAACCAAGCTAAGCGATAATCAATTCATTTTTAAACCGGCGAATCCAGTACATCCTGTCTTTCACTATCGCTGAAGAGCATGGCATGTCGCAGCTTGGATATGACCATGCTCACCATGCTGTGCAATTAATTTACCTCGACATGTAACGTCTCCTCTTGCCTCTATCCTTAATTGCCTTTGGCCGTTTCACCACAGTAACTCAAAAAGGTCTTTTACTCATTACAGTTGCAAACCATTTGTGAAAAATTGTTGTTCGTTATTTACGCTAAAAATGAAGATATATACTTTCAAACGAAAACAAAACAATGAACCGCCATCCTACTACATTTACCAGCTGTCAGGGCCAAGAGGCTTGGTGACGTTCTCAATAAACTTCTTCGTTACAGCAGTTCCATCATAATCTAGAGTGTTCTGCCAAACCGTAGTACCCCACCACGAAGGAAAGTCTGTCTCACTGAGACCCAGTCCAAGACTGGTGACGACGGTGCAAAAGGCGGTACCAATGTCGAGGGCACCCGACAAGGCATAGGTATAGCGACTCCACCAGCCCAAGAACATTCTGCGAATGACTAGGTTGAAGGCCAGGCCGACAATAACCCATTGGAACAGGAAGTACAGAGTAGCAGGAGGAATCATGGCAGCTCCGCCAAACAGCGCAGGGGTGATGAGGTAGCGAAGGAAGGTTCGGGGATATCTCCGGGCAATCAGGTACTGAATCACGGGCACAATGAAGCCAATGAGCCAAAACCAGTTCGTCCAAGCGTAAATTCCTCCCACACCAAAGACCTTTTTGGGTCCAATAACGCCCCAAATCACACTGGCATTGTAGAAGGTGCGAGCGTTGGGGCAAGTCAAACCCTGGGCTTGATGAGGAGTGCAAATCGCATGAATGTTGCCGCGCAGGAAATTGTACGTGGCGATCTGGACAAAGGACAGCCAGATAACAGCGAAAGCCTGGGCGGCAAACATGCTGCGAGGGGGAATCTTCATGTAGTGGCCAACCTTCATATCAGAGATGTAGTTCAGGCCATTAAATGAAAGCATGTATCCGTAGCTCTTGAACAGCATCATAGCAACGGGGCGGCCGGGCATCATATACCCGACGATCATCTCAGTGATGATGTTCAACCCAGTTTGCTGGTTGGTAATGGCCTGGACCATGCCGATAGGAATAAACAAGACGGCGCCGATGAGGATACAGACGATGTATGCCCACCAAGGTAGATGGGTATCCCAGGCCTGGGAAGCGACCATACCGAAGATAAAGCTGACAACGAAGATGATCATAAACCACCACTCTGGAGCTTCCTTATATTTGCGCATAAGTTTCATGTGGACATCGGGCTCATCATATTGAGAGTTCTTGGCACGGTTCATGACATCCTTGCCGTAGAAGAGGATGACATGCATAATGGTGGACATGAGACCAGCAAAGCCCAGGCCATAGGAAAGAGAGAAGGTGGGACCCAGGAGGATGGGGGAATAAGCCTGGTAGGCTGTCTCGTTGACGGTGAATTCCTTGGTCAAGATACGCTGCGGGGACGAAATCAGTCAGCTTTGCTGGCCACGATATTCCGGTGCATGCCCGAAAAGGGCGTGCTCTGAGTTACTTACCGAGGTATTGTAGGGCTGAGCAAATCGATCAAAGTTCTTGTTGGCACTGATGGGAAGATATCGGTAGTAATCGGGACCGGCGTAGGCGAGACCAGCGGCACCCACGGTCATCAGGCAGATACCAGCGAGGACGTTGAGAATGGCAAAAGCAGGGGTCTGCAAGGGGGAGTTCAGAAATGCAGTCACAGTGGACCAATCGAGAGACATGGGCAAGAGACCGAAGCCAGTGTTACCACCAAAGATCTGGTTAACAACAACATTGTTGGGGGCAATCCAAGTAGGCCACATGAAGTAACTCAGGAAGGGAGCAATAACAAGAGGGAACCACTCCCAAACGAAGGTGCTGCAGGCAACAATGAGGAAGAAGCTATAGCGGCCGATCTTCCATCCGTTGGTAGTTGAGGGATCCGAGGGACGATGGTCGTGAAGCGAGTACATGACGGTGCAGGTGATTAAAGTCGCGGGCCACACCATTGACGAGGGCCAGATAAGGAATCTGCGAGCAATGCCAGCAACACCGAAACCCATGGCCTGAGTGGAAACCATGAGGAGAATCTGGAAACCCCATCTATAGAGACTTTTGTAAGCATTTGGAAGTTTGACTGGGAGAGAGAGAGAGGAGGAAGCAGCGTCTTACTTGAACTCTTGCTTGTAAAAGATTTCCTGAGCAAGCAGAATGTCGATGGCATAACTCAGAGAACTACCAGCAGCAGTCATCATGGTGATGATGGTGTGCTCTTTTGGGTTGAAGGGACCAGGGTTGAGCTCGATAGAGTGCCCGAAAACCTTGAACGTCTTTGCAGGCATGAACTTGGCCCAGCCACAACCCATTCTGTGTTGTGCAATGTCTGATCAGGTCAAAGGCTCTGGATAAGCGACGGCCATGGCAAGACTCACGGGTATGAAATCAACTGCACGACGGTAGACGTGATGGTGATTGGAGTACGACGCATGCTGAGCAAGACGTTGCAAGCGGCAACAATAGTGCAAAGAAAAGCTCCAATACTCCAAGCTCGCAGGGTGCTCACAGGGAGATCGGTATCGGTAGGAGGCACCTGTGATTAATCCAGATCAGCAAGTACCAGACTTTTTTGACGGTGGACTCTCCCAGCTGTTTTGGGATTATCAGATCTTCCACGGGCACGTTCTTGACTGACCGAGTTGCGGACTTCTGCATAGGGAGAGTCCTCCTGGATCAGGGACTCGTCGATGGCTGCCTCCTTCTCCGCATTGCCGGAATTCAGAGCTTCGTCAATGTTCTCAAGCTTGTCGATGTCCAAAAAGGGATCCCACTGATGCTGACGCTTGAAGCGGCGCAGCTCTTGCTCAACGCCGTCAGCATTGGGCAGAACGTCGGCGGCACTCGTCTGGGCGGTAGTGTCAGCTGGGGTATTGGCGGACTTGCGCCCGAAGCGATCCTTGAGACCCATGATTGCCGATGCTGTGCGAACACCACAGCAGACGGGGGGGCATGTGGTGGTTTTCCCAGAGGAGGCTCAAGGAAATACAAACCGGCTACCTGAGGCAACCCGGAAAGAAGGCCTTGGGATGACGAGAAAGAAGGACGGAGTTCATCTTATATCTACTAAGAGGAGGCAGGCTCATGCGGAGAGGCGGTCGAGTGTCGACCATCCGCAGGCCCATTATGCGCGTCCATCTCGTGCTCGATTCGTGCAAATGCCAACAGGCTGTCGATTCTGTCGCATACGGCCCTTTTTTTTTTTGGCATGGTGCGAGCCGGGAATGGCTTAAAGGACATGAGAAGTTGTTACGACGGAGTGGATCCACTGCACCCCACAGAACAGGGGAACAGGTGTTCAAGGGTGCATGCAGATATCAATTGATAAATGAATCGGAGGGGAAGCGCGACCGGGGCTGGCATGGCCTCATCTCACTCATCTCATTCTACTGTTATCTCTTCTCCCTCATACTTGTTGCCTAATTTCTCTCTCTTTCCTAATTGAGTGGCCCATCCGGCGCTGACAATTCTTGCATTCGGTCGATCCTAGAAACGATGAATCTCATGAGACTTTCGTCACCATCATTGAAACCCGTGTTTGTATACCAAAATAAATTGTTTACATCTCAATTAAGCCACTTGGGCAATGGCCACCGAGATCCAATCAGAGCCATGTCCTCCGGCCTGGGACTTGGGCACTTGTGCCTTGATGATTTCAAACGGTGACTGGTAGTGGGGCTGTTGGCATACTAGTGGCGTCCTTATCGGCAAGTGGCCAGGTGGGTCCCCCACTTGAGGATCTTTTGTCGCCACAGCTCCAGTCAGGACTGAAGAACAAGCGCGGTTTCCGCTGACGCCACATGCCCGGTCGTGTCAGTCGCGGCAGTCGCGTTCGCAGTCGCGCCTACTTCACATCATCACATCATCACACATGCACAAACAGTGTGGAAACAGCCCATCATGTACTCGGTGCTCGGTTCGATGCAATCAAGGACCCAAACGACGAAAGCTCAGGCGAGGAGTCTCTAGCGGCAAAAAGCGTACAGGATGTTTAGCAGCTTATCAGCAGTCAGTTATCATGTTAGCGCAGCCGCTGCTGCATGGTACTAACGAGGTTCCGCCGCGACCAGGATAGTACTCCGGCTCACCCAAGTTCGAGACTCAGTCCGCAGAAAACGAACTTTTGCTTTTGTAGCAAAGCCAGATGTCGAGGGTGGTGGTGCTTGGTTCTTACAGCCAATCACAGCCGCATCAGTCAGTACCTGCCTAGGTAGGTTACCTACCTGAGGCATCCCGCCGCGCCTCGTCTCCTCAAACCATCTACCAGCCAACATCCGGGGCTAGCTAACGGGGTAAATAGCGTCATGCGGGGTCTCCAGGCCTGAGCACATTCATCTCCTTCCTTTTCTTCTCAACAACGCCCGTCAGTAGTAGTAGTTTCCCCCGACAGACAGACCTTTTGCTTCCCGCCATGTAAACATGGGCCGCACCTCGTGACCCGGACGCGGCCAGGATGGGCTGATCGTACGGCGGCCATGCTCGTCAGGGGGGGGGGGGGGGAGGGGGAAACATCAAGCCCAGATGACGCCCAAGCCGGGATGGCAGATGAATTCGATAATTGGGTTGGGTTTAACCGTGCTTGGAGTTATTAAAACTAAGCAAGCACTCACCGAACCGGCGCACTAGCCACCAGATCGGCACCACGGCACCACGGCACCATGGCACGCGCGTGTCCAGCACGTGAAGCTGCGAGTAACGGGCCGGCCACTTTCTTTCTTTCCTTGATACGGAGTGCCCCACATCGTCCTCGACCAAGTCAGAAGTTCCCAACATGACCACATCTGTATCGCCACCACACCACTTCATTCGCCGCTTCCCGCATGGGCCTCTATCAGTTGGGGAACATGCAATTGTTCCGTCAAATCGAGACCTGGCCATGGGCGATTGAATCGCTTATCCATGCACCGCACTTTTTTCTCGCTACCCTGCTCCTCCACCAGCTGTGAACTTGTTCTGCTCTTCCTGTACAGATTGGGAATCATCGCCTCCGCATCTTCACCCCAACGTCTCCAGCTGCCCCAGCTTTGGTCCCCTTGTTCCCGACGCCGGCCAGCCGGTGATGCAACGAACCACATGATCGCCACCCCCAGTCACTACCCATTGGCCTCGCTGCACCAAGCCTTGAATTCATGACGCATTTGTAGTACATATTCCGTACAAACGCGTGAAATAAGCCGTGCCGAGACAAACACATGCTGCTAGAATACTGAACCAGGCGAACCACCACGCAGAGAATCCCACAGTTTCCGCCCCCAGTCCAGTCCAAATACAATCTCGAGGTTTCCTTGCTCCCCAAAACCATGTTCGCTCCGCCTAATATACAGAAAGATTGCCCGTGTCCTTGACATCCAGAAGAACTGTTCTGATGACCAAGCGGAGGGCCACATTCCAAAGTCTGACGTCCGAACTTTACTCATCACCCAAACCGCGTGCTCCGGGACTGTCCCCCCTACTTTGGCCCTGCATCAAGGCCGGCCTCGCGCCGCATCTCTTCCCGTCGCGCATCCGCCTCCTTCTGCTGCTCCTTGGCCGCGCTGAGAACGGCCCTTTTCCGTCTCTCCTCTTCCTCCTTGACCACTACCCAGACTAGATGAGTAACCAATCCATCAGCTTTCCGCACGTATATCAGTAGTTCCAGACGAAGCGGTCGTCCCATCACTCGAAGGAGGTGCCGGTCAAGACCAAAAAAAAACCCGAGAAAAATCAAACGCAGTTGGCGACGACATACTTGGCTTATCCGACTTGGAGTACTCCTTCAAGCGCGTGACAAAGTCATCAAATTCCTGCTGCCTCTCCTCCCTGCCTTCGATGCTCTTCTTCAGCAAGTCGGGGTTATATCGCGATCGAAGCTCCTCCTCCGAAGGGGTTAATCGCATCGTGAGGAGGGGTCCGCCAATGCTAATTGCTGCGCCGCTATTTCCCACATTGAAATCAGATTTGACCAAGTCCATGTGTGCTGCTCTTCCCACGCTTGAGGGTTAGTGCCGCTGTAACGCAGGAAGACGTACCCTAGTATGACTTTGGCCCAGAGCTTCCAGTTCGTAGCCTGTTTGGCCATGGCTGATTTGCGTCGGCGCGGTAGCTTCTGTAGGCTGAAAGGGGAATCGCGTATCCGGTCTCTCGGGGTCGCTTTCAATTCAGGTGTATTCGCGTGGTTTCCTTCTAAGCTGTGTCGTCGCGGGTTGGCCTTTTTTTTTTCTTTGGCTTGGAGGAATGACGATGATTCCCAGCTACGATTTTGCCGGTAGAATATGAATAGGGTAGGCGGTCTGAGAAATTGTAGACATCATCGGTTCCGTTTATTTTTAGAGGGGCAGTGGCTGGTGGGTTGTTGTCCTAGGAGTACTCCGTTTACATACACAAAATAATCGTCATTGGTAACCGGTATTGTGAGCATTTTCAAGCATTGTCATTGTATAGTAATCCAGCATTGCAATGAATAGTTTCCAGGCTAGGTTAAAAACAGTGTTTATCAACATTTCCAAGTGAGCTGGATTCGTGGCTTGCTTGCAAGCATAAGACACCACGTCGTGGCAAACACTCCATTCTCGCCCGATACCATCCACCCAGCAATCTCCAAACAATAGACAGACGTTGACCTACAGTCTCGCAGACGTCGCAGCCTGCGACTGGTCGCCCTCGGCAGCAGCAAACCGCGACGCAATCTGCTTCGCACCTCCCTCAAACATGCTTCTCACATCATTCACGAGCTCCTCGGGCCGCTCATAAGCTGCAAAATGCCCCCCAGCCGGCTGGATCTTCTCGTACACCACGGGTCCCAGGGTTCTGCCCCAGGTGAGCGGGGGCAGGGATAGGTCCTTGGGAAAGTAAGACAAGCCCAGCAGGACTTTGGGTGTGTATTCCCCTGCCTTGGCCGTGGTCGCGAGCTGGGAGTGGGTTGCTTCGTAATAAATGCGCACGCTGGCGGCAGCACCAGCTGTGGAAAATTGGTAGATGGAGATCCAGGTCAAGATTTCGTCGTCGGTCCAGGGATAGCTGTCGGTCCAATCATGCAGCTTCTCATAGATCCAAGCCAAAAGGGACACGGGGTCGGTGAGAGCGATTCCGATCGTGGAAGGGCGAGTGCTCTGTTCGGCAAAGTATCCCCTGCCTTCGACCGAAAACCACTGGGACCGCTCGCGGAACTCCTTTTCGTAGCTGGCTCGAGGCAATAGTTTATGCTGGAGATAAAGGATTGGGTGCTTGGTGAAACTGGGGGGCTTCTTGACTAGGATCATGTTCAGGTGAGACGCGAGGCAGTGCTCTGCGTAGAGCACACCCATCATGCGAGTTATCATATACCCCCAATCGCCGCCTTGGGTGACTAGTCATGATTCCGGCTGGTCAGCGCAACGGTAAGGAGTGAGCAGTGACGACCAGAGATCTGTTCTGCGCCAGCATATGACAACATACCGTACTTGTTGTAGCCAAGTTTGAGCATAAGCTTGTGACAAACCTCAGCGTACTGAGGAATGCTGAACCCTCTCTTCTGCACTCCCTCTGAGAAGGCATAATTTGGGAGAGAGGGCGCGACGACATGAAAAGAGGGTCCGTCAGCAGCTTCTGTCAGGAGAGGTAGGATCTTGGCAACTTCCAAAAAGCTTCCTGGCCCTGCGAAACCACGCGGGAGGGGGGGGGGGGGGGGGGGTTAGATTTCTCTTGAACATGGTTGTTCGACAACACGGCGACTGGGATGCATGATTGCTTACATCCATGGCAGAAGAGCAAGGGGATGCTTCCGGGCCGTGGGCTCGTCTTGTGCACGAAGTGGATGTTAAGAGGTCCGAATCCCTCGACGTCCACGGTTGTCTGGAACTGCGGCAGTGTGGCATTGAGCCTTGCTTCCTGTGCGCGCCAGTCGAAGCCATCCTGCCAGTACTTTGCGAGACGCAGAACGTCATCGCGCGGCGTACCGTACGCCCAGTCATTGGAGAAATCGACCTCGTCAGGAAGGTCGGAAAGGGCCAGCTTCTGCTTGAGCCTCTCGACGGCAGCATCAGGCACGTCGATCTCGTAGGGAATGATGTCGTTGGCCATGTTGGGGCGTATGGCTTGTATGGCTTGTTTGTGCTCGGCAAGGTAGAAAGATGAGTGTGCCTAGGTAAGAAGAGTTCATCGAGACAGATGCTTGGTAATACGGAGTATCATGGTTGCCCATCATTTTTGTAATTGGCTGGTGCCGTGAACTGTGCAGCCAGCTTTTCTTCGATGGCAAATGAAGGCATCTTGAGACCTTTTGCATCTCGGAGAATGTCAAGATGCGCGAATGCGACATAGCCAGGCGACAGTCTGGAAGTGTGTTGGATTACCACCAGAACAGCCTGGTATTTCCTCTTTTTCTTTATGTCTTTCCTTTTCCATTCTGAGACATCCACGCTGTGTCACACAATGTTCAACACACCGCGTGTTGAAAGCAGTGCTTCCGCCCCAATCCCATCCGGAAGTCGCGGGATCCACACGGCGGCAGGACAAACCAAAATTCCGACCCCTGCGTAATTTCGGCTCTGGCGCTATTTGTTGAGAGAAGCGCCGGAGCATTAGGAAAAAACCGGGAAGTTCGTTTGTTTTCTTTTTTTTTTTTTTTCCTTCTTCTGTTTAAATAAATCACGCCAGCGCATAGAATTCCTTTTATTTTTTTTATTTTCTCAGGCGTTTTGAAAATTTCTAGGCATTTTAGCGGCATCGGCGCTGGTCCCTTAACAAAGTACACAAACGAAAAAAAAAAAAATTATATATATATATATATATATATATATATCCACCAAGAGTCCGTCAGAGACCATGTTGCGAACCGTATCGAGCAGAGCATTGGCCTCGGGCCTTGGCAGAAGCGCCGTCCCGGCAGTCGGGCGAAGCGCTACAGGTGCAGCAGCTGCGTCAGCCAAAGTCGCATGGACCCCGCAGCTGCAACTGCATCATCACCACTCCCGAGCAGCCCGTCTTCGTCTTGGTCGAGCCGTGTCCAGCAGAGGCATTCACGGCACCGCACGAAACATGGCTCCAGCTACGCGAACCGAGAGCGACGCCTTTGGCGAGATCCAGGTCCCTGCCGACAGGTATTGGGGCGCCCAGACGGAGCGATCCCTCGAGAACTTCCGTATCAACCAGCCGCAGGATCGCATGCCTCCTCCCATTATCAAGGCCTTTGGCATCTTGAAGGGAGCTGCTGCCACTGTCAACATGCGATATGGCCTCGGTGAGTTGCGACCTGCGTCTTGGGTACGAGCTGAGAAGCTGCGCCTCGTCGTCGAGCCTTGGCTGCACATCGACAAGGCGCCCCGAGTGCCCAAGACGCACTTACACATGCTTCTCTTCTCCTTCTCCCCCGCACCATGAGCGAATTTCTGACACCGGTTTGCCTCGCAATCACCAGATCCCAAGATTGGCGAGGCCATCCAGCAAGCTGCCAAGGAGGTGGCCGATGGCAAGCTCATGGACCACTTCCCCCTCGTCGTCTGGCAGACCGGCTCCGGCACGCAGTCCAACATGAACGCCAACGAGGTCATCTCCAACCGAGCCATCGAGCTCCTCGGCGGCCAGATGGGAAGCAAGAAGCCCGTCCACCCCAACGACCACGTCAACCGCAGCGCCTCCTCCAACGATACTTTCCCGACCGTCATGCACATCGCCGCCGTCCTCGAGCTCGAGAATGAGCTGCTCCCCTCCCTGCGCAGCCTCCGCGCCGCCCTCCAGGCCAAGGTGGACGACTTCGAAGCCAGGAAGATCATCAAGATTGGCCGAACCCACCTGCAGGACGCCACGCCCCTGACCCTCGCCCAGGAATTCTCCGGCTACGTCGCCCAGCTCGACTTCGGCATCAAGCGCGTCCAAGGCTCCCTGCCCGACCTGCGCCTGCTCGCCCAGGGCGGCACTGCCGTCGGCACCGGCATCAACACCTTCGAGGGCTTCGCCGAGGCCGTCGCCGAGGAGGTCTCCAAGATGACCGGCACCGAGTTCAGGACTGCGCCCAACAAGTTCGAGGCCCTCGCCGCCCACGACGCCGTCGTCCAGGCCCACGGCAGCCTCAACACGCTCGCCGCCTCGCTCACCAAGATTGCCCAGGACATCCGCTACCTCGGCAGCGGTCCTCGCTGCGGCCTCGGCGAACTCGCGCTGCCCGAGAACGAGCCCGGGAGCAGCATCATGCCCGGCAAGGTCAACCCCACGCAGTGCGAGGCCCTGACCATGATCTGCGCCCAAGTCATGGGCAACAACGTCGCCACCACAATCGGCGGCATGAACGGCCAGTTCGAGCTCAACGTCTACAAGCCCCTCATCATCCGCAACCTCCTGCACAGCTCGCGCATCCTCGCCGACGGCATGCGCTCCTTCGAGAAGAACCTCGTCGTCGGTCTGCGGGCCAACGAGGAAAAGATTGCAGAGATTATGAAGGAGTCGTACGTCACCCTCCCCCTTACAAATGTCGGCATCGATTGCTAACCTTGCGTGCCCTAGCCTCATGCTGGTTACTTGCCTCAGCCCCAAGATTGGCTACGACATGGCCTCCAAGGTCGCCAAGAACGCTCACAAGAAGGGCCTCACTCTCAAGGAGAGCGCCATGGAGCTGCAGGCCCTCGAATCTGCAGAGTTTGATTCTCTCGTCAGGCCGGAGCTCATGATTGGCCCTGCTCCTTACAACAAGTAAATGCGTACCAACGACAGTGCTGCAACGGTGAAAACAGAAGCTGAACAAGAACGAGAGCCATGACGAAACTGCCATGAGAGAATGACCAAAAAAGTACAAACAATAAAAGTCCCCTCCTGACATAGCCATAAAAATGTATAGTATATCAATACGATAATAGAAAGAAAGCGATAGATAGCATGGGAAACCCGAGCTTGTATTGTTCGGAGCAATTATATGGGCTGCAAAACCTCTCGAGGTTTGTTGCAAAGCCACGTACTATTCGGTTCTACCTATCCCAGTCCCATCACATACCCATTCCCAACAAGGCGGTCAATCGGTCAATCGAAGCTTCTCCCGTCAAATCAGCTGTCAAGTCTGCACCGATCCGGCTATCCTCCATCGCAATGTCATCGAACGAAGCACTAGCATCTGCTGCTGCGGCCGCCCCATCCTTTCTGTCCAAGCTCATTTGTGCTTGTTTATCTCCATGAATAGCCTCATCTCTGCGCGCCGTCATTGACTTTGAAGCCCCGAATAAGGACTGCATGTTGTTATTAGTGGCAGGTTGTCGAGCACCTGCCGCGAGAACCGACTTTCCAGGCCTGTACGTCTTGCCCATGGCCAGCCGAACCATAACTCCGGGGAAAATCCATGGAAAGCTGATCAAAGGCATGACAGGCTTAGAGTAGAGATAATCAGTAGCTTCCGTGTCCGGCCATTGCTTGAGTGCCGCCTTTACCTCTTCTTCTGTGACCTTATACATGGCAGCCACCAGCCTGTCCAAATGCTCCTCAGATTCCTCTCCGATAAGATTATAGCATTGTTGTTTGAAACGCTGCTTAACTGCACCATACTGTCGCCCAATACTTTCTTGCCTCTTGTAGTCACTGCCGATCTTTGGCTTAGACATGCACCAGCCGCTGTAAAGCTCAAACTCTGTCTCAATATCATATTGAGCAAGAAGACGTCGGATAGAAATGTCATACTCTTTCTTAATCGCCTTTACTGTTTGAATCATATCCTCTTCGAATTCGAATTTTTCCGTGATCCTTTTATCAAAGGCATGCTCCCATTTTGGGTCGAACTTGGTGCTATGTTTGTGGACTTCGTCGTATATAAGACCCAAAGATTTTTCCGAGTGATACTTGTTCCGCTTTTCCATGAAATGCGGCCAATCTTTTGGTTGATCTCGGACACTGAAATCAGCCGCCTCTCCAGTCTTTGGATAATCTACCGCCTGAGAGTGTTTTTCTGCTAGATTGAGACCTTCGAGTGCCACCATTAGTGCTGCGCTCGGAGTGCATGGTCGCAAGGGAACAGGATATATCTTACATATCTGTGAGGTTGGCCCGTATTTGTCCGCAAACGCCAGATGCGATGTTGCAATTAAACCTAGAACGTCATTTTCCAAGTACATAACGAAGAATTCTCGCATATCATCAACAGAGACGTCCCGGTTCAATTCCTTGGCCTTTGGTCCTTCATAATTCATCGGCCGATGGTTCCATTCACGAGGAATAAGGTCGGGATCCCAAATAACGAAGTAGTCGTCTCCGTCAAGGTCTCCGCCAGACAGCATGCTGGGGACCGGGCGATCCCCTTGAGAGGGAAAGACAACAACATTAACCAAGTGTCGCAGTTCCGGGTTATCGACCGCCTGCACGACTCGAATATCCCCAGGATGAAGTGAAGGGTTTCGCCCAACGATGCAGATCCCCTTTATCACTGTCTTTTCCATGATAGCGTTTGATATCTGCAAAAAAATCTGCGGCAGCTGGTTAATGTCCTTCCGAGGGCACCCTTCAGTCGTGCTCGAGTGGCCTCGTAAAGTCGCTGTTTCATCCGCAACTCCCAGAACAAAGGCACTCTGAGCCACGTGTATACGCGCCTTTTCTTTCAGCAGTTTAAATGACCATGATATCCAAAGTTTTAATAGATTGGATGTGAACGGCTCGTCAGCAGTCCTAAACCCAGCCTTTAGAAGCTCGGCTAGAATAAGTGTGTGTTGGTTTTCGTCAACAAATTTGGTAAGTAGTTCAACAGCTGCTGTGCTATTCGAAGCAGCATTCTCGAAAGATTCAATCTGCTTTCTCAAGAGCTTCATAAATGCCGTGGGCGGTACGCCAAGGCTCTCCAGTATAGTGATGGTCTGCCGATTCAAGGTTGCTGTGGCATAACTTGCGTACCGTACTACCTCTAGTCTTTTTGAACGAGACTTGAACTTTTCTTGCGAACTGCGTATATGCACTTCCTTCCACCCGGTCCCTGGCCACACAGCAAGGACTCCTTTGCTGCCCCCCATACGGAACTGAAACGCAGTTGGCTCGCTTAGGACGTCTAGGGTCATCTCATGCGTGATTGATTGCGCAAAGTACTTGGAAATGCGTCCCACACCATCAGTAAAACAATATCCATTCCGCTTGATATCCGGTGTGTATTTGACTTCTGGGACAGGAATGCCTCCAATTTCTCTTGTTGTAGAGAAACACTGCCCTAAGCGAGCGGCATATTTCGCAACCACCTTGATATGATCGAAATCACCCATCCACGCGCGGATGTCATCACAAGAGATATGATGATTAGGGCAAAAGAAGTAAGCACCGCATTCTCGGAGTTGCGAGTTTCCGAAAGCAAGGAACTCATATACGCGATCTCCAATGCGGATTCCTTGGGACAAAACTCTTCTCACGCGAGCCCAAATTTCGTCATTCTTTTGATTGTTTGCATGAATGCGGCCGAATTCGGCTTCCCCAAGGAATTGGATGCGTAAGAAGCGATCCTGGATCTGACTATACTGTCGGAAAACTCGGTTAGAAGTCTCAACTGTTGGCGAAGAAAAAAGTATTGTCGTAGGCGTAATGGACACCTTGCGAACATACGCACAATAATAGGGTACCCTTGCAAGTGGGTGGTAATACTCTGCGTCTTCCATATCGAACAGGTCCAAGGGGTTGAAGAGTCTCTCGTTCTGGTCCGCAAGATATTCAAGTCGCCGAGTGGCATCCGCGGCTTCAAGGGAAGCTAGACGCTCAAGAAAATCGAGGCCAACGGTATATTCACAGAGCATACCCCTTGATATGCAGACTTCGAGTTGGTAACGAACCTGGAAGTCCAAATGGACGTGGTTGAAATCCTGATGCACGCCAGGTAGGAGTCCGAGTAATGCTGAAGGAGGTTGATCTGTACCTGCTGTGGAGGGAACGTCCAGGTATCGCCATGCGGTGGGAGGCTTGCCTGTTGATTCGAAATCGCAATTTGGGTGGATGAACACATTACATTCAGATAGGATAGAGTGGAGACGTGTGTAAATCTCTCCTTCGAGATCAGGCTTAAGAGACAGTCGAATTGCTGTCCATCGTCCAATATTGATGTGTTTATCCGCCAGATCATTTCCCAAGGCAACTGGGAGCCGCGCTTGAGCATCGTTTTGTATTATAGCTGTCGCTCGGCACCAAGTGCCATCTGGAGTCCATCTTTGTGGGTTGCCTTGAAAAGTTTCCAGAATGTTGTCGCATTTTCGAAAGTATTCGGGAGGATAAGAAAGGACCAGGACTAATTGTCGTGATTTTGCCTCTTTCCCTTCCAGCACCATTTTAATGGAGGACATGCTAGTAACAAATTTGAACTCTCTCGAGGTTGCCCAGTTATTCGATTTAGTGGGCTGCGTAGAGTAAGAGAAGAACACATTGATAAGTTTCTTCTGCAAGTCGAGCTCAATTCGTAGGGCTTGGTGAGAGCCAAGTCGTTCCATTGCACACATCGTCGTTGGTTTCAGCATGAAGCCAAAGGCTAGGGAGTCTAACGCGAGCCTCAGCTTGTCCTGTGGGAGCTGGCTGGTACCTATAGGAAGATCTTTGGGTTTATCCCTCCATTCCCTGATATTTAACGTCAAACTGTTCCGCTGGTATGAATGTTGAACTTGGATGGTCTTTAGCCAAAATCGGCAAGACGGGGGTGGCTCGAAGATGACTCTGGCAAGCATTGTTCCGTAATTTCTCTTGGAGTTTATTAATTCGATGAAAGAAACGGTTCCATGCGGCGAGAGCCATTGCCAGATGTCCTTGGCAGACACATCTAGGGGAAGTGATTCAACCATGATCGTAAAATTGGGCTTGCTGCGCCATTCCTCGGTCGAGATTGACGATCGAGTGGAAGCTGATTCTGCTTTTAAAGTTGTCGAGGCGCTCCGGCGCTGGTCTGGGCGCGGCAAGACCATGGCTGCAGATGATTGTCGGCTAACGCCTCTGCGACATCTGAGCGAGGAGATGAGAGCAATAGACGGAAGTGGCGTAAAAAGGGAAGCTTATTCAAAGGCAGGCATAAAAAGAAAGGGAGAGAGTGGAAGATAAAGGGAAAAGCGAATCGGAGAGGCAACTGCAACTCATTTTGAACTCACCTTGCAAACGAGGTGAGCCGGGTCTTTACAGCTGCCAGCCGCAGGTATAGAGTCGCAGGTCACGCTGGATCCCGGAGACACTTTCAAGTCCAGTTTATTATCAGACGCAGGAAAGCACAAAAATTACTAGAGTCATTTCTATCGAGGATTTGTGACGGTTTTTGGTCTGTGTTGTGCGGCATCATGACTGCATGACCGCTTACTATGAACCAGCTTGCAGACATTGAGGGTGGTGGGTGGTACTTGGGTACCCAGGCATCCAATATCAGAACTGAACCCGATTGACCACGACACAGTCATGTGCATTGCGTCGCGTGATTCGATCACCATCACACGTGGAAGGCGCAACCTTGGGCAGGATGAGCGACATGACGGGGCGCCACTGTCAAGGTCTATTTACCTACCCGGGTAGGTAGTGGTAGTCTGGATGGAGACTGTACGGTACGTGATTGATCGTACCTGGAACCTCGCAGCCCTTCCACGGTGTTCCATATTCCCCAAGAAGGACTAGCGGGCGGCCCAGGGGCAATCCCTTTACGCAATAACACATATAGGGTACGAGATCCACTCCTGCAAAGTACGGTCTACCTAGGCAGGGCAGTTCATAAGTACGCCAAGCAGCCTTTGCGGCCCGCTATAATGGCCGGTCAGGATGTAGACATGAGTAAAAGAGTACTTTCTCTGACGTATCGTGTCAAAAGGGGCTCCTTATCTCGTGTTATTCGATTGGTCAGTTGGCCAGCATGCGACAACTGGCGGAGCTTTACCGCCAGACGTTGGGCCGTCGCGAGGTCACGGCACAGAACGGGTCTGTGCAAGAAGAAAACAAAGTACCGGTTCATAGCATCCCTGCACCAAAACCTAGAGAGTTCAATCTCCATCCTAGAATTCATCTCAATCAATGCCAGCCCCCCCCCCCACGCGACACAACAAGAGTGACAGATAAGGATAAAGACAAGGCCACGCCTCAAGCCCAAGGTGCCGTCTTCGTCCCTCGTCCGCGATAGCTGTCTTCCAGTCCATCTGCAGCCTCTTTGGAGCCTCGTTTTCCCTCAAGAACTCGCGACTGAGCCTCAACTCGAAAGGTCTAGGCCTTGTGCGTTGGATCAAGCCACCATTACTTACTTCCTCAGTCTGCCTTTTCTTTCCCGCATCCTATCCTTGGTTCTCCTGTGTGGCCGACTGCATCGGCACCCCCTTTTGACTGAAGACGTCCTAAATTCACCCCAAGGATCGCACGACGGACTGGTATGCTCCGAATCGCTTCCACGGGATTTGGGCGAAATACGTGCTGACTCTTGGTCACAGCTGCCGTCTCCCCCGCCGCCTGCCAATCATGGTCTACCTCCGGCATCATCAGCTTCCGGCGCTGAAGGAGTACAAATACTCCGCCGTCGATCGGTCGCTGACGTCAAAGTACATTTTGAAGCCATTCTACAACAACTTCGTCATCAAGCTGTTCCCGATGAGCATGGCGCCCAACTTGATCACATTGTCGGGCTTCATGCTCGTCGTGATCAACGTTTTGACTTTGCTGTGGTATAACCCGACTCTCGACAGAGACTGTCCTGCATGGGTCTACTTCAGTTGGGCCCTTGGTCTCTTCCTGTACCAGACCTTCGATGCAGTCGACGGCGCCCAAGCGTGAGTGCACACCTTGGCACTGGTGATCGGTGACTCCTCCCTCGACTTCACGCGTACCGTCTGCAGCGGGTCATCCGAGCCCCGCTTCCATCGCAAAGATGTCGGGTCATGCCATCAGATGCTAACATTGTGTGTCCAGCCGTCGTACCAAACAGTCTGGCCCTCTAGGTGAACTCTTTGATCACGGTGTGGATGCACTGAATACCAGTCTCGGCGTTCTTATCTTCGCTGGCTCTCAGAACATGGGACAGGGATGGAAGACAGTCGCAACACTGTTTGCATGTATGTTGAACTAGATCTTGACATATCTCTTGCAACGCAAGAGGATCGCTGACCGCTTCTTGCTTCCCTTTCCTATAGCTCTCCTCACGTTCTACGTCCAGACGTGGGATGAATACCACACCAAGACGCTCACTCTGGGTATTGTGAATGGTCCCGTAGAAGGCGTCTTGATACTGGTCCTGGTTTACACCCTGACCGGCCTGCTGGGTGGCGCCCATGTCTGGCAGCAGAGCATGTTCAATGCCTTTGGTATCCCACAGAGCCTCGGCATACCCAAGTTTGTATACGACCTCTCCTTTACCGAGTGGTATATAGTTCAAGGGGCCATCGTCCTCGTCCTGAACACCGTCGAGTCGTCATTTAACGTTATTCGAGCTCGACGTGATCGTGGAGACCGCTCCCGAGGTGCCCTCGTGGGCCTCTTACCCTTCTTCGGCGTCTGGACCTTGATAGTCACCTATCTTTACCTGCAGCCGACCGTCTTGTATCACCACCTGGTTCCGTTTATGCTCTTTGCTGGGATAGTCAACGCCTACAGCGTCGGACAGATGATCACGGCTCATCTCGTGAAGCTGCCCTTTCCCTACTGGAACGTGCTGGCGATTCCCTTGGCCTTTGGTGTTGTTGACTCTTTGGCTCCCATCTGCCTGGCGCGATATGGCATAGGCTGGAACAGCGCCCTTGGCAACGGCGAATATCAAGTCTCGTTCGTCTTCCTCATCTTGGGCATAGCCGTAGGCGTTTATGGCAGCTTCGTTGTCGACATCATTGTTTCGATCTGCGATTACCTCGACATATGGTGTCTAACCATCAAGCACCCCGTCGACGAGTTCGCCCCCAAGATGAACGGCGAGAAAATCCACTAACTTTACAACCGACCATTGATTAATGAGACAAGCATCTCTTTACTCCCGAAGAATCATGTGGCAAATCGAAACTGATCCTGCAAGCCACTTGAAACATTCAATCAACAGCCTGGAGCAACATGCAGGGGGGGGGGGGGGGGAGACCTGAAGAGCAAAGCCGGCACATACTAACGAAACCGTGATGCATGGGATGAACATGATGAGCATGTGGACACGAGACCGCGCCGGAAGGTATGCGACCTCCGTGCCATGAACAAAGATGCGTAGGGAAAGGGGGGCCTGCCGTTGGAAGAGGGACGAGGTATAGAGCGCAAACCTAGAATTAAAGACGGGGAGTGTGACAGGGAACGTAGAGAAAAACCATTTATGCAGCGAGACATGTTTTTGAAATTTTGGGAGCTATCGGCACGGAGTCGTCGTAGGTGCAATACGGTCCCGAAGCCCGCTTAGCCTCGGCAGCATAGCGAATGAGTTTTCGATAGCCTTGTTTTTCCAAGTGAGTTGAACGTCAAGTGTACGATGCGGCAACCACCGCAGTCAATGCAGACCCGAGTAAAACCAAGGCTGATAAGTCCCATTCATTCACTTTCCGTCGAGCCCGGCCGCACAGGCAACAATGGGTTGGGAACGGAATGGCAGCCGAGACGAACTGGATCACCCAATTTCACGAGAACATGAGCCAAATGAGTCTGCATCACTGACATTGACGCCCCGATGGAAAATTGCACCCGCTGCTTGAAAAAAAGATTGCATTTTGTGCCGTGCCGCGTGGAAAGCATTTCTAAGTGCTATAGGAGACGAGATGCCTTCCATCCGCAACTGTTGACAGACAAAGCAAGGGATGACTATTCTGGAAGATCGCTTTTGCCACTAACTACTGTAAATCGTTTGATACAAGTTGGACGCCATGTTGGACCTTTTGAAGCTGGGTGAGCCAGTGCGCATGTGGACTCATTTGCGAAATTTGTTTTCAGCCATTTTTGCAACTCTCCTACATCACATACCCCCAGATCGTCGCGCTCACAAAACCTGACTTCTTGTGGGCCTGTGGAAAGACATGCACTATGCCGGGGAGGGGGGGGGGGGGGGGACAGATTGGATTTGGTATGCCCATTGGTTCGAAAACATGTCGTCATGACACGAGGCAAATCATAAGAGATCGTCAGAACCGCTTGCGACGCTCTGCTCCATGGCATGGATAATGGCCGGCTCGGGGAAGACGGGGCCTTGACCATCGCATCGAGCGCAGGTCTTCAGTCGCTCGCTGACATCCTGAACGTTGACGAGCCCCTTTTTGTAGAGATCATGGTTGATGATGAAGTCCCATGCGGCACCGACGGCCAGGAGGCGCTCACCGTCGTCTGATGTGACAATGCGGTGTGATGGGAACTTGTTCTGATGATGCTGGAGAACGTTAGTATAGAAGTCGGTCGGGTTGTAGTTCATGGGCCCGGTCACGGCGGGTTCCGGGGAATCCGAGCTGTTGTTGCCATTACTGAAAGAAGAAGTCGCCCGCAGTATCTTGTTCTCGGTGGATATCTTCTGCAGGTGCCTTTTCAGACGCTCGTTCTCGACTGAGGTCTGTTGCTGTGCGGCCTCCATGTCGGCCAACTTGGCTTCCAAGTCCTTCACATGCTTCTCCTTGCGTTCCCGAAAAGCACGCTGACTGAATGGCAGATGGTCTGGTTAGCCTTAGGCCCGGACGAGCAGCCACTGCAGGTCTCGACTTACGCGGCCCGATTCTGGGCTTTCCTCCGTGACTGGGCCGGCGTCAGTGACTCGTCGTCCTCACTGCCCGCACGAGGCTGTCTGAGATCCTCAAGGCTAGCTTCTGCTTTGAGGTCAGCTCCAAGCCCATTGTGCCCAGTGGCAGTTACGGCTTGGTAGATATGCGTTGCCTGTTGCGCTTGGTGCAATGGCTGCTGATTCGCAAACGGGGCGGGATGAGGTGGCGTAGGAGGACCGGGAAAGCCAGGCGTTTGATGTTGAGGGTGGTTGTTGAATGGATGGTTGATTTCGAAGCCTTGGAATTGCTCCTGGTTATTTTGAATAGCTTCAAATACCTCCTAGAGAAGCACAAAAGCTCGAGTCAGCTCACATCCTGCTTGAACATGCACTAGATGATAATTTCGCGCAAAAAAAAAAAAAAAAAAAAAGATAGACTGGCCCAGCGGCTTTTAGAAATGGGAAAATGCGGTAGAAGTGTGGGGTAGTTGGTGGTGAGCCCTCCTCCAGGGTGGAAAAGAAAAGGTTTCTTATTGTCCGCCACATGAGCGGGCGCGAGTGTAGACAAAACATAGAATGAGCGTGAGCAGACAGGGATACAGGCAAATAACGCAAGATAAGGGACGGACGTCACGGCGGAGCAGCCGGATGGACAAGACTCACGGGAGGCGAGCTGGTGTTGATATCATCCGAAGTGACTGAATGTGAATTGGACGGCGTCAAGGGGGGAATGGACATGAAGGGCTGGTACAGCTGGCCGCCAGCAAACTGATACTGCGAGGTGAAGTCCATGGCAGGCTAGTAGAGCAATGTCTAGTTTGGCAAAGGGCGGTACTAGAGAAGCTTGAGGATATCTTCGGTTGTCGGTCGGTGGGTACAAGAACGACGAAGAGGCCGATGACGAGATGCTGACGAGAGGCGTGCGTGTGTGTATATGAGAGGCAGAGAGAGAGAGAGTGTGTGTGTGTGCGTGCGTGCGGGTGTATAGTTGGTCAATGGCGGCAGGAGTGCGGCGTGGTCTGGTCGGAACTAAAGCGAGCGGGCGAGATAATGGACTCGATAGGATTCTAGGACGCTTGGCCGGGATGTGGGATGTAGCGCGGCCGGAGCCTCGGAAGCGGAGTTTGCAAATCTTGACCAAGTCACCAAGTCCCAGGCTCCTGCCTCATTGAGCAGGTACAGCCAATGAACCAGTACTTGGTGCTGGCAATCGGAGGGGTGTCGAGGGGTGTCGAGGGGGGTCGAGGGGGGGTCGAGGGGGGTATATGTATGGAAGCTGTGCGCAGGCACGGTTAGCAAGAGGAGAAAAGAAAAACAAAAAAAAAAAGAGTCAAGTTTTCCAGCAGCCAGATCGTCGTCACTTCGGCAGAGATACCAGTTCGGGCTTTGGGACCAGTGGGCCACAGAGCAAAATGTTGCAAAGGTAAGGCAAGGAAGGAGCGGCACCGCCGTCGCCGTCGCCCTTCTCACCTCAAACCTGGCCCCTCGCCCTCCGTATTCCTTACTCCATCTCGTCAGTTTTCTCAAGACGCACAAGACGCAAGCGAACCACGACCCGTCTATCCATCCATCCGTTTATTCGCAAAGGCTCGAGTGGCTTTGCTTACGCCCTGCATGCAGCTCGAGTACCGACGTTGTTGGCTCAAAATGGCGCTGCACCTGCCGGGACACAAGCTGCAACTGCCGACATGGGACTGGGGGGAAAAACTTGATGCAAGCAGAGTGGTTGACGCCGCCGCCGCCGCCATCCACATCCCCCGTCAAGCGCCCTTCTTCTAGGATATAGAGGCCACCTTCAACTGTCCGAGGTGCGAGTCGTTTGGGGATAATACCTCGACGCTGCTGTGCTACGAGAACGTGCGCACAGCGAGGCCGAAACCTGGGACCCCTGATTTTTATCATGCATCCTATTTCATGGGAACGTCTTACTAGCGCAAAAGGCTCCAAATAAAGTTAGACACATCCACTTCTCCCGGAGAGCATGTCTCGCACAGGGCCAAGCAGGGCCGTCTTGTACGTTGTTGCCCCTGAAGGGTTTCAGTGTCGCCCATATAGACGCTTAGTATGGATGCGCGAAAATGTCACGCAACTTTTGCTACCAGGCCAAGAAAAGCAGCAGCGGTTTCTCTGCAGACCCTCCCGCAACCTGAATTCTGCGGCAAAAAATTCATGTGATAGGTCAGATCATGATAGGACCTAGTCCTTGCACATGATTAGGTGTGTGTGTGTGTGTGTGTGTGTGTGTGTGTTTTTTTTTAAAGCAAATTATGTCCTGCCTCGATGATTGTTGCTTAGCCAAGTAAATCCTGATCCACGACCAAGTTCACCCACCCGCCTTGCGTGACCCCGGCCCACGTGGTGATGGCGATGCCCACTCTGCACGTTACGGTATTGGAGTAGCGTGCCGTCCATTGCACGATCAATAGTTCCGTGACCCCATCATAGCTCCGTCTCCTTGACCCAACCGGTCAGGGCTTCAAGTTGCAATAGCAAGGGTGACCTGCTCGCCAACCAGGTGGACACGCCGGCCACGCACCAAAGTTACCAGGAGGAAAACAAAGGAAACAAAAGAAACTTCCAAAAAAAGAAAACAATACCGCCCGAGGGGGGTCTCGAACCCCCAACCTTGGGATTAAAAGTCCCACGCTCTAGCCATTGAGCTACCCGGGCCAAAGTCGACAAAGGACGATGCCAAAAGCCGCAGCCAAAAGCCGCTTGCTTTGTCTTTTTTCCACGAGGTCTGCGGGACGATTAGCAAGACGTAGCCCCCTCCTCCCCCTTTCGTCTTTTAACACTAGACCCCTTGGGGGGATCAGCTTGATGTTAACCCGTTTAGGTTAGACGGTGCTGCTCTGGTCTTGGCCATTCAGTCACGAGGCAGCGCCCATCAGCAGTGCGAAACTAATAGTTGTGAATAATCTGGCAGTGTCACCACCAGACACCAGGACGCAAAGAAACCAGTTACGAAGCCCCGTGTGTCCTCCCTAGTATTAAAGGTACTACAACCGGAGACGAAAACAAAACGCAATTCAGGCCCCTGCGCCATCCATACAAAACGCCTTGCTTTGAATGAGAGTCATCAAACTCCGCTTCGTACAAAACCCCTAGAAACATTCATTAAAAGAAAAAAAAAAAACCATAGTTGAGACGGAGCGAGCGAGCGAGCGAGCGTTCCCGGCCCAAAGGCCTTACAGTTCGTATACAACACACAGCGGGACAAAATTTCATCTCCTGTCCCGCACTCATAAAGCCGCGTTATACCATTTCAGTGACGGCATGTCATAGCGAGTTTGATCGCAACAAGTACGTTTGGGCACAATTGACGGATGGCTTCTAGCCAAGGTGCAAGGCCTCCGCCTTCTCGCACGTGAAGAGGTTGATGTGATGGTCTCCGCGGGCTGCGCAGCCCAAGATCGGTCGGTGTGGGTGGAATGCCGTGGCCGAGATGGGCCCCCCGCGCGTCTGCTGCAGGAAGCTCGAGTACGGTTCCAGTCGGGAAAGCTCGTGGCCATCCAGGTTGAAGACCTTGACGGCATGGTGCGACGTGCCCCTACTCAAACGTTAGAATACATGTGGTCATGACAAGGATACCTCAGGAAAGCCTTACACTGCAAAGACTGGCAAGTGCTCATGCGTGCTGCACGTTCGCAACGTGTCTCGGGTCGTCTGAAAGGAATGCAGCGCCTTGTCCATCCGTATGTCCCAGATCTTGACTTTGCCGTTGCGGCTGGCACTGACCAGTTCGCGCTGTCCGCCTCTCTGCATGTGCACGCTCTTGATCCACTGCCGGTCTGATTCGTCTTTCCACTTGCGCACCATGGAGTCCTGGGGCCGCTGCCTGGTGTCGAAAACCCGAACAGCACCGTCGCCGAATCCGGCAATGAAGATGTTGCCCGTCATCTGGTCCGACGTCAAAGATGTGACGCAGGAGCCTGATCGAGCCGGTATGTCCATGATGCATGTCTCGTGCGCCGCATACCACACGCGTATCACTCTCACGTCTCCGGCCACGAGGACCCGTCCGGTGACCTGCTGCCAGTCAAGCACCATGCCGGAATTCACGTTGCTGGGAACCATCTGCGTCAGGGCTCGCCACGACGTCGCGAGCTCAATGTCAGCATCCGAATCGTAGTTGCGATACACGCGCACAACACCATCCGACGAGCCAGTCATCAAGAATGCTTGGTCGTCCTCATTGATAAACCGCATGTCACTGATTTTCGAGCCCTGGGGGTTGCCGTTGGAGAACCGGTTCAGCCTGCCCTGCTTTTTCCAGTCCCACACGTAGACGGTATTGCCTTCGTCCGAAACAGCCAGGTGATCCTCGTATTGGTGAAACGTCATCTTGGCTGGTTGGGCACCATTGTTCATGATGCCAAGCTGGTTGTTCCATTTGTGCGTCCCCGCAATCTGCTTGAGTGGCTGCGTCTCTCGAAGCATGTTCTCGTTGCGAGATCGCCGCCACAGACGCTCGTTATACTCGGTACTACCAGGCTCGTCTGCCTCGCTCGGCTTCATCTGGGGTTCGCGGAAATACTCAATGGACCATTCGAGAAACCTGCTCTTGAGCGGAAGACTGGGCGTCTTGGAAAGGTCCCTTGCCTCGTAAGCGCCCGTCGCTGGCTCGCGTGCGACGTTGTACGTCGCCGGTGCCGATGCTTGGTCCATCTGTTCTGGCGGCGCAGCCATCTGGCCTGGCCCAAGCTGCTTGGACGAATATGACCGTGGTGAGGCTGGGATCGCGGGAGATGCTGGTCTTGACTTCTCTTCGCTCCCGACAAATGACTGGAACAAGAGACTGGCTGTTCGCCGCAGGAGCCCGGGTGACGGAAGCGGAGGTGTTGCCTGTCCGCCAAGCGTCGACCTTTGCGTGGCTTGTGCCGTGTTTCGTAGAATAGCAGCTTGTCTTGCCCGCGTCTGCATCTCTCGCATCAGCACTTGTGTCGCCTCTCCAACTGTGGAGTTGATCAGGGCGTTATGAACGTAGTCGACCAAGATGGTGGCTTGACCCTGCACCTCCGGGTGCGGGTCAACGCTCAAAATCAGGGCATGCTTCCAGCAGGCCATGTAGACAGTATTGTGAGAGAGCCCGTGAGCTGTGGGCTTGATGCTGCCGTCCTTCTGCCTGTTTTCCGGTCGCGCATAGTGCAGTCCCATCTTGTAATCTTGTCCATCGTCTCGCGGCGGGTAAATCAGGTATTCCTTTTCTTCCTGTAGCTGTTCAAACGCAGCGACGAGAAATTTATTCTCAAATCTAGTGATGAAATGAGAAAGAAACGAGATGAATTCCTTTCGAACCATTGGACTGCCGTCCGTACCCATTTCCAGGATCGTCCAGGCTATTGATTCTTCGATGCGAGCCACCTCCTCCGTCAGATCCGGAATGCCCAAGAATGTAGTCAGTGCATGGATCATGGCCGCTCGGACTTCGCAGCAGGGGTCCCTCATCAGGTAAGCAAGCTTCACATAGGCGTTCTCTCGAATGCCTCGCCATTTCGCCTCGGGCAGGTCTTGCCACAACTGGCTGATGCACAGGCATGCCCATTGCCGGAGGAGAGGGTTGTTCTCGTTTTGCAGATGGGCAAGACAGTAAGACATGATTTCTGTCTGATTGCACGCCACCTGCCCGTTCTTGTAATCTTTGCACAGCATCGCGAGAATGAAAGCGCACATGGCCTTGTGCTCATCACTGTCCACGACAGGAAGACCCTCTGACGGTTTCAGTATCTGCGCAAAGTAGCCATACCCACTGTCTTTGACCAGATCCTGTTGGCAAGATATGTCTACGGCAATCACCCTCGCCCATATGAAAACCATGACCGGTTTGAGCTCGGCGGCAGCAGATTGCAGAAGCTTGAGCACGTAGGGAAATATCCCTATGCTCAGCGCTAGCTGAACCGACCATGGCCCCAGATCCAGGAATCTACCGAGCAGAATGAGAGCCCGCACCCGATGCTGTTGGCTGAGCAGGACTTGCAAAACGACTGGCAGTTGGTCCGGTGGCCGCTGTGCCATTGCGTCTCCTCGCGTCAAATACACGTCGAAAGCAGTAAGCTGCTCCGTGAAGAAGGACGAGTTCTGATATTCGTACTCGACACCCTCGCTTTCCTTCTCGAGCATGGGCAGCTGCGCCAAGGCCATGTCAACAGCCAAGTCCCACGTCTGCCACAGTGGATGTTGATGAGTATCCGGCAGGGCCGGGTACGACTGGGGATGGCAGCCGTAGACAGTCATGACTCGTTGTGCCAAGAGGAAGTTTCTGAAAAGGGCCGCAACCATCAAGTCCTGACGGAAGAATTTGCGAAACAGGTCTCGGGGCAACGTTGTCCATGCGATGCTATCGGTAATAGCAGTGAAGATCCAGTTGAGCTCTCCGAGCGGGGTCCGTCTCTCTTGAAGACGGCCTGGAAGCTGCCTGGCGCGCTCGGGTGACATGTTGGTCTTGAGGGGGTTTTGAAGCACAAAGAACCACAGGGCCATTTCTATCGGCGTGGTCAAGCATGCGGTGAAGAGATCGGCCGGCAATCGCGGGTTGGTGGGGAGGTTCTCCTTGACGGCGCAAGCAGCCAGGTGTATGTAAGGGCGGAAGCTTGTCTTTTCGTAATGAGGATCTCGGTTCGATGCCTCTTCTTCCTCCTCTTCATGCTTTTCCACGAAGCGGTGGTAATTGTTGAGAATATTTCCAGCTTCTGAACAGTCCCAGACGAAAATTGTTGGGGCTTGCAGCCAGTGCTGTAGATCGTATAATGAAACAGGGATATACTGTGTATAGTTCTTGTTGAAAACCCATATTTCGCCAGAGGCAGTGGGTTTGGGCACGCCGTGGCCATTATAATGTAGCAGGACGCGCTCGTCTTTGGCATTGCGCCGCAATGAGACACAGAACTTTTTTGTTTCCTCTACCGAGGGGTCCAGGTATTGCTTATAGCGTGCCCGGATGGCCAGAGTTTCATACTGAGCCTGGAGTGCTTTGCCAATGTTCTCCAAGGCCTTTTGAATAGGAGGCACGGTCGGGTCCGTCCAGGCCTCGAGTTTAGCACCCGGGACTGTCTTGAGTTGGTCTGGCGGCTCAACGCCGATGTTTAGGCACACGGCCAAGGCCGCGGAAACGGTTTTCAGTCGATCTCTCTGTCTCCAGTCCTGTAGCTCATATCCTGGGCTCTTGGGCTTCCCTGTCGTCTCGTGCCGCTTGTCCGTGAAATACATATACCAGTTCTGAAAGAGCATGGTTAGCAGGGATTTCGCAAGCACGTGGAGCGAACCATGCAGTCGCGAAGGTTTCGAGTCGCCGCAAGCTCCAACAGCACGCCATTCAAGTGCCCATTGTCCGTGACTGTGCATGGGCTTGCAAGCGGTATCACAAGAAAATGGGCATAGATGACAAGCACGTGTCCTATTTGCGCGACTTGGGAGCAGCCAGCAGAGAGCAAGACTTTCGGGGGGGCGGGGGCCAAAAGAGGAGGGGATTGCGGACATACACTTGCTAGCTGTGAGATGATATGCTCAGATTGATAGTGATCCTCGAAGCCGTGTCGCGCACCCCATTCTCGGATCTCGTCCTCGGTGTCAGAATCCTCGATAGGACGAGGTGCATAATCACTCTTTGACCGCTGCAGTTGTGGTTTGACCGGCCTTTTGGGTCTGTTGTGTTCAAGATCGTCCCTAACCTCAGCACCTGCCACGCCGTTTTTGCGACCGGAAGCGCCTGACAGCCGACTCTTGTCACTGGTGCCGTTGGACTGGTCATCGCGGTCGGGACTGCTGTCAGCTTGGGCACGGAATCTCGAGGTTGAAGTGTCGCCATTGGTGGTTGGAGCCGACGGCAACGACCCATTAGGGTCGAATCGTCGTGTCATGGCCACAGAGCTTCCATGGATCGCGCGAGGATGATCGTCTTGTCGCGTCGGCGCCGACGCTTGATGGTTGAAAGCAGCTGGGCGTGAGGATGGCGGTTTGGAGAAGCTTGGTGCTGGACGAGGATGATGGCGCCGCCGCCGCCGCCGCCGCTGTTGCTGCTGCTGCTGCTGCTGCTGCCGCAGACTGTGCGGAGGTGATGGGTCTGGGGCTCGTTGCGGATACTGCTCCGGCAGCCGCTGCTGGGTCGAGGCGGCTGGCATTTTTAAATGAACGGGTACTCCGTAGTAGGTTAGGCCAGCAGCTTTCGGTTAAAAGCGCAAGTTCGTCCGTTTGAAGCTCGCGTCTCCTTCCTGTCTAGAAAGTCAACTGGTCCGATTCGGTGACAGCCTTTGCCTTTTTCTTCTGATTGGCGGCCGATTTGTCTGAGCTAGCGTGTAAAAGTTAGAGCCGTCGCGTCACTCCCTGTTCAGTGATGAGATGAATTTGAACAGGACATTATCTGGTGCCTGTGTGTGCGTGTGCGTGTGCGCGTGCGTTGCTTGACGCAATAAGCACGAAACGAGGCAAGGTGACTGGCCACAGCCACTGGGCACCTTGGCATCCAGGTACTGTATCTATGTGGCGCGCGGGGACATTTGTGTCCAGGCTGGACAGCTGGCGGCCAGTCCTTAAAATTTGTGCCCATCAGCAAGACCAATTTCATCTCCAGGGCTCAGGGTGGCGGACAGGCACCTTGCTCCTTCCTGACCGACTGTGACTTGGTTACTGTAACGATCGAGGTCGGTTTATGTAAGCAGAACTACAAGGCAGTTTAGGCTAAGCAATGTAACGCTACATTATAATCGTAATTATAACTTAATAATTCTATTAAAGACTAACTAAAAGAATAGTTTTAGGGAATAAAGTCTTTTATAGTTAAATACTTACTAATAATAATAGTAATTAGTAGTGTTACTTACTTCTATTAAGTAGTAATTACTTCTTTTACTTACTAGTAAAGTAATAAGTAGTAATATAATTAGTTAATTAGTCTTCTTTAAACTAATATTCTACTAAGCTACTAGTTAAGCTATAATATTATCCTTTCTTTTCTTTAAGTCTTTATCCTTAAAGATCTATAAGTAGTTATATTAGTAGAGTTTTTTCTTTCTTTTAATTCTTTTTATAATATTTAACTTTAATAAATCTCTTAGTTTATATACTTATATTTGTTATTTTAGTATTACTTATTATTATAATAATCTTATTACTTATATTAATACTTTTAGCTATAAAATTATACTATACTTTTTTTATACTAATTATAGCCTACATTACTAAGTAGCTAAATATTCCTTTAAGTGTAGTAAATATATCTATTATAGCTATTTTTATAATGCTTTAAATGTAGTATTTAACTCTTATAAGTATTTTAGTTAAGTTATTAATAGTTACTTTTTATTAATTAAATTCTAATAATATAGATTATTATAAAGTTAAAATGTTTTAATAAAAAAAAAAAGTTTACTAAAGAGTTACTTATAGCTTACTAAAAGTTATTATAAAAAGCTTAAAAATTATTCTAAAAAGTATAAGTTAATTTAAAAGAATCTTTAAGTTATTTTATATACTTATAGCATTAAAAATACTTATTGCTTTATAAAAGTAATTAAATAGTATAATTAAGCTTTTAGTTATTAAATAAACTAAAAAAAAAGAAGTATTAAAAGGCTATAGTAATAGAAAAGTAAACTATAGCTATATTGTTATTAAAAGCTATTAATTAAAATACTTTTTTAATAAATAGCTTTTTTTTTCTTTTTTAATTTATTTCTTTTATTTATTTTATTCTTTTAAGACCTTTACTTTTAAAGCTAATAAGCAATATTTTAGTATAAGTTATATTAAATTTTTATTTTTATT
>JFZS01000050.1:0-108094 GCA_000709145.1 Balansia obtecta B249
TATCCCCTGTGTGCCTTGTTGTATACTAACTAAAAACCATGAGATGTCAGGCACACTCTATATCTATACTTCTATTTGGATCAGACCCTTGTCTCTCTCGTACCTGGAGCTCGACATACTGCCTTGTGCTCTTTGTAATGAGCAACTTGACACGTCCGCCCGCAATACATTACCGATTTGCACCTCCCGCAAAACATCAACTCCACAGAGACCTTGTCGCAGTACGCGCACCGCTCCGGTGCTGATGTTGAGCCCCCGCCATTCCGATCACCGTTCTCCATCCTCGCTAACAAAGCCTCCGCTCTCTTTCTCGCCAATCGTAACACCCGCTGTTCGCCCAAGCTAACGTGTGCCGCCACCCATGCGTTTCCTCCCGAAGGATAAACGCCCTCCGAGAGCTGTTCTTCTAGCCTTTCCAGTTGAGTTCCGAAGCTGTTCAGAATACCACCTATCGATTCCACCAAGAATCGCAGGACTTCCACTTCGTTTGAATCACTGATTTTTGTATCCGCATTGGTTTGCTGAAGCGCTGAGACGGTGATGCCTGATTCGTCCAATCGCTGGATACGGAGGTATCGGAGTACATCTTTTGGTAGCGGATCGGTGAGGGTGAGGGTGATGGTAGAGGTCGAATCGAGTCCGGCCGATGCCCAAAGCTTCTGCTTTGCATCAAAAAGAGGGGCCATAGGGTGCGTCGTCAGAACGAGATCATAGCTGTCGTTAGGGTTGCCGGGTATGACAAAGCCATAGAGACGTAAAAGCCGATTATTTGGAATAGAGCCGTAATTAATGAAAACCTGGAAGAATAATCCCAAGTAAGCGCACCGGTTGCTACTATCAGAGAACAACGTGGCCATACCTGATCCCCGGCTTCATAGTCTTTTCCCGCGAGGACGGACAAGTTTCCAGACGAGGCATCGTAGACATGGCACTGCTTAGCCTCGGAAGAGTGGTTCAACATATCCGCGAACGGCGCCAAGAGTCGGAGCGACTTTCCACCAGGCGGCACAAAATCCATGGCACGACTCCATACGGTGCAGAGAGCCCACTTGTACTAGAATGCAGGCAAAAAGAGGCGTTAGCGGTGGGATTAGCAATAACTTTCATAAATTTGATGCCTACATCTTCAATGGTGAATTTGTCCAGGGGAAAAAGATCTGGGTACTGTACAAACACTTGCACGACTAAACCCCTGTAATCATCCTCGATACGTTGCTCCAGCTGCTTTGTGATGGTGTACAGTGAAGATCCAGCGCAAACTTCTAACTGGTCCTCCGTAAAGAAGATACTTGAAGAGTAGCTCTGAGGCAATTCTGCCACGTGATCTCGCAGGCCATCGTATCCCGACTTGCGCGATCGGACAAAGAGAATATAAATAGCCAAGGTGTCTTCGACAGACAGGGACAGACTTGCTGAACGAAGGACTGGCCCGAGAATGGGATCAGCATATGCATGTTGTATTGTCCAGAGAATCTGGGATGGAATAGTAAGAATTTTTTCTCCTGCCTTGAAACGTTTCCGTGTTCTAATACCACGGCCAGTGACAGGGAAATGGGCAAGCTCTAGGTCGCCCAAGCCCGCCGCTCCCGATTCTTTCAGCCAGCTTTCCATGGATTCGGATGTGAGAGGACAATGTGTTGGGTGTTGGACTTTTCGTGGTGGAAGCCAGACTTTTCAATTAAACGCGCAATTCAGATGACGTAACAACCATTTACATATTCTTTAGGTGGGTTTGGCAAACCCGTTGTGGGGCGCTTGCGGCCCACACATCGTCCCGCCTGCAAATCGCCCGGAACGCACTCAATCAATTTATACGGATCGGAGTCAGGCAGTTCCACATGGCCTTATTTAACCTTAATCCAACGTCTGCGCTGTGGTTCAATGTTCAGACACCCGAGTTGTGCTCCATTTTGGGAGTCTGATGATAGCATGATGGATGGACTAGCTAACTAAGGACAACTGATGTTTGTTCCCACCAGACGAAAATGAAAAAAATAATGAATGTGGCTTCCTTACGTAAGGAGGGCTTGGGCAGCGCAGGGAGCTGCGCCAATCACAGTCACTCGGCTGGTTCAGAGTGGGCCTACCACACAGACTATGCACAGGCACAGCTCTGTTGCGCGGCAACGATCTTTGTATATCGTGATCAGGGGATTAGGGCAAAATAGGAGGTCTGTGCACATATAAGACAAGGGACTATAAAAGGGGGCGTACAGAGAAAAATCCCTCCAGTTCCTTCTTGCCTAGGGAATCAGTTGTAATCCAATCAGGTTCAATCCATCGGGTCATCCGACCTATCATGTTCATCCATCTATTAGCACACTTCAACACAAGCCCTGGTGTTCCAGTTAGTTCTCTTACATCAATAGAGAGTTTAAGATGTATTGTAATGCAACGTAGGTCAGGTTGGACTTGGTAACACGTAGGTTCTGCTATAACCACACAAGGTCCCGAAAATGTCCTGAGACTGGTAAACACGCCACAGATCAAGTATCACCAAGACAGTCGAAAGCGCAAGGTGTAACGCCCAAGCCAACAGACCAACTGAGCTTAGCAAAGCGACACGCGCAATAAAAACAATCCATTGCGGCAATATATGACTAGGCTAGCGTTATCTGCCTCTATCTAAAGGTGCGCGCAATGTGTACGTGACAAAGAGTTGCGTTGAAGACCTGTAATAAGGTTAGGAAACCTTTGTTAGGATACCTTTGTTAGTGGAACCTTTGTTAGCAGCAAGTTCTTTGTCAGCAATATGACCTTCAGCAGAACCTTTGTTAGCAAGACGTGCAGAAGCACCCACCAGTGGCAGGGTCTCCCGCTGTCATCGGGTATATTAGAGATTCTCGAGCCAAGTCTGCAGAAACCACGCTATATTTCTCCAAACAGTCACCTTCAACATAGTCACCATGTCGGCCTCTGAAATTTTGTCTGCACTGGATGTCCTCGTTGAACTGAGGTCAGAAATCAGGACCAGACTCGACTCGACCCCCCGAGATGCCGAAGATCTTCAACTTCCAGACACTGAGCGTAGGCAATTTGTGATTATGGTTCGAAATACCGCAAATGAGGACATCCCTCTCACGTCACAGCTTGTTATTGTCCCGCAAACCCTGGAAAGTATTGTAGATTTATGCGAAAAATGCGCAAAGGTCCGAGATATCGACCTTGCTGCTGGAGTGACGACGGCGACTCAGACAGGACCGCACGGAAAGAGATCTATGAAGCGAATATGGGAATTTTACAAGATTCATGAACTTCTCGCTGAAATTCAGCGCAATGCCGAACAACTTCACAGATACACACCACAATATCTGCTGTAATTCTACACAACATGACGACGCAACAGGGACGTACAACTGAGAATGGGGAGCAAAGTTCTACATCAGCCATCGCGTCAGAAAATATACATGAGAATTTGCTACACCTGGACTCCAGCACTGGGTCTGCTAACATTGATCAGATGATGGGAGGCCTAATAAAGGAATGCAAACGCCTTCGGCAACGACTCCAGGAGGCTATTTTATTTCCCGACACGTCAGCTGTTCAAGCCTTTCAAGAGCAGAACCCAGAAGGAGCATCATTTTGGAAAGATCGATTCCAAAAAGACGAAATCAGTGCCTCGGCTCTTCGTTATGAGGTAAGACGCTTAACGAAGGAGAAAAAAAACCAAGATACCTTCTCAGAATTAAACCCAATATCGCAGCACCATACTGACATATCCCCTTTTTGGCAGTCGTTATATGTTTCTTGGGCACGATTCGTACATGAGTTGGAAACAACTTTTGTTCTCAAAAAGATACCGACTGGGACTTTTGAAACCGGAAATATCGACCTCGTGCGCGAGAAAGGATCTCGTTATTGCATTGATAAATACGGCATACGTCGTCTGTCAACTATCCGGCCTCTATGGCTCCCGGCTCTTCGGTCTGCTCTTGATCCGCTGCACAAGGGTTACGTCAAGCCTCGAGACTACTTCAGCCTCCTTCACGACTCATCCTTGTCTGACACTCTTAGGAGATTGTGCCTCCAGAATGCAGGCTACGGAATTCTTGTAGAATGCGAAAGATCATCTGCGGATCTTCCCTTGCCGGCTGCTATCGAGTCTCATTCTGAACATGTCGGCTGGATATCTGCCCAAATCGTCGCCGTCCCAACACCCGATGAACTTGGAATCGTGTCTGAGCGAGTAGTTATGGAATCAAGCGGCGACACCCTCTTCGCTCACTTCAATGATGTTACCCAAGACGTTAAGGTATATGTTCGCTACCTCCAGACTGGTCAAATCGAACGTAAGAGTCTTTCGAGGCAAGTTCGTCCAATTGGGGGCATTTCTGTCGGCGCTGCATTGTCTATCCGGCATGACCTGGACTCGGGTAAACACGCCTGGAGCTGTGACCTTTACATCACCGAGTTCAAGGCATGCTACGGCGGGGAGTACATTATTACGGCCGATGGAGGCTCAAATGCTATGTATTCTCCACGAGGCCAGTCGAAACTCCCTTCGAGAATTCCTTCGAGAAAATTGTATGCGGGGACAACAACCTCTCAAGCTCTACTATACCAGAGTTTCATTGTTCGCTTTTGGGGCCGTCTAAGGTATTTAGCAACCCGCCTAAAGTTGGCGAAAAGATTCAGGTATGT
Organism: Balansia obtecta B249; assembly: GCA_000709145.1. NCBI lineage: Eukaryota > Fungi > Ascomycota > Sordariomycetes > Hypocreales > Clavicipitaceae > Balansia > Balansia obtecta. The sequence continues at coordinate 4,642 of JFZS01000050.1, forward strand.
ATTCCTTTTTCTGACAGAACACCGTGTGGTACATGTATCGGGGCCGGAATCTCACTCTTGACTTGGCTAGATCGAGTATGACGGATTTTGGTTTGATTCGAGAGTCACGGCTGTGGACGGCGATGAGATAGAGTATATCGACTGGGACGGTTTTCCCAAGCAAGACCCAGCCATTATTACACAAGATCAGCTCGATAGCGAACAGGATGAGACAGATGGCAATGACTTTTATTTTTCCGAAGAGCAGTTGACACAAATTGGTAGGGGCACTCGGCGGCTATGGCGACCATGGCGAAAGAACATTACAAGGTACGATGTCCGACCTTATCGTTGCTTTCATATCGGCGACTCTGTCGAGGCACCCGTCATGTACCCGGATTTTCGATTCCATTACCATACTACCGACAGCTCGCAACTGTACCTCCCTGCTAGAATTATTGACGTCCAGGGTGACCAGTATGAGGTTGAATTCAACCCGGCGCTGTTGGCTCATGAGTGGTGGCCAGGGAGGATGCCCAAGGGTACACTAATAGACCTAGTGCCAAGATCTGGCCGTGTGATAGAGAACCCTTTCGATGTCAATCGTGTGACGTTACATATGGATCGGGTTCGCCCTTTGTCTGCGGGCCCAATACCAGTTTTGGGTGTTCAGTCAGCGAAGCCGTCTGGATGGAGTTCATTCCAGGGGGTTCATCTAAGCAATCTTGAGGATCTTTTAGAGCGGAGTCTTTGGGACAATGACCGCAATGGTCAGCAAACGGGTGGTCAAAAAGATTGGACTTTATTCGAAGGTTGAAAATGACTGTATTGTATATTAAGGTGCCGAGGAGACATGAAATATAAGGCGTAAAAGACATACTAAGGTCCTTAGTCCTTCGCAAGAGAAGATGCCGTTGATCATGGACGTTTAATGTGATGGTTAGCAAGGCTACCGAGAGACGAGGCCACGAGGCGCCGAATACTGTCGAGGCCTGAACCATTGCGATCAAACCGCGCGCACACAGAATTATCGAGATTAACCTACAAACAGAGCAACAGTCATTTTTCGCGCCTCCAACCACACGGAACAAGAGCCCAAGAGCTACCAACGCTTGGAGCAATCATGGCAATAACTTGAGCAACGAACAGCCACACGGCCAACATGTCGGTGTCAGACTCAATATAATTCCGTTGCACAATCAACTCCGTCCACAGGATAAGTGGCCATCCTCCAACCATGAAAATCACCGCACCGAACAGAATGGCAGGATACTTGTACTTGGAAACCTCGTTGGTTGTCTTAGCTCGCCTCGGAATAACTGTCGAAGTAACCTCATCGTTGTCCGTGTATACCGATTGAATCGCCGCGTAAAAGGTTATGAGGACGCTCGCGCCGGCGAACATCGAATCTCCAATCTGCCAAGCAAGGATGAATTTGTGCCAGCCTTCTGTCAGAGTGTGCCAGCCAAAGAAGAAAAACTCATATTCGTTGAAGCCCTCTGGTTGGTTTGTCGACCAGCTCACCCATGCAGAGACTGTATTGAGTATGAGAACGCCTGCCGACACGGCACCGATAACGATTGCCATGAGGAGGTTGCCGGAAGTCACGCCACTAACATACGTCACGGCATATATCAGGTTGAAGTGAACAGGTAGCAACGACAACGCGTGTAGCTTCTTATTCCTGACGGCCCGGTACCACTGAATCTGAGTGTACCAGTTGTAAGCAAGGAAGCCAATGCTAGTAGGAAGGTTGCTGCCGATGCCGGAAATAAACTGCGCTGGTGACAGCATGCAGCTGGTGTAGAGAAGCCATCGGTTCGTTAGGCTGAAGCCAGCAACAACCTGGTTGACCGGTTTACTCATATTGCTCAAGCAAAAATCACGAGCAGTTCAATAAAATTTGAATTTTTGTTTGGAACAATTGATATTCGCCGAGACGAGTCACGCAGCTCAGTTGATACAGAGTACCAAGAACCTAAGGAGAGACTGTATCCAAACGACGGTCATGAACAATTTATTTTGATTCCTTCCCAAATTGGTGCCTGGTACTGCATGGGGCAAGGAATAAAATAAAACTGTCTACCTGGTAGCACACTGACCAGAAAACCATGAGATACGAAACAAAATACCGTACAAACACCATGACCAAGCTTTCAGAATTAAGGTCCGTGACTGCGGTCAGGTGATGTGCCCGACAGACAAATAATTTATTGTTTGAGCACATGCAGGACTTTCTGGGGCGGTTAATTGCATGAGACTGAAGTTTGCTCTGGTTTTCTAATGACAGGGTTGGTACAGGAGGCAGCTTCAGCCACACTTTCGTCCCCGATGCTGCGCGGGAGTATGGCTGCAGGCAAACACCAAAGCGGGCAAGACACTTCGAAACTTACGACTATCCAGAATATGAAACATCTTCTTTGTCTTACGTGATGTATCATTATTCTCTTTCTCTCCATTTGTGATGTCTCGGCAGACCATCACGAGCCCAACTACTCCGTAGCGGGAACGCAATGTCGCCGAAAGTAATGAAAGGGGTCAGTCAAGATGGTAAGGCGGCCCATTTCCGTTTGTTTGTCGCGATTGCTTGAGAAATGCAATCAGCCATCACATTGAGCTGCCGACGACCGAGGACTCTAATACATAGAAGCTGAGCACCGATATGTGGGCGCTGCAGGACTTAAAGGCGGGATAAGATCAACTAGATACAACGTCAGATAGAAAATGACAACGGCGTAGGGCTCTAGAACACATAATATTACTATCTGCCAAGTCTCCAAGCTGCCATGCCCTTCAAGATGCGAATGCTTGTTCCCTTATTGCATCGGCCTTCACCATCGCAATTAATGCCGATCGCCAAGTAAAATCAATTTCATTTAACTTAATTAGCAACATACTTCCTCAGCACAGTTGACTCGAATTCATCTTGCACACTAGAAGCTTCAAGGCTTTATGGTACGTATACAGTTATAATATAGTAATCTCTACTCCATTTGCAACATTTCTATATACTGTGGTGTAATATATCTGGTCGATTCATTCTCTGGATGCACAGGACCACCACCCCATGAAGAAGCCTGCCTAGGTCTCCCTTCAAAATTGAATGATGCAAGTTCCTATAATGGTACTCAAAAAGAAAATGCTGCAACGTGACAAAATATCATGTACGCTAACCAGGACTGCACTCCATCGTCTGGAGAAGGACAACGCAAAGTCCACAACATTAACACCACGTACTAGGCTTGCAGGTCTCCCACTTGTAGATCATTTGTGTCATCCTCGGCATTCAACGCGGTCGACCTCAATCATTCATCAGGACTGATTACATAAGTAGGCCTTTCAAGAACTTGCTTTTTATGGTCCAGATCCGTATGCTAAGCAGCTGTACTTGCATCAGCCCAGTTAGGTTTAGATTACCAATCCATAAGCACCGAACAAGCGTCAGCAACAAGTCACCAGACGCAGCCCATAACTTGGCTCCCGTCGGAATACTCTATTAGCCTGTAAGCGGAAGTCTTGGTGCCCGCGCAGTTGGATAACGCACATAACCGGCTAATTCCAATGCATCCGGATTCTGACAGGCTCCGGCTGAGGCGGCATGGCAACTTACGCCACCGCGGGGCTGAACTGTGTTACACGTAAGACATATCCTACTATTTAATGGTTGAATTCGGCAGTTAGTGCTGGCATTTGAGCAACACTTGTGAAGTGACTTGCGCAACGACAGATGGACGAGAAACTCGAACTGCCGCTCACAACCTCGTTGCTTCTTGTTAGTCCACAGTAAGCTGATGCCACATCTACATCAGATGTATGCTCTCGCACGCTATTGCTGGAAAAAGTCTTCGCGTGTCATTGCGGAACATGCAGTCATCAATAAGCGTCTTCGGCAAGACTTCACCAAACTCAAGTTGCCTCTTGGAGTCCTTTGCCGAGACTATATGACATCACATTCAATGGCTCAAGTATATGTATATAACATGAAAAAAGTATAAACCATGAATAGCATCACCAGTTATAGTAGGCTTACCATCATCAACAATTCTACAAGTCTTCTTCCAAGCATTAACAATCGTCTTTGTATCCTATGATTCTGTCCACCTATCATCAAAATGCAAGGCTTCAAGTATTTCGTCACCCTGGGCTTGGCGTGTCTCGCCGCATGGGCCAGCCCAGTTACAACCGATGTCGACAACAAGAGATCTGTTGCGGACCAGTCTAGCGAAGCTCTTGCTAAGCGTGCCGTGCCTAAATCGGTTCCTGTTAAAGTCTGGGAAGGTCTCGGGCAGGGTACAAAGACCCATCCAACATACATTGGAAGGATAAGCACCGCCTTTACCGGTGCGCCGAGTCATGAGGATGTGCTGAAATACGCAGAGAAGGCTTATGATAGCATGATGACCCAGAAGGATAAACCCCGAGCCAAAGACACACACCTCATAGCAGCGCTCTACATCCCGACTACACAAACTATCTATCTCTGCTCAGTGCCTGATAGTCCCGCAATCGGGCATATCAATGAGAAGGGAGCTACGGACGCCCCGGCTTGGTGGTCGCGGGTTCATGGCCGCAAACCCATGGTGCTCCATGCCGAAGACGGCGCGGCGTACCTATATGAGTCTTCACTAAAGAACAAGCTCGCACCTGGCGCTACGTACCCTCCTGGTTCATACATTGCTGTGTTCGGCATTGTGAATAAGAAGCCCAAGGATAAGGTTGGCCTCTGTGCCGGCGGGGGAACACGTCCTTTGAACCCATCCTGCTCGACAGTCTTCAGGGGCCTGGGTGTCGGATTTTAGACGCGAGCAAGCCGTTGGTTGATTTAAAGACCATGCATCTTGTGCATTTCACATGACAATCGTTTTACAGTCTCTGTCTTGACCTTATAGAATGTAGCGGAAACTGAGTCTTCTAAGCAAAGCATTATGAGTGCTTTGGGGAGGATCTGTTGTAAGAGGTGTTTCTTTTGCCTCTTGTTTGCGTCAGCTCCTATAGATTGTAGTGCTTAGGGGGGATTGGGGGTGGGGCAGGGGGGGACCAGCTGAAAGATGAATTTGTTTTACCTCTATGTATGCCAGCTCCTATAAAATAAAGACGCTCGTTAAAAATTTCTTTTCCCTCTTCTTTTCTGTTAGCTTAAATTCCTGTGAAGAAGATTGTGATGCTGCTAAGTTCCTCGCAATATAATTCAAATAGGGAACAAGTACTAGGTGACTTTATATCATTTGACGAGAATAGAGAAAAAAGCCTACATTTATCTCGTTATGTTGCTACTAAATCAGAAATATCGACGCTCGCAAATCTGTAATGTGATATGACTGGTTTAGACTCAAATACCGAAATAGCTTAACTATCAATAATTACAACATTGAATGACGAGTAACACCCATTGATATACTCATAAATAAGCATATACTGGATCTGAAGTTTGACCATAAGCATCTTCTAAATACGATCTAGGCCAAATTTGACGGCCGTCTGCCGCACGAACGTGAACCTCCATACTCATGCTGTCAAACCACAGCCGGGGAAGGTGAGCCCATTTGTTTCTAGCCGTGGACTCATCCTCAGAACCATGGACTGCCCTCTCGACGGTGGCAGAGTATCTGGCCGCGTTAAGGGTCATAGCAAAAGGCGGCCATTGCAGGTAAATGATCAAATTCGAAAGTTCAGGCATTAGCCATTGTAGAAACTGGGTTATTTTCCGATATGTCGAATTTAATAGATCTTCGGGTTGTTGACCTCGACCATGCTCCAACTCATGCCCTAAAAAGATATACAGGTTGAGCTTTCTCGTGTTGCAGGAGGTTGCAACGAGTTGGCTGATCTTGCTAAAATCTGCCCACAACAGGTTGTACTCGGTCGTCACGGTAGACTCGGGAAGCATTACGACAAGACCTATTGAGCGCAGAAGGGACATGGTATTTTCTGGTAGCCTTTCGAAAAAGGTTGAAAGCGGCGAGATGTATCTTTCACAAGATCCTAGGTCATCAAGACGGCCGCCTTCTGGGACGATGAGAAATCGATTTCGTTGATAGAAAATTTCCTTAGCGATACTATGTACCTGACGACTGACGAGAAAGATTGACAATGGCAGTCTCCAACAGGTGCAGCCTGACGAGTAGGCACCATGGTAATACGAACACGTACAGCAGTCCAGCGTTCCTGTGCAGGTCTTGCAACAGTCGTATGGTACCAAGCCCCGATCGGGGCTCCATTCCAGGTCAAATGGGGCAATAAGTTCTGAGTACTCGAGAATACGAAAAATTATTTCCGGCGGAAGGCTGTATGATTTTGGCTTTATGTCTGATATGTCATCTGATGAGCTCATCATTCGACGGGCAGCCTCTCTGGCGAGCGCAGAGTGTCGCCAACTTGGATTCTTGGCCAATCGAACGGAGCAAGCCTCGAGGTTCCTGATGGGCGACAATCGGTTCACAACGTCCTGGGCCGCCTCGAGGTCTTCAGTATCGCAGACAAAGTCAAGACGTAACGAGTTCGAGCGACAATGCGCAACCAGTCGGCATGCCACATTCTGCCATTCCTGCATAACAGCAGCATTCTGCCGAGCCTGACTCTGGAAAGGGCGGTCATGGAACCCATAGAGTCGGCATTGGGGATGACAAGCAAACAAGCCGTGGTAGTCGGGGCCTTGTTCGTCTCTCAGAGAGCGGAACGCACCTACGTAGATGCATTCGCACCTGTTCAGGCGGACAGTCAAGACGCGGAGGCATGATAGGGAATCCCGACTGAGATTCCGCAGAGGCTTCAGTCCCCAGGCGTCACTGCTGCTAATTATGAAGGAATTTTCCGAATATAGAATGCGCAAGACTTCCTTGGATACAGAGCGTGAGACACTCATGAGGGAGACGGGAAGTGGTTCGCAATGGCAGGCGGGTACACAGTCGCATTCATAGAGCCTGCCCATGAATCTCCTGGATTCAAAGAAGCAGGTGAAGTCGGAGAACAAATTCCCTTTGGTGCGAAGGTGATGAGCCCGAGGTCCTTCTTGGTTGAGGTTGATGGGGCAGAAGCGGACGAGTCCAAGTAGAAGGTAGATGCGATAACGGATATGGAATGGGACATGCAGAAAAGACAATGCACATGACGATGGCGACGAAGACGAGTTTTGCTCGGCTGGGCGTTGCCAGTAGTAGTCGAGTTTGCGTTGAACCATGGTTGCGGTGCTTTGGTTTCGTGCTCGCCTGTCGACGTGGAGCGAGGTGGTGAGTGACTGTGACTCTTGCTCTTGGCGACTGGGCGCTCAAGTGATGAATGGCATGCCATAGCAAGATCTCCTCGGCAAAGCTTACTTACCGTCAAGCCGCTTTTATCTGTCGAGTCCGGGAGTTGCATATCAGCTTCCACGTAATTGCATACACCCACGGCAGTCTTGAAATATGTATGCACAGCAACTCTGCGTGGCAGCATATTATTCTTATTACTTCAATCGTCTCCGCCGGAAACCCCGCCTGCCAGCTTAATTCGGTTAGCTGAGTGGGGTCTGGTTTTAAGCTCTAACCGGTGCGGGTTTCTATTGCTCAGTGTAGTGGGGCGGAGATTTGCCGATGACGCCACTATGATTCTGTTGAACACTGCTGCGAGACGTTATTTTTAATAGAGTTTTGAGGCTAATAGATTTCAATTTCGTCGAATAAGATAATTAATTTACTTTCGTTTCTAGAATCTAGCTTCGACAGTTTGCCAGCCGTATAGATCTAAATTACTCCCTCACCAAGCAATATCCTCAGCACGGAGATCCTCTCCGAGGTTGTTCTTCCTTCATCAGCTTCCCGCAATAAAGACCGCATGAATGCCTTTTTAGGCCCCTGTGTGTACAGCCTAAATGGGATTTCTCGGGTGACAGGTCTGTAAACCTTTACAGTAAAACTGGACATGTGGTCATGGCCAAATTACAGAATGGGTCTCTGGAACCCGTTAGTAATTGCGCCGTCTACCTTGCGGAGAAAGTTCCACCTGATAAATTAAGACATCATTATTTCATTAATCAACCGCTTGTTAACAAGAAGCTCCTGTATTGAATTATTGAAAGCACTGCATGTAGAATCCCGATACAAAAGTAATAAGAGCACCGGTCGGAAGCCTTCGCTAAGATCGAGACGTATCAACTCGTTAAGATATCTCGCTCTCGAGTGGCAGAGGTAACACGCAGTTTCCAGGTTAAATATCTGTCTTCATTCTGTTTTTGTTTGGAGAATTGACAATGATTTTACTTAAACTACCCTCGTGGACAGCAACATCTACTAAATTCATGAGCCTCTCCGACAGGAGTGTTACGAACATAGATAACCCTTTGCATAATAGAACTGTAGTAGCATCGTAGCAGCAGCTAAGGCTATAGTATAACCTAAGAGAAGAGGCTAAACCCTAGTAGTAAGCAAGTAGTAAGCTTTTAATAAGCCTCCATTTCTATCCTACAGTCATTCTAGCATTTTCATACTCATTGTAGGCTTGCTCCTTGCTCGCTACTAGGATTTAGCCTTTTCTCGTGGGTTCTACTATAGCCTTAGCTGCTGCAATCTACTGCGGTCTTATTGTGCATGGATTATATACGTTTATGACACTACTGTCAGAAAAGCTCATGAATTTAATAATCATATGTTGTACTCTATTTGTTAGCACAGCTCTGATTGATGTGGAAACATACCTAGACACCGGATCCTTTGGTTGACCAACACCAATCACCAAGACGCCTCCGGAGCATATAGATAATGTAGGTAACAGGTTTCTTGCAGACCTTCCAATAATCAGGGAGATAATTGTTTGTTCAAAAATTGCCACCATATGTGCAAGTTTTGTAATGCTTGTATAATGGGACATCATGAGGGAACTGTCTATGTTGCTTGTCGGCAGTAATGCGATTAACAAACGTTATCCATGCTTGTTGAGTGTAGGCGGCTGAACTGCTAACCTAGGCTTGATCATCTTTGTGTGTCGAGACTCAGTGCGTGTAACGGTACAGCATTGTCCGGATGACCACTGTTAATCGCCGTGGGCGCTCTTTAAGATGATGACAAGGGATCGTATACTCTGATCATCCATTTATCTGCGGGAGTTGTCAGGCACTGGCATTCTGTAGCTCCGAGTAGGGAAATGACCCATACCTGTGGGAGATCAAAAACGATGATCCTTCCTCCACGCAATGATAATCATCTGGAACCACCGGGGTGGTGAGCCATCGCATCCGAGTCAGTGGATTTGAATCGGTCAGGAACCCCGGCCCAGCACTTTCGTTGGGTATGACGCTAGAACAGGGCGCGGCTAGTCGTGCATCCTTGGCAGACCACAGATCTTGATTTCGCTCCTCCAGTAAAGCGTGGGTTTTTCTTGTTGAAGCTCCATTTCAAGAAGGCATCTCCGTCACCGCAGTTAGGTGGATGCATAAAATTAGAGGCAAAATGCTCATCAAACTCGAGCGGGAAGCTAAATTGCGAGAGCACGACCGCTCAACCAGCTTACTGGAGTCGTTGGGTTGGTAGTAGGCTGACTGAAAGGGGTATTTCGGCCTAACTGCCATGTTGGGCATCAACGCCAGAAGGGTCACGTGTGTGCCACCTGAATCGATTTTCTGGGTTTAGTCAGCTTCAGTTTACCCGGATGTCTCAAGGGCCGCAAATATTTTATGCGACGACTGAAGTAATGAGAACTGCCATTGGGGCCGATCCCCCAGTCCGTACTCCGGTCGAAGTGGAACTCTTAACGCCCAGGCGATGGAAGTAGAACTCCATTGGGGGTTTGGGTGAGCGGGACTTCCCTGTTGAACTAGAACTAAAGGGAAGGGGGACGCTCTTTAGCTACCCGTGCGACTAGGTTTCCAGGCATCGCCAAACCTTACTGCTCTTAACGCCGTCTCTTCAGGCAAGACTAGGGTCCAGGGAGGGCTAACAGGAATCACTACACTATATATAGGGCATTCAGCCTCATCTCTCAATGAATAAATAGATAAGCCACCCAATAATCAATCATCAGTTACACCTGCTGACAACAAATCCTGCGGACACTATCCCACTTCCATTGCCTATACCAGAGCCTCCAAAGGCACGAAACAACTCACCATGAACAATTCGAAACATGTCATGTTAAACGTCGAGTCTGGGGAAGACTATATCTTGTACAGAATACGCCGAGACGATGGGAGGGTTGTCTACGTTGAAGTCGTCAGTCCTGAAATAATACCAGAACAAGATCGCACATGGGGTGAGGATAGTCTATACAGTTGGAGACGAGTCAGCGCCATCCTCCCTAGATCCAATCTACTCAAGAGCTCGGCGAAGCTTCTGATATTTTTTTTAGATCCATCACTAGTACGGGCATAGTTGGCTAACGTGGGTAGGTGGTTAGTGGATAACGCGGCACGACTCGCCTCATCTTAGATGGCAGGTTAAGCTCACTGAATCGAAGGTTACGTTCAGTCTCCTTCGGCAGGCTGCGTGTTGCCTGAACCGATGTGCACCTTTCGAGGCATGAACCCTCGCAGGCAGCAACAAGTCACTCGTATACACTCTATTTGGTGGGTGTGTCCAACTGCAACTCCAGACTATTATCTACAAACATGTGTAATGGGTCTGTGCCATGAGACTATGAAAACCCACGACCCTCGGTCCACCCCGATTGGGGAAACCGACAGGTATAATCACTTGGCACCCCGTAACATATCTATCTATCCTGCGGGCCACTTATATTGGGTCTAGTTCGAGTTAATTTACTACGTACATTGGCTGGCAAGTAGGTTGTAGACGTAACAACTCTCGGCATAGGTATAGTCGCGGTTGTGCGTTCAAAAGTCCACTGCTGTGCCGGTATTCGGATAGCTGAAGCAATTAAGCACCCTTTTCTTAATGATGATTTTGCGTTCTTCACTTGTTCTGGTGGTGAGCCCGCCCAGGCGGAAGAGAAGTTGATGTCTTCTGTCGGATATAATCCGTCTTAAGCAGTTGGGTTTCCTGCTTAATAACTATGAAAACTATTGGATCAATCCGTCGCTAGAACTTCTTCTTCCTACAGGCTCTCTCCGACTGATTGATGTGCTTCTGGGTGCGGGACGTGATGTTCTCTTTAGAGATGTGGCTTATGTGATGAAACTTGTTGTGGATTTGGGAGTCCCCATTAGTGTCGAGAAGGTTACTATTGACCTAGCTAGGAGCCTCGCGGTGCAAAGATTGCCTGTTCTGACTGAATGTGGAATGCTCTTCCTTGCGGACTGGCCATCGATCCCGTCCGCCGTCGACAAGCTATCGCTAGCGACTCGGGGGACCTAAAGCTTCCATCCAAGCGAGCGTTGTGCGTACCAACTTATCTTACTAGTCTAGTTAACTAGTTGGTCTAGTCGTCTGCTCCGCTAGGGCGATGCCACATCCGCTCGGGTAGCAGTTTTTAGTCTCCCGGATAGAAGTGTTAGGTGTTGTAGACTGCTAGGCAGAGACGATAGGGCAGGTAGTTATATTGACTAAAGCTTGCCCTCCTTTCTTCTATGTGCACACAGTCGTGAAGATAAGGGGCTGCGCGGGCGAAACCCCTGATGATCACGTGGGGACCCACTGGCGAAGTCGGGTTGGACCCGCCGCCTGCGTGGGACCTCACAAGAAGCAGCACTAGAGATACGTGTATATTGAAGCGTGCTAATGGATGGATGAATATAATAGGTCGGATAACCCGATGAATGGAACCTGATTGGATTTCCACTAATTCTCTAAGCTAGAGAGAACTAGAGGGATTTATCTCTAGAGGCCTCCTTTTATAATCCCTTCTCTTATATGTGCACAGACTCTCTATTTACCCTAATCACCTGACTAAAATAAACAAAGCTTGTTGCTGCGCAACAGAGCTTTGCCTGTGCTTAGTCTGTGCTACGGTCAACAGTGTAGATCAGGGGCAGCCATACCCCGTAACAAGTCTAGAGGTACCTCTGTACTTACATTTCATAAAGTAATCCAAAGTAATCCATACGATATGTTCTACGTGAGGGTTCTTGGCCATGTGACAACGAATGTTCAGGCTAGGCCTTCCTATAGCAGGTAACAGCACTCATGATGTCTGTAGTTAAGCGACTGCAATAAGCATAGAAAAGCAACTTTACCGAATACGATTGTCTTTCCATATACTGCGCTGCGAGGAACCAGTCGCTGGCAGAGAGCTGGTTGGCTGTGCTGCGAAGGCGTTGAAAGACAAGCTTTCGGAAATGAAACAAGAAGGCACCAAATAACTGTCGATCCGAAACATGAATATATTGGCTTTGGCTTGGCTCAGAAATGAATGAAGAGCAATGGCGCGGGGAAGAAGCGAGTAGCCAAAAATGGAGCCTCATGAATTGTTGACTCTGCTCTACTATTCACGGCACAGGAGCTTCTGTAGTGTCATACTTGGAAATGTCCTGTTATCGCAAAAAATATCTCTTCATATGGCACTGTTGATGCGTGTATCCCGTGCAACCTCTCAATTGGCAAGCGTACTCAGCCCCATCTGTATTCCTTAACATGAAGTACAATTTGCGAAATTAACTTGCCCTCAATATTCCGTGCAGTCAGATAAAGCATTCTAAGAACTTCAAAGGCTGCATAGACGGGTTCTATCCTGTTGGCCTTGCACCATGAAGCTCCTCCCCGCTCATGCCCCGTCTGGTCTCAGCCGTACATATAGAAGCACCACTCACGTCCTGACTTACAGAGATATTGTGCTGGAAACATCCCAAGGACCTCAACTACACTATAGACGACTATTACAACTCCAACCGGCACAAGGTCTCGTCGGTGACATGCTTGTTGTGCCGGCAGCTGTGCCGACTTATGAGACGAGGAACAGAATTCTCTAGACCATGTTTAGAATGAAGTCATCGCCCTGATTCTTCTCAATATTATTTCCCTGATTAGCAATGTCCTTGATATTGTCAATGGCCTCGGCGGAGGGGGCCGGCGACGTTACGTCGTGTACGTGTCTAATCTATGTCGACTTCATAAACGCCAAAATCTCGCAGGTGCTTGAAGTCGTTCCACTTTCGGGTCAGTTTAATAGTACAACCCTTTTGATAGTTTCTTCGAATATGTTTGTAATCTCACCAAGGGATTGTGATATCAACTTTGCTGCCCTTCACTTCGAACAGCTGAGTATGCCTTGTGCGTATTACAGGTCGAGGCGGTCCAAGTGCTTGCTAACAAAGTGAAGTCTCACAAGTGTCATGGTTTTCTGAAAGAGCTTTGAAGGAGCCCTCTTAGTCGACCATATTTTAGCGGCGTTGGGGATGTAGTCCACTAAGAGGGCGTCATATTCTTCCGTCTTCAAGAAACACTCAATGTCAGAGTCGCCGTTGACGCGAACACAACCTCCTTCATGAAAATTTCCCTCACACTTGTATAGTCAGCTGCTGCAAAACTTTATCTTTCGGCGGTGCAGCAGAATTATTTTTTCCCTACGCGGGTGACCATGAATTTGTCGACCTGAACGGGAGCTTGCTTCTTGACACGGATAATTTATTTTACTATAGAAGCAAACCCCAACAATTGTTCATATTTTTAAAATGCGTTTACTTGTAACTATAGTAATAGCCTTCATCCTATTGAGGGGTACTGTAACAGAAATAACCCACCCGTGTTGCGCTGACCAACTTCTCAACTTTGTTCCTTGACCTCGGCAGGCAAATGCTTCACAGACCCAGAACAACCATCTGAATCCGCACTAAAACTTTATTTCCGCATCTGCTTATTCTCCTGATCCTGCTCCCGATTACGCTGTGGCTCTTGCTCTTTCTGTTGCTCCTCCTGCCACTTATTCTCCCGCTTCATTCCCAGCTCTTGTTCCTTACTACTCAAGCGGTCAGTGCATATTGCTATAACTTGGAGAAGACAGAATCCTACGAGTCACAGTTACACGTTGAGGCTGATTTTGAGTTGTTGAGAGCACACCGCCGCAATTAGGACGATCCCAAAGTGGCGACATCTTGAAAAAACAATATTTCTTGTTATGAGGAAAGTTGCGCAAAATTAAATAGCGCTTGCGAGTCAAGAATAGGCTTGTACAAAGGGTAGATGAGAAGAGAGCCATACAGTGGTACCTAGATTAATATCAGTATACTTTATGCTATAAGCCTATTCTTATTTGTCTTCTCTTGTTCTCTATTCTAGTATATCTAGTCTTTCTAACAATAGACAGCAAGTGTGCTTCTTGACAGAGGTCTGAACTAGTTGCTTGTGGCGTACACGCATCTAAATCTTGCGACAAGTGTGAGTCTGCTGTTGCTTATCATAACTGGCAACTGCAGTTGTTATGGACACACCTGGCGCTGAGTCAAACCCGACCTGACACGACCCAACCCCCTTGTGATTTGAACTCTTTGCTTGACCCGCTTATCTGTCTCACCTGGCTCCTCCCTTGGATGACTTGATCTCTTGCTTGGCCTGTTCTCTTCTGACCCGATCCCTTTGTATGACCTGATGACCTGCTCATCTGACCCCTTATCTGACCTGATATCCGTTCGACCTTTTGTTTGCCTGGCCAACCATAGTATAATTTTAGTTCATCGGCACTCGTGATTCTCTAGTTAGGGTGCAAACCAGGCACTCGGTGTTTAACTTGGTTTTACTTCATGCACTGCCTGCTGCAGATTAGGGAAGAAAAACATCAGTAATAATTTTACAGTACCTCTATACATAGTGCGTTATAGCGTTTTTATGATCTAATAATACAATAAAAACTGTTTATAAATGTGAATTAATTCTGTGTTAATAATTCTGTTGTATTTACTTAATCTGTTACAAATATTTCAAACTATGCCTTTGTAAGAGATCCTCCTATAGACTCCCAGAAGCTTGATACATTGAATGTTGACGAAATAAAAGAGCTCGATGATTACTGCTCAGCTTCGTAATATTGTGAGCTGTTATGACGCTACCTTCTAAAAGACACTCGTAGAGTGTGGCACAATCTGGGAATTACAGAACAAGGATGTTGGGTGTAAAACACGCCACAGCGGTCACTTCCGCTGATCCATTGCAATGTTTGCTCCTCCCCACACAAACATTGCCGCGCTCTAGACCCCCTTAGTAACATTGGTGACACGACGCAGGGGCCAGGTAAGCAATTTCTCTCCCCACTGTGGTCTGGGAGGCCCCCAGCCTTGATTGTCTATTTAAGCCTAAGTCGAGGTCATAGAACTGTAGTCCAACAAAAATCTTCTTATTTCTTCCTCATCTACTTTATTCTCTTGCCGAATCAAACTACTCGAAGCTCGTAGCACCTACTCAATCATCATCACCGCATTAGCTTTACTCACAAGATGGTCACCAACCAAGAACTAAACCGGCACCGAGAGCCCGGTTGCACAGCCGTTTACGCTGACAGTAAACATTTCATAGTGAATGGCAATTTCATAAAACGAACCCTAAGACGACATGAGTGGCAAACAACCGCCGCGGGAAATCTTGTGATTCCCCCAACAACTTATCCTGTGCGTTGGAAATCAGAGGCTTTAGTCCTTCGCTACCTTCGCAAAGAAACAAACATTCCGCTACCACCCTGGGAATGCACCTTTGAAGATGACGGAGCCTTCTACTTCCAAGTCCCACTTGCGAATGGAGTTACCATGCTTGAGCTGGGGCAGAAGGAGAAAGAGGTAGTCATGAAAGAACTTGAAGAGCATGTAGCAACCCTGCATGGGCTTCGATCAGATTCCCCAGGAGTACCTGGGCAATCCCTTCTATGCACTCCCGAGCGGCTCAAACGAGGTCTATGGAAAATCGACAGCTGCTGGCGACCGAAGGAGGGATTAAAAGGAGACTTTGTCTTCTGCCACACTGGTCTCTCGCAGTGCAATGTGATAGTGGATCCTCAAACACTGAAAATACAGTCAATCCTGGACTGGGAGGCTGGAGGTTTCTGGCCTGAGTGGTTTGATAAGCCGTTCTGGAAGCTCGATGGGCCAAACCAGACTCTTGAAGGAGAAGAGGACGATGTGCAGCGATGCCGTGACTGGCTAATGGCTCATTGTGACGAAGTCAACATACCTCTTCTTACGGATCCAAGGAGCCGACATCAGGCGTTTGACAAAGAGACGATCGTCATTAGGGGCAAGAACTTTATTTGGTGAGCAGTATAGCTACGTTGGATTGACTTCTGCTCCCTGCTTTGCTCGGCGAAACGCTGGATAGATGAGGTGGGGGTCTTACGATGCAAAGGATACATTCAGGTAATTGATTGTGAGAGGTAGAAAGCCAATTGAAGTGGATTATATGCACAGCCAAAGAATGGTGAAACTCGACGGTAACCCTAGCAAGACAAGCCAGGCGATCATCTTTACGAACATGGTAGTATTATAATAGTTACATGTGCTGACGAGTATCATCTGCGAATATGTTACTAAATTTCTCAATAATTTCTTCTCAAGCCTGTACAATCCACATTCCACTTACCGGCGACATGAGCCCGATCGAGTAATGCCTATACAAGCCGCTCTGTTCCCGAAACATGCCTCCGAAGCTGGATACTGGACATGCCAGCTTCCCTAGTTCGTTATAAACGACTTCCTTTGCTCCATGCCGGTATTAGTGTCACGGGCCATGACGAAAGCATGAAACGAAGCTCTCATGGAGTTGGAGCTCCAGCAGCAACATAGCAAGCGCATTGACACTTTCCGAAAGCTGCGTTACAAGCGATCACTGATGCAGGAGCAGAAGCACCTGCTGTTGCTCCCCAAGTTGCACCAGCTGCTGAATAACATGCCATAACAACCGCCGCACAGCCCGCCTGACAGATGCCATAAAGGGCCAGCCCGGCCGCAGCAGAAGTGACACACATAGAAATGGTGGCAAGCGCGGCTTTAATACGCATATTGATATTGATTGGCAAAAGTGTGACACGTTGAAGAGGGCAAGGCTGAAGAATGATTAGAATTTTTAGATAAGACGGATAGGACTTGGCAACATACGGCGGTGGGAAAGGTTTTCAATTTTGACTGCTTGAGCAGAGAGTGTATCGAGATTCGACTGCGTAGATTAACGAGCCAGTGATGTTGGTAGTTGCTTGCCTTGGGCAGCTCTAACGAGCATTCCGAACAATAAAATACTTTTAATGGCAGGATAGCAGCCACCTCTTCACCGCAGAATCGGAACGAAAGGGCTGGACCGATACTGGCTCATGGCGTCGTATGAGAGAGGTACGCAAACGCGTAGCAACCTGAGCTCATATATCTGTGAATCAGGTGGCCCGATTGCATGCTAGATTCATCCACTGATGCCCAATAGAGAACGAATAGGCTTTACTTGACGTCAATCCTAGTTTCCCACACGTTGTTTGGTCGCTAAATCAGTGTTATGACCCATGTAATGCCAAACGCGACCAGAAGATTTTCCTTACTATTGGCTCAAGAGACAAAACGGCTCTTCTTCTGGACATTTCAAAGCAACGTGCACCATGTCGGGAGCATCAGCGACATGGACGACCAGTTTCCACCCGATTTGTAGAGCAGTGAAATCGACAGAAATGTTCACATCACGCACTGACTTTGCTGTGCAACAGGAAGAATATTCCGGTCGGTGTGACACAACAACACCGGTACCGCCCACCACAGTTGAATGCATTGGTGGCATTTCTGTAAAGCACAATTTAGTTTTCATTGGCCTATTCCAAGGTTTAAACTACAAAGAATCTACAATGGCCCTCTCGATAGCTGCCTCTGCGGTTGGCAATGCCCTGGGCTACCGCACGTTCTGAGTCGATACATATGCCCAGGGAAGACTGTGAGAAAGAAGATGGCCTGCTCACTTTAACTATGGAGTTATTGAACCAGCCCTTTACATAAGCACGGACTGTAGTGATGCTCTTCCACTCCACCCACAGTCACTCTGCTCACATTCACTCGTATCTGCTACTGTTCAAACGCACATGAACCATGCGGGCGCACCCGAAGTCATAACTATAATATAAAATGCTAAGCTGAAACTTTTACCATAACTCTCCTGAATCTGAGATAGTCTTTTCTTTCTTGAAGCCCTTTGTTAAGACTGGCTACTTCTCTGAAGCCACCTAGCCATGTTGTGACAGGGATTACATCATGAAGCACCTTATGCACATGCAAAATAACTAGGCAACTCATAGGGGAACTTTTGTGTCAATCCAAAGTACTTCCGCAATCCCCACACAGCCTTGTTGTTCGGATCAGAGATGATTTCGTGTGCTGTGCATTTTGTTTCCGGCACTTAAGGCATCTGAGTGGCGTTGTTGCCTTGCGACTGCATGAATATGTCGTCGCTCAGGGCAAACTTCAGCTGCATCATTGTCCGTGGTAAAGCCTCGCTCATGGGCAGTTACAATCCTATTCAAGCCATATCATCCTAGATATGAGTGGCAAATAACTGTGATATCTAGGTTCTAGTCATGGGTCAACTCATGTTGCTAATATTGTTATCACTCTTTGTCCCATTTTACCTTCCAGAGCGGTAATGGGTAGGGTTCAGGCACTTCCAGGATTTAGACGTGTTTACCCGAAGTGGAGTTCGGCGAAGAAAACAGATATCAACACACAACGGGGACCCGATAATCTCATGATAGTCAGGAGAAGGATGAATCGATGGATTACCTCAAGCAACAAAGAGGCCTCCTCAAATCTAGACAAGTATAAATTCTCCTCCCCGGTCTAGCAGCAGCAAGCACAAAACACCTCAGTGCGGTCATCACTCCCCCTTCTCCTTCTGGCGACGTGTGGAACACCGGAGCAATTAAACGCGCAGCAACGGAACGGCCCGTCACGATTCCCACTCACCGCGCGGCGATCCACATTGCACTTGCTTTAAAGCAAACGACAAGGAGCTTGTTAACAAAAGAATGTGGACTACCTACGTAGACAGGGTTTCTCACTACTGTGTCCAAAGACTGTGCTTTGCACACACTTCTTTCCTACTCTTAGCAGTTCCTGCATCAACTACTTAATCTACGCCACAAATAGACAAAAGGACAGTGACCGATAGCGCTGTTAAGAGTCGAACTTAACTGTCACTATGATCTATTAGACCATCCACCCGCTTCATCAACCGAGGACACGCTGCCGCTCATTCCAACAATCACTCCACCCTCATACGCTTTTTTGACGTGCCTGGACTCATGACCGACGTCCTTGGCGTGGCGATTTCATTGTTCACGTTGCTAGACTGAGCTTCTTCCTCAGTAGGAATTGAAATCGAGTCCGCATCCGATTGAGCCGCATCCGCTTGAGCCGCACCCGACATAGCCAAGCAATGACTCTGCAACTCCTGATGAAGGCCAGGCGATGGCAAGAACAGGTTATCAGGATCCAAGTTCAATGGTAACTGATCGATCGCTGAGCATATTCTCTTGAAATGGGACGGTAACCATAGCTCGTAAATGTTCTTCGTAAAGCGATACGCTGTCCATTTCTCTTTGCCATCTGACTCTGTGAAGTCTATCGTACGAATTAGGTGACGATAGTATCTGATGTCTTTTCCTACTAGTTCAGGATAGTGGCCGTATATCCTAACATTTCTATTGTCATAAGAGATAGAAAATGCCAAGACCTGCCTGTTAACTTCATCTGCTCGTTTAACAGCACTGAATAGCTCAGTTACAGCTCTTACTGCTAAGGTCATGCTATGGGCATTCTGACGATCAGCTTCTTCAAGCATAGAAGTGCCGCACTTTGCCTCGCTTGTTAGAAAAGGGAAATACATGTAGTATGTTGCCATAAAGAAGGATTGGTCACCACTGAGGTAGTCGCCAACAAATGGCGACAGCTTAGCCAGCTGATCATGGCTGAATGCCTCGCGCTTGAAGCCAACAGAGTAGTCAGGTTGCGGACGAGTGCCTATCAAGGGGACGGCGTTGTTCCAGCCTTCGTTAACACTCTCTGCAAGGTATTTGAGGCTCTTGATACGAAGAGCCAGAATTTCGGCGGAAGGGACAATGAGTGAAGAAATATCCTTGACAACCCTAGCCTCATTTCTGGAACGCAAATTGCGACAGGCATCCGTAAAGACAGAATCGTCGAATATTGTGTCTTTAGGGACCTCCTGATCACTTTCTAGAAGATTTTGGATGGCATGCTTGCTGGACTCTGTGATGCCTAGTTCGGAACTATCCATGTACGAGTGTTTTGTCTGGAGGAGGAGTTCATATCGCGCGTCTCGGTAGGGCGCACATTTCTCTTCCCTCGGCCGCTGGTCACTTGGGGTCGAAGAGGTAGTAGCGCTTGATTGTTTCCGGTTAAAAGACGCCACGGACTTTTTGCGGGCGAGTATATGCTCCATTTGGGATTCTCGCGGCCACTGTCCTTCCGTGATCCAAAACCTAACAGGATCAAAGGGTTCGTAATTGTCGCTATGAATTGCGGGACTGCTTGAAGTTTGCTGCTGCGCAAGGGGGGATTGATACGATGGACGTGGCTGCTTGTGGACAGGGTCTAGGTCTTGATCGAGAATGTTTATAGGTTGTGTCGTACCGGGCCTGCCAGTGGTCACAGGGTCCTATGATAGTTAGTTGCCAATTTCAGACGTATAAAAGGAACTGGTAGGACGGCTGTACTTGTCGAGATGGGCTATTGGGTGAGGTAAAATGCGGCTGCACGCACTCAATGCGCTTTTGGGCATGAAGCTTTCGAAGTTGTTCATTCTGCGAGTTCCTTGACTTTCGCATGCCCTGAGGTTGATTTCCTATATATAATTAGGGGGATTCCTGAGTGCTTCATGAAAGACCAACCTCTATTCTTTGGCGCTGATGATGCGTAGGCCTTTTCAGCGGCCGACCGCGCTCGAGTGTGAGCCATGATGAGGGGTGAGGGGAGGTCAAAAAACGGCCTGAAACTGTGAATAAGGAATGAAACTAATGACGAGACCCAACCATTCTGTAGAAGTTAGGCGAAGAGGGAATAGTGGGGACCCCCATTCAACTCCACTTTCTTAGTTTCTGTCGTAGCCGCTGAGAAGGGCTAAGCGACCCATCAGAGGTCACGGAACCCACACTTTCCTCAATACATGTGGGGCTCTTCCGAGCGCTTAATTGCTCGTTAGAACGCGTTATAGCTGCGACGTGTGCGATATTTTTAAGACGCGCCCGTTATGATCAGTGCACTAACTAATTAGATGAGACCAGTAAAAAACAGGATAAAGCACACGACCGGGGACCCCGACAAGTCGGGTGGTAGAGGGCTTGATGAAATTGATAGATTACTTGAAGCAACAGAAAAACCTCTCCAACAAGCACAAAACACCCCAGTGGGTTCCTCCAGTTCAATTTCTGGACTCTACGCCTTAAAATACTCCCTACTTGTAACCCATAAACGGCAATTTCTTTTTCAGCATCATTGGCAGGGTTTCTTGTGTCTGGCTTACAATAGCGTCACATCAGCTCGCTTAGCCAGCGGCTGCTACATCGCCAGACTCCCTGCATCCGGGCTTAGTAGCGTCCATCTCCTACCATTTTTCGGCTGTGCATCCAACTACAAACAAACAGGGGCTTGGTAGTCAGAGTGGCCGCCTTGGCTTTGAGCAACGGGAGACCATTTTATCTTCACCGTGTGCCCGGCCGAACTCGGTAGCCACGATGACCATTTGTAACCTAGACTTTACGGAGTAATATGAAAGTACTACATATACTTTTGACAACCTATTTAGAAACACGGGAGTATTCTTTATCGCTAACGGCGGCGCTGCGCCTAACAATTTTTACTAAGCACATAACACAGCCGGCATGATGGTGCCGCAGAGTTAACCTGCTCATTTATAACCGAGTTCCTAAGATCGAGATCTGCTGTACTTTCTGTATATACAATGAAGAGGTACAAATTTAAATAATACATCACACCGCCGGATTGAATTCGGTCTCAAATCACCGGCCCAATTACAGATACGCCCCGCAATAATGAGTCTATACAACAGCGGACATGTCTCACTGTTTCATATTCGGACATCGGAATTAGTGCAACTAATAGTGACACCGCATTTTTATTTCCGAAACTGGAGTGGAGTGCCATGCAAGCTACTGGCCGCGGCACTCGACGAGCCTTCAACATGCAAGTGTAGGTGTTACTCCATCTGTTTTTTGTTTCAAATACTTGCGAATATGGCCAGGAATAGGTCATGGTTGCTGATTCACAGCATGGCATAGCAAGGCACACGGTAAGCTGGATGTATATGAAACCGCCCCGTGGCAATAGTAAACAACAGGCTTTGATATTTGGCTGGTTGCTAAACGGTCCCTTGTTGGGGTTGCAGCTGGACTTTGTGAATAGCCTCAGTTCGGGGTGATGTTGGCGCTAAAGACGGGTACCTAGGTATGTACTGTACTCCCTGAGCGGACCCACAGGATCCATCTGCCAAGGGTTAAATTCAATTCTTAGCGTCGCTATTAGTCATTGCTTCATGGTCTATTTATGGTACGGTAACCTGCGACTCTGCTATTGGGCGGCGGGCAAGTAAAACGGCGCTTAGGTGGCGGAGAGTCCTGTCAATGTGTGTCCAGGTCCGTCATTTGCTCACTGCAACCCTGTAGTAGTCGAACTGTGTGGTACCCACACAATATTACGATCGCGCGAGCAACTAAACGTGAGCGGGACGTGCATGTATTTTGTCTGGGGCTTCTCAGGTCCAAAACTGGCTCGGTCTGGCTCTCATAGAACAGTTCTTCATCATTAGCATGCAAAATAAACGCTTTAGAATCGAGACCCGCTCAGATTCTGAGGTCTATAGTTCAATGCCCAGGGGTCGTCGGGCTGTATGCAAACGTCCGTACCCTTCATCCCCAGCACCCGTTCAATTTCTGGCTGCTGCGCTTGCTAGTTGGGCCAATTGACTCGTAGGAGGCCTTTTGCCTTAACAATCCGTCATCTGGCAGGTCTACCGGAATAACTAAAAAAAAAACATACAACAGCCGGTGTTCGCTGGTCGTCACCGACCCAACTACTAATCTGCCCCTTACCAGCTTGTCTATGGGAGAGCGGACGGGATCCCGAATTCTCTGGTAGGTATGGTCGTATGTGCTGGTCTCATTGTTAGGTGCATTTATAACAATAATTACCCTTATTTTCGAAGACTCGGAGCACCTACATTCTCGCCGGTGGCACATCGCCAAGACTTAACATCAAGAAGTGCCGACCGAGTTGACTATAAGGGATTATTTATTTGCTTGTGAACTGTTGGAATAAGCAGCAGCAGAGCCACAAATCCGCTATCAAATTGGTCCAACCTCTTCGAAAAATATGGGGCACCACAACTACAGAGAACACGTCTAGCAGCTTCGTTAGACCCCCGTAAGCACTAGTGCTTACACCGTCCGTAGGTCCTCCCAACAGGAACAAGTGCGAATATATATAAGCTATACCATTAGGCTATCCCACCCTTGCCATTCTACTAAAAAGACCCGTGCACCTCTTGACATTCGCGCGCAGCACCCGCGCTTACAGGCCCCTAGTCAGCCTGTCTCAGGTCACTAGCTGAGTAGCGAGATCTTGTTATCTCGATAATATGATGTCAAGTAACGCAGTTTCATGACATCCGTATTACGGAGAGTTCTCGTAAGCTGTTGGGGACTTTTTTCTCGTTTACTACAGCTTGGTACGTACTATCAGAAAACCTCGCTCTCTAGTACAAGGACGTTTATAGACCTCGTTGCTCGTATAAAGAGTTCTGAAACAGTATGAAGTGTATCCTTCCCACAGTCACAGTCCTCGCGGAAAGATTGCTAGACTAGCAATTGTTTTAGGAGCTCTGAGCACCTGAACCAACCAAATGGGCACGGAGTTGCTCGTTGAAGTGGAGAGGCTAAGGTTCTAATATAGAATTTAAAAAACGGTCAAGTTTGTGCTAAAAAAAACCCAGTATTATTATTTCACTGAGATATCATTGCTCAAAAGCGTGTCATTTTCGTATTTACCATGCTGAAGCCGGCTCCCCGCAATATCAAATCTTCCTGGATAACAACGATAATACAATAAAGGTGACTACTTCGCTTTTCACCAAGATGCGGCACACAGTGACCTGTTGCTGCACGGTATAGGGTGCAGTTTCGTAACAAGTTAACAGCCCGGGAGATCTAATGGTTTAGCAATAAACCTGTAATTTCCATATGGACACATTTCAACCCTGTATAATACAATTTTTTGAAATATTGAGGGTGATCACAATTGTTGACTCCTAATTAACGAATATTGTGTAAGTGTACTGTAACTTAATAGCTCTTGCACTGTGTTGCCTCAGCCGCTAAATTCATGTCCACGAACCCCGATCAGATAAGCAAGACCCACACAGTCCTGGTGTGCGGCGGCTATGATCATGGCTTTTGGCCAATCGTGTCCGGAAGAGCTCACCTACGCCTTAAATTCAGAAACCTTGGTTGGATTTCCCGCTGCGGTTCAACACACTAATCCCAGCTGTAACAAAGAGCTACATCTCAACTCCGCAACTCGGAGCATATCACAGGCCGGAGCGGAAGAGAGAAAACTGGGCCCTCGATGCGTGTGTTGATCCACGCCACCAGCAAAGATAAGTCATGTTAGCTGAGAGTTACAGTTCAAGAAGATGACTCTTAAGTACCGTTATTTCATTCATTCTAGTTATCTTGGAGCAACGTTTCACGGAGAGTAGTTGAGTAATCATGACCAGCCTCGTAGTCTCGTAGCCAACGAATAGGCAAATGCATCCACTATTCCCTCTTCGCCTAACTTCTACAGAATGGCTGGGTGTTGTCATTAGTCTCGTTAAAACACAAGGTTGGCCGAATAAAGAAGAAGACTTCAAAGTAATTGTCCCTTGATCGTGGCCGGTGGAGTGTACTAGATAGGTTAAGATGCCATGACGTTCTTGAGCAAGAGATTTGCAAAGCAATCGTTGCAGAACTCGGTATCATCCCACGTTCCAACGAATTTGGCCCAACCTCTGCTAGTCGAGAAACAATCCATTTGAACCATGATTCTCACTTAACTATCTAAAATGTCTACGGTAGACCCTCGTGACCCCTGTCCAATATTTACTGAGCGGACAATATGAATGCGAGCTTGGTGAACAAGATTTATCCGCCCGATGGAGGGCTACAAGCTCGGAAGACCCTGAACCTAGCACTCAACTGCTCGAGTAAGCAGTACAAGGCAACGATACATGTGAGCCGGCCCACTAGCCTGTTCGAGCTACGGTGCCGGGGACAAATGCACCAAGCCAGAGCGCACTTAGTCCCTCATTTCGGAATGTGAATGAGTCCTAATCCGCGCCACACACAGTACAAAGAATATTACTTGTGACCGAGTTAACACTCGACAAGTTAGGACTTGCTTCAATTGTATATGTGAGAGGCTAATAATTAAAGCCGGCCGGTTCCTTGCCTTGCGGAAACAAATGCTCACTTCCTGTGTGAGTGATACCCGCAGCCATTCACGCAACTAGAGTGAGCTCTGTTGATTACATACCTCCATGCATACATCGGCAAGCCACAGCCGGCAAATCCCGAGATGCTGTTGGGCCACAGGCTTGGCGACCCTGGGGCCGTTACTGAGGCCGCTACCCTACCAATACGAAGTAGACACGCAGTTGTGACGCGGGGAGTCTGCCTTGAATATGCGCCTTGCCACATTTCATGGCCGTGGCGAGCAAGGTCTAGAGCGGTCCTTCATGGCTAGTCGCTTTTATCGACCGAGATACCAACAGTGACAATCTGTTCATTGGACGTGATATTTGCCATTCCGTCACACATCCCACTCCCACCCGGTCGTCGTGGACACGGTCAGATATCACTTAACTCAGAAGCCGGTCCAATATGAGTCATACGGAAACCGGCACAGGCGGGAAACTGCGGTAATGCTAGAGGCAGAGGCAGGCAGCAGCAGTACGAGAGGGGGGGAGCAGTAGCAGTATGAGATGGTCCTTTTCTATCAGTATAAGATAGTGCATCTTGGACTTCGATAATCTCAGTTGAAGAGAAAGTTGCCACTTAAACATCGATAACGCTCAGTTCAAGCTATAAAGTACCGTTTGGAAGTATTCTTACATAAAACTGTAAGCTGCAGAAGTCTTGTTTATATCGGAACTAATCATTTATTTCTAGACATACCATGGCTAAGGACGCCTCTCGTTCCTCCGACGAGTACTACTCCGCAACCGAGGAGGTGGCTTCCAGTGACTCTGGAAATGCCCGCTTCTCAGACCTTTCCACAGCCGAACTCGGGGTGGCAACTATCGGTATATATGGCAACGTAGCGCAGCTTTCACAGACGTTGACCTCTGGGGCCGATGCGAAGGTTCGAAGGGAGGAAAGGAGACTTGAACATGAGGAGAGAGAGGCAAAGAAAAGGTCGGAGGAGGTGAAACAGGCTCTCATGACTTGCGACGTAGCGGAGTTGCAACAGACATTGACCTCTGGGGGCCAGACGCTGGTTGATAGGAAGACAAGGAGGGTGGGAAGGGAGGATCGGGAGAAGGA
This sequence comes from Balansia obtecta B249, assembly GCA_000709145.1. NCBI lineage: Eukaryota > Fungi > Ascomycota > Sordariomycetes > Hypocreales > Clavicipitaceae > Balansia > Balansia obtecta. The sequence goes on from JFZS01000050.1 coordinate 31,039, forward strand.
GGATCGGGAGAAGGAGGATCGGGAGAAGGAGGATCGGGAGAAGAAGAAGGAAGCAATAGACGCACTTCTCTCCTGTAACAAGCAGAACCTTCTACAGTCGTTGACATCTGGAAATAGTACGCGGGCTGATAGGATCGCAAGGAGAGAGAGACAGGAGGAAAGGGCAGCGGAAAAGGAGGAAAAGAAGAGGATGGAATAAATGAAGCAGAGGACGACTTAGGGCACGACTAAGCCTTTGCGTTGAGGTTATTGTAAAGTGTGGCGAGTTCTTTAGCATACTCTTCGAATTCGGCCAGCTTCTTTTGTACGATGGCCTCAGCGTCTTGTCGCCACAGTCGCCAGAGTGCTCCATAAATGTCGTATAAATCAGTCGCGAATTGAGGGCAGAGGTGGTTATCTACCAGATAGTATGCCGCGTTGACAGAGCGTAAGCAGTGCCAGAACCAAGATGTGTTAGATTGCCAAGCGTCGTCCATAATTTTTACCAGCGGTAGAGCAAGATTAGCTTTATCGGCCTCCTCTTTGATCGCTTGCATGAATTCTTGTCGAACTGTATTATACATTGTTAAGTCGACTTTGCGCTGAGTAAGATCGCTCATTTCGTGGCCATATAGCCAATAGGGTGCGGAGAGTGACTCTTGTGGCATCGCACAAACCCATTCAAGATCCACAAGGCAGATCCTCTTCCAATCCTCGTCGACTAAGACATTGCTCGGGTGCAAATCAGTAAGCTCCAGCACGAACGGTCCATTTCGAGTTTCCCTTTTGACATAGTGGTGAGAAAGAACGCGAAGAATCGATCGGATGGCCATTTGGGCTTGGCAGTCGTCTGCTTCGTCGGCCGCGCTACGAGTGACGTAGAGGTGACTATCATGGGTAGAAATTATGTCCGAAACGAAAGGCTCTGTGCAAGTGTAGGTTTCACCGGGATGTATTGATCGCTCGGCTCCCCCGTTTTCCAACATTACATTGGCAGCAGTCAGGGGTCGGCCTGTTAACGTGACCGTACAGTCATCTTGGAATTGGAAGGAGCCTATCCGGGGCAGTGGAATTCGCGACATTGACACCATTATTCGAGCTAAGCCCTGAAAAAGCGTGTTGCGCCGAACTGGGTCGTCCTTGTGTGTATGTATGCTATTAGAAAGCATCATGCCTTCGGTTGGCTCGATAAATTCTAGCAACATGTACTGCGTCGGTAGCGGAACGGCGATGCTGGACGGCCCGTATCTTGACAGAAGCGAATATTCAGAGTATTGTCGGAAAAAACGCGACACCATACGTATAAATCGAGAGTACCATGGCAGCCGATCTTCGTGTGTGAACTAAAAGCTATTAGCAAGGTTCGCACACATGTAGGAATTAGCATGTCATCATACATGTTGATTACCCAAGCTAAACCCATATAGCTTAGGAATTCGGATGTCCGAGCAGTGTTCTTGAAACCAAGCATATGCTCCAATTTCGCTTCTTAGCTTCTCATCGACTGTGCCGGGATAGTTGGATTCGGCAAGTTTAAATGGCATAGGGCATCGGAAGAGGAGCCTCTTCTCAAGACCGCGGGAATTGACATGGATAGGGATGCAAACATTGAAGCTACCACGGAGCCACTCCTTTTGGCGATAAATTAGGCATGTTGCGCCTTTTTCGAGTCCCAGTTGCTTTTCTACAACACCCAAGATTGCCGAACGGTGATCCCATAGGTCGCGATACAGCTGTTCGGCTGCTGCGATACGGCTATGTTGTTGGATAACGTCGTGGTCTTTCGCTCTCGCCTCCTCGAACGTTTTCGGTGCTTCATTGCATGCCATGATGCGCGAACGATGCTGGTGTTTGTACGACCTATTACTTACGTACGTTGGCTGTGTCAAAATTTCTGTAGGCCTCGTGGCAGCAGATCCAGGGGTTTTAGTTTAGAACTCAGGGGAAGTGTGTGAGGACAATTGAGTCACATGACATGTCCGTCGCAAACCGGGTAATAGCGGTGTACGATCGAGAACACTTAGTGAGACGACCTCCAGGCAACGTAACAACCGAGCACAGCTTCCGAGCAATCCCTGTTGGAGCGGGGTATTTGGCGATGATGTGGGCCATAAAATTTGAAGAAAGATTTGAGTTTGAAAAAATGCGGCACCTTACCCCATCGTTATCGTAAGACGTGAGGATTCTGAGAAATCAATGCTCCAGAAACGCCATCAGCGGCACGAACCGAGGTTCACCGTCTGCAGGTGCAAGTGGAGCCTTTCACGACCGAATGAGGCAGGCGGTAACAGCGCGCTAGGGCTGTCGTCTAATGCAGAAGGAGATTTTGCTGTATATTGTCTTGCGAAAACTTGCCCGCGACTTAGCTTTGCAGTGTATCCGATGGGCTAATGAGTTTGACATTGTGAGTTGATTTGGGCTACAGCTCCTGTTCTGTACTGAGCCAAGAACCTGCAACTACAATATTTCTCCAGAGGTTCACGAACGGTCGATTAGGGTCCTCAATGTTGACCGGTACTGGGTGACGACGCACAATTCTTGCCGCCGTCTTTCACATATGCGCATCGCTGCAAGAGCAAAAAGGGTATAGGGTAATGTATAACGCCGGGCGCTGTCTAAAACATGAGACTGGCTTGACAGAACTGGTCGGGGAATGACAGGTTGTTGTTGTTACAAATGGTGTCTCGGAATGCCTTAGTTTCCTCATAAACATTTAATTGGTCCATAGCCGACCTTTAAAAGGGAGATCTCGTGCGCCCTATATAAATTTTATTTCTATTATTGAACAGGAGACTTGTGAATAACGTGCAAACCTTTGCTGGGAGTCGTCCAACACAAAATGCTTTCTCTGCATAAATATTGGCATATATAAGCTCCGCCCACTAGTATTTATGACAGGCGAAGTGTTCATAAGACACCATCTCCGAGAGATATCCAGATTTGACGAGGGCATTATGGATATATTGATGGCACCTTGGGAAAAGGCTTGGTCTCCTAAGCGTGTGCTCTTACTCCGAAAAAAAGCGCGAATCTTTTTGCGATTATCCCCTTGGTTGGTAGTAACCAAATTTTCAAACATCAATTTGTTTACTTTATAATGATACCACAGGACTGTGAATGTACGAATAGTCCATGTCTGTTGTTGACTGCATGTGTGTATGAGTCTTGTAATATGCACAGATTTCCAATATAACGACAGAAAAATCGAAATTGCAAGATATCTCAGCTTGCGAATAATTCTTTTATTGCCAAGGGGAGAAAATTCTGTGTATTGCTATAATACCCATTCTCAGAAGAGCCGAATGGTTGATGGTGCAAGCCTTACTATCTGCTTGCTAGCGTGAGGCGTTCCTTATGCACTTGCCAATCCAACAAGCTTGAGCGAATCCTCCCACAGACGCACCTCTTCCTTTTCATCATAAGTCTGCTTAACATAACCAACACCAAAAACATTTCCATCGTCTTCACCTCGCTCAGCTTCTTTGCAATCCTCGAGATACCTGCCACCTTTATTCTCCCACTCCGTACCCACTGCCGCCCAAACCGTCGTGGCAGCGCCTTGCTCCGGGGTCTTCATGATTTTGAGCACATATGGGTTTGTCAAGATCATGTCCAGGACCTCTGGAGGCAAGTTGCGGGAAATATTCGTGTTTGAGGCACCAGGATGAAGACTGGTGGCATGCAGTCCCTGGTTGCCATAAAGGCGGTCGATATGGTTGGCTAGGTATACCGCAGCAAGCTTGGAGTTGTTGTAGGCGGCTTCGTGGGAGTATTCCCCTTTCTCGAAGTTATAGTTATCGCTGGCGGGGATAGTACCGGCCCGCTGGGCGGATGAAGACACTATAACGACACGAGAGTTGAAGCCAGGCTTCACGCTTGCCAGTAGAGCTGATTTGAGTAGCTGGAAAAGAAGAAAGAATCCCAGATAGTTGCCGGAGAATTGGGCCTCTAAGCCGTCTTCTGTGAGCGTACGCTTCGGGATGCCCATCACTCCGGCACTGTTGATGAGGATGTTCACTTGACCATTGGTGATTGATAAGATCTGCTCGGCTCCAGATCGGATGCTCTTGAACGAGTCTAGGTCAAGTTGAACCAACTGAACCCGACCGGGTTCCAGGACGCCGGCCAGGCTCTTCTCAGCCTTGTCCAGGTTGCGGGCGGTTAGAATGAGCCTGGCTCCAGTGGACGACAAGGCACGAGCGGTCTCGAGGCCGATGCCTGACGTGGCCCCTGTAATCACGATAACTTTACCGACCAATTTACCCCTGACTCCATAATCCTCAATGATCTGGAGAGCTGTTGGTCGTGCGTCTCCAGCACCCTGGGGGTCGAGATGAGCGGCGGCATAGCGGTCTGGAGAAGCCATACTGGATGATAAGCAACGCTGAGTCAAAGATGGATGAAATCGCAATTGTATGATGAACTTAATGGCCAAGTATGAAGACAATTCGCTGGGATATTTATATTCACCTTTGGTCAGTTGAAGTCCCGGAGTCTTAATGGCGGATCGTGTGGCGGACGCGGCGGCCGCTTTTGTCCGCTTCTGTCCGCCAAATGCGGCCGCCCTTGCGCACTGTGCTCCGGCCTTATAATCCGCCATTTGGTCCGCCTTCTTCCCGCTCCTTCCCCGCCCCCATCTGTTCTTATCTGCGACATGACGAAACGTTGGCCATGCAGTCACCTTATCGCGAATCAAGTATCGAGCTGGCGCCGCAGGCCTGCAGCTTCTGCCGGACGCGCAAGAGGAAGTGTGACAAGATACTCCCCAGCTGCTCTTCATGCACAAAGTAAGTCCCCGGCGAACCCAAGTGCCAGCCACAGCAAAGCTGAACCGCCGAGTATGGGAGCAGGAATCACAGACCATGTGAATATCGGACGTCTGCATGCTCCAGTGATGCAGTTCCTTCGCCGGACCAAACCCAGCCATGGTATGCCTCTCCGCCAGGCGAGGAGCAATCTGGAGTGCAGACGGTTGTCGATTATCCGACAATCTTGTTTCTTGACCCGGGCTTGCTTAGCCATGGCCAACTTGAAACGCCATCCCATGGATTGTCCATTCCATACGCCGTCATCCAACACTTGGCGGACCCGGGCGAAACGAGACAAATTGCTGCAAAATTCTTCGGTCATGTGCACAAGTGGATGCCCTTCATCTCGAAAAAGCGATATTACGATATATACCTGCAGCCTCCGTCTCACTCTCGGCCTGATGTCGTGTTGCTATTACTGGCGGTCAAGCTGATCACTACATGCCCTTCATCCGGATCGCCTTCTCCGCAGACAGCCTTGTATCGGGCAACGAAACATTTCTATCTAGAGGTCGAGAATGCCTTTTCTATTTTGGTGCTTCAAGCAGGCTTGCTTGTGGCGCTGTATGAGCTGGGACACGGTATTTATCCAGCTGCCTATCTTTCCATAGGGACATGTTCGAGATATGCCTATGCCTTGGGCATTGGCACCAGCCGAATAGTCCCAAATAAGAAAGTCCTTACCTTGGTTGAAGTCGAAGAGCGTAGGAGAGTCTGGTGGGCGATTGTCATTCTCGACCGGTTCGTCGCTCCTCATGCCTGAGCCACACCGAGATGCTAACAAAGAGGAAGCTTCGTCAGCATCGGTTCTCCGGGGAGGCCATTCGCCACTGCCAGTCCCAAATTGGACGACCTACTACCCGCTGATGATGACCTATGGGACGAGGGAGTAAGCAGTCTGGTTACCTTTTGTTCTGGCATCCTTTGTCTCCCGCTTGCCGTCGTGCTGATGCGCTGAGCAGATTGTCAGACCCGATGATATCACCGAGCTATCGTCTCCAATGACGGGGCATATGAGCAAATTCGCTCTCCTTTGCCAAGCTGCCAGAGTTCTGGGTCATGTGCTTGATCAAATCTCTGGCAGTTCCAATCTCGACGATGAGGTTCTGATGCAGCTCGAGCGCACGCTGCAATCAATGCTTAATGCTGCCTTGAATGTGAATTGTCCAGATTACGATCAAATCACCTTCATCTACAGGTCTGTTGCCTGGTCTTCTCATGCACGATGTCGTAATTAACACCGAACAGTGCCCTGATATCTCTATACGCTCCATGGTTGTCCCCCACCAGGTTGGACGAAACCGATGGGAATCGTGTTCGAAGAGCGAGAGCGGTTCTGCAACAGGTAACAGACCGAGTGAGTGAGAACCTCATTGAGCGCCAATGCTTTGTGGCCCGGGATCTAGACGACATGTCTCCCTGGGGAGTCTTCTTTGCCTATCGCATTTGCATTGCACATATGCAGTCGAGAAGAAAAGCACCGCATGCCGCTGAAGTGATTAGAGGTCTGCGTGAAGGTCTGTCGGTTGTTGATAGAAGATGGAAGGTGGGTAGTGTTTACTTGCGCTTTCTGGAGGCACAAGAAGCTATTTATCTGAACGTTTGAATGGGTTCTATGCAAAAACACGTGGTCGGTCTATTTCTCCATCACCATCTCTATCTAAAGAGTCTAAATCTAATCACAAACAAAATTCGCAATCAGGCGGCGGGTAAATTAGACGCATACATAATTAGGTTCCGTCGAGGCCTTTCAGACTCTGCACAGTCGCCCTTCGCTGTCCTGCTTCCAATTCTCGCTCCCAACCCCTGTTCGCACATAGAACAGGCCAGCTGGGTCATACTTTCTCTTGATTTTCAGCAGCTTTTCATAGTTGCACCCATAGAAGCTTTCCTTCCAATTCTCATACAAGTGATTGGCCTCATTCATGTACACCATCCCCCCTGGCGTTGCCTTGTCCATCATTGGCTGCAATGTTTTGGCGGCGAACTCGTCCCGAGCCGCCATCTCCTCCGGTGCCGCGTTCCAATCCCAACTGCCCGCCGGAGCACAGAGAATCATTCCATCGCGCCACGCTGGATGCATTGCATTGTCTGGGTGGGCCTGAGTGGATACATTGAAGGTGTTGCAGTAGAAGGGGGAGAAGGCTGGCAGCATCGATACGTTGCGGAACATTTCCGTAACAACGGCATTGGAAGAAGGGTTTGTGACGAGAGATCGTGGTACGAGCCGGCTGTTAGTGAACGGAAAATACGGGTCTCGACCGTAGGGTGCCGGACCCAAGTAGGTAAAGAAATGGTCGTAGTAGTTGGCCGACACTTGAGACTGGACAGTGGGAGTGATGTTCCGTTTTGCAAGGTCGGACAGAAATGGCTCAAGCAGCCGGTTCACGGCGGCAAGGCCAGAGCCCGGCATTGTGCCATATGCGGCGAGGGCATGATTCCCGATGGAGTAGGTAAATGAGTTGCCGGTGTCTAGGAACTTGGGAAGAAGAGCATGGAACGCACCAACGGCATCCCAGTAGGCATCGTTACCCACGCTTGAGTCGTTGAAGCTGAGAATGGTTCCTCCGACGATACTGTCTGCGTGCAGCCGCGCCGTCATGGAGAGGACGACAGCAAACGTACCAGCTCCTCCGCCGCTCAGGGCCCAATACAGGTCCTGGTTCCGAGAAGGCGTTGCCACAAGATGCTCCCCATTAGCAGTCACAACCTCCCACTCCAGCACGTTGTCGGCACCCATCCCATGCGAGCTGGAGAGGATCGAATGACCACCGCCTTGAGAGTAACCACCGGCTACGCCAACAGTAGGACAGGTCCCGCCTACAATTCGGTGGCCCGTGGAGTGAGCTAGTTGGTAAGCCTCGAAGCCCTGCACGCCGGCACCTAGCTTTGCGGCTGGTCCACGATAATACGACGCATTATAACTGGGAATGTACTTGAGAGTCTTGAGATTTTGTGTCCACAAAGACAAACTACCTTTACCGGTGGACTTTCCCAAATAACTGTCCCTGTTAGGCGAAAGAAAGGTATGGAAAGAATGAAGGAACAGAAAACTCACTCATGGCCCGTGTTCTTGATGACTATCCGCACATTATGACGTTTTGCGAAGGCAAGGGCAGTTTTTACGTCGTGGGCCCCTGTGACATTGACAACGTAGCTTGCGTAGTTACCCAGCTCACAAGCCCGGGAGGCGGCAGTATAAGGGACACAGGAGTAGTTTTGAAAGTTTTGACTGAGAATCTCGGCAGGATAGTCCATGCTGCGTTGTGTTAGGGATAATGCCGTATTGGGCGACGGAGACGCTCACTGGCTAGGAACTGCAATGTCCCACGAGTCTTTCATACGGTCACAAGCCGTAACGTCATATCTGCCAAAAGGACTGTTATGGCAAACGCTTGCCTCCGGAATAGTGGCGATCAAGTGTCCGTTAAGGGTCTTGTTTAAAATGGACCAATCTCGAGTCGTGGGCCACAACTGGTCCCCGGGGATGACACGGCATGCACGTTTTCCATGATGGAAAGATGCTGTTGCCCAACCCCCATCTATGGAGGCCAGGACAAGCAGGAAGAAAGTTACAACAGCCATGGTGCTCGTTGGTCAAGGACAAGTGCTTGAGGCCCGAGATTGTATATTAGCTTGGGACACATCGAGGACTTTATAAGGGTCACTATCTAGTCTTCTAGAAGGCATATCAGTCGTTCTTCTGCTGTGTTACTGCGGATATGCACACAATCCGCAACCTTGCATTGTGCCTGACGTCCGCCATGTGGGTTTCCTGCAGGCCCTTGGAATCCTTGCTGCAGCTGAGGCACACAGCTGTGGTATAATTAGAACTTGGGGGCTTAGTAAGAACAGCTCTACGCCTGGCTCAGGTTACAGCTCAGCTCGGGAGATTTCCAACATGGAGGCTGCAGCCGTAATGACCCGAGCCCGAGGCTATCCGGAGCCCAGTTGGGGGCCGGGACTCGAGATGCACCGAGGCAGTCATGCTAATAAGCCCCGAGAAAGCATTCATCTATTAAGAAGCCTTTATATGTGGCAAAATTTAGAAGTTGGAGTCTGAGGCATGGATTCAGATTAGGAAATTGCTGGCATACCAACTGCACGCAACCATGGCTGCCGCCCCTGCTTCGTCACTTGTGTTTTCGCCAGATAGGCTGGGCGTTGCTCGCCTTGACGAACATCAGGCACCGGATGCTCTGGAAGTCGCCAGCGAATTGCTCGAGAAGAACCATGAAGAATGGCACATGTACTTCCAGGACATTGCCGGCCACAACCACATTCCGCATAGCCTGCTCACCGTCCTTGCCATGGGCGGAACTCCTGACCAACTCCGCCGGGCGTACAACGACGGCGAGGCGTTGCAGCGGCCTCGACCTGCGTTGGCAGCAGAGTCGATTGACGGACTGGAAAAGCCTGACGTGTTCCTGTCCCGCATGGTCAACATACCCGAGTACACCAACTTCCTCGCCTTCTTCGAGCGGAGGATCGGGGCCAAGGGATGGAAGGCAGTCGTCAACGAATACTGTTTCAGCGGCACGCCTGTGGCAGAGGCTATGTTTGTTCAACTATACGAAGGTCTCTACCATCCCCTTATCCATCTGGGCTTCGGCGTAGAGTTCAACCTGCCCAGCATCGTCGCCGAAGGTCTTGCCCAAGCAGCTACGCATCACCCAGGCCTGGTCTGCGCGCCCTTCTTGCGCTGCAGCGAGAAGCTGGCTCGATCCGGATCGATCCAGCCCAAGCCTCTTTTCCAGTTGTACCAAGCAGTTCGCGAGAACCCAAAACTTCGCGCCTCTGCCAGTCTTCAGGATGGTCCGTTCCGTGGACAAAGGCTGATCGAGCGTGCAGCCGACGCGCTCGTTCCCATTGCCGCCCAGTTCCAGGTCACGCCAGAGAACCTGGAACGGGCTGCGGCGGAGATGATTAGCTGCGCGGCATTTACGACGGCCGCGCAGAAGGACGGCAAGGCTCGCAAGGTGGATTTCTTCTACTTGCACATGGTCACCTCTGCCCTCTTTGTATGTGTCCTCTTGCGCGAGGAGTGGATGTCTGTCGAGAGCAAGGTTCGTCTGTTGGAATGGAAGGGGCGTGTTGACTTGGCTTGGTACGCAGCCAACGGATCGCCGGAGATGCAAATGAAGGCCCTTGATGACTACGAGCCAACCTTGAGCCGCGGCATGGATTGGGCCGCAGTTTACAAGGCAGCCAACGACATTCATGATGACGGCCACATTGTCAAGTTCATAAGGGCCTTGAAATATGGGGAGGACGTTGTGAAGCCGTTTACCCAAGCCTCGGGTGCAGCCGAATTTCCTGTTGCCGGGGAAATGTGGCTTAAACTGGCACAACTGTGCTATGATGGCACCGCCGAGGTCATCGATGAGCCGAATCGACTTTTATCTAGAAAATGGGTTTTTGGAGCTGGCTTTGACCTCGCGTGGAAGGAAATTCCAGAAACGGCTTCTTCCTAGCGCTGATAGTTCCCGCCTTCTGCGTTACGGCGTAGCATGATGATACGGCTGGATTTCGTTTGATGTCTAGATATTAGGTTTATAGAATAAATGTTTGAGACGGCTGCAAGTTGATCCATATTCGTTTGTGAATGCAGGAGTGTCTAGCACTACCTCTGGGACAAATCTATTGAAGGTCAAAGCATAAAATTAACAACAATCAGACTCTAAACGAAGGGGAAATTTTCCCTAGTATTCTATATGCACACGAACTGTAGCCTCTTTCTCCATAATTGCTGAGGGATGAAGACGAGACGCACATCACTTCCAATTAAAGGCACCGGAGTGTTTGTAACAGAAGCAGTGCCTCCTCAACACGGAGCGTCCAGGGCACGTTTGATGCCGCAGCCATAGCGTGTTTGCGAAATCGCCGAAATACCCAACGGAGATCAGCCATCATACAATCAAGGATTCCGAGTCTGTCAGCAGGCCCTCGCCGTTTCCCTTTATCCCGATCGGCATGATGACGGCCACCCCCGGGTTTGGCACCAACCACGCAAGTACCAATAAAAGGGCCGAGATGGCCACATTCGAATAAACATGCAACATTCACGTGCATTGCGTGATTATTAAATTTGATTATATTTGTCAATAGAGAGTGATTTCATCAAACACTTGGATTACTCATTTTCAATCACATTCCAAATGACGCCGGACAGCAAGATCTTTGCTCAGAGCGAGAAGTTCTGGGCCAACTATCTGAAAGGCCGCCCTCAAGTCCCCGAGTCCTTCTTTGAGAGAATCTTCGCCTATCATGCCTCCCACGGCGGCGTCTTCGGTACCGTCCATGACGTTGGCGCGGGCAACGGACCACATGCCCAAGTCTTACGACGTCGCTTCGACCACGTCATTGTCTCAGACATTGTCGGAACAAACGTCGAATTAGCCCGGTACCGCCTCGGAACAGACGGCTACAGCTACCGCGAGGCGAAACTCGAAGACGCAGAGGACCTGGCCACCGGATCAATAGACATGGTCTTTGCGGCCAACGTAATGCACTTTGCCGACCAGCAATCGGCCATGGCCGCTATCGCGCGACAGCTGAGACCCGGCGGGACGTTTGCTTGCGCCACCTTTGGCACGGCTCTGTTTGATGACGCCGCTTTGCAAGACCTCTGGCAGCGCATCAGCTACGAGGGGGTCCGGCAGCTCCTGGCGAAGCGGGCTGGGCGTGACGTGGGGGAAACGATTCGCTCTCTGGCGCGTACCGACGAGGCGAACTTCGGGCCTTTTGACACGGAGCTTTTTCATCCTGGTGTCCGGAGGGTCTGTCTAAACATGTCGAACGGGGGAATCGTGAAGGTTCTGCCGCCGGAGGAAGCGTATCGGAACACGGAGCCGAATCACACCGGCCCATATGATGAATTTGTGAGTGAGTCTGAGGAGGGCTGGAGCTTTGAGAAGAGTCTGGAGGAGGTGAAGGAGCATATGTGTTCGTTTCCTTTTGTGGCGGAGAACATGGGTGCTTTGCACGGTCTTTTCGACGAGCTGGATGGGTTGCTTGCTGGCGGGCGTGTCGCACGAGGATGTTTTCCGGCGCATATCATCTTGGCCACTCGTCGGTAAATGGCCTGTCTTGTGGCTCATTGTTTGCTTCGTGGGAGAGCATGTCTCAGTGTTCTTAGGGTTAGGTGGCATTATATGGAGCTTGGTAAATCGGTTTTCAGATGTAGTTGCTTTTTTTTTCTTGGCATTGCATTCTCGACCAACAGGACCAATCTTATGAAAACATTGAAGATGTCATCCTACGCATGTCGAACCTTGTTAGTGATACAAACCACAACCTCTTCTAGCCTTGGTACCTTTTTATTCTCTACATATCTTTCATGCTAATATTGGATACTTCCTGCCACGTAATCTTCTTTGCTCTGACCCTGCAGCCTCCAGGGACATCGCGGCGCCTCCTTACAATAGAAATCAAATGGTGAGACATGTCTCATCACTTAGGCTGACTCGACCTCAAACTCAGTGATGTAATACTTCTCACTCTGCATAACAAGGCTAGAGTCAAGCCTCTACACGAACATGTGAACTTTATCAGCACTGCTGATAGTCTAGGACCAGTCCCCATCCAACAGGTCCTCCACTCGTTTCCCTTCCCGAATATCCTTCTGCACCTCTTTGATTGTCCACGGCACAAAATGATGACCCGGCGGGATATTGGTATTCTCAAAATCACTCCCATCTACGAGATGGGCATAGCCCTGCCCGTACTTCTCGTAAGCATAAAGCTCTGGCTCATGGCGAAACAACCATTTGGGGATCCTGAGACGGACCTGCTTCGGGTCCTTGTTGATTGCATCCCAGTCACTGCTCGACGCATTCAACAGCTGCGAGTTCACAAAGGCCATCTTCTGGATGCAACTCGCGCGCTGATACCGCAGGAGGTTATAGATCTTAGCCCCGAGCGGTGCTCCTCCTGGTCCGCCGGTGGTAGCCAGCTGCAAGCATGTAGCCAAGGTGACGGCATCCTCGAGAGCGAGCGTAGCTCCGGCCGCGGTGGCCGGGATAGTCGAGTGAGCGCAGTCGCCGAGTTGAACCACCCGGCCGCCCTTTGACGTCCATTCGCGACGCAGATCTCGCCAGAGCAAGGGCCAGTGCACAATTGATCCCCGGGGAGCGCATTCAATAACACCTCTGGCGGCCTCGTCCCAGTCTGGCACTCGCTCAAGCACCTTGAGCACCTCTTCGGGGTCAACATCCGGGTCCCATGACTCAGTCGGATCGTCGGTCCCCTCAAGGAGAAGGCTGTTGCGAGGTGTAAGACCAAACACAATCAGCTCGTCCGAGACGAAGAGCCCCAAGTGCATCCCAGGGCCAAGCCAGTATTCCTTGGTGGTTTTCCCAGTGCCCCATCGCTTCTGGATCGCGTCATTCTTGGCCGCCAGCTTACGTGGGTAAGCACAGCGGTAGACGGACATGCCGCTCGATTCCGTGTGTACGTGTTTGCCGGCAACGAGCAAGTCCGAGCTGGATCGAACGCCATCTGCAGCAACGACAATATCCGCAACCCGGACGGATCCGTCGGCGGTCACTACACCTCCCACGCCTGCGACCTGGTCTTCGAAGTACCGCTCCACGCGCTGACCGTACTCGACTCGGAGGCCGATCTTGGCTACCTGGCGGAGCAGCATTACATAGAACTCCTTTCGTACCTGCACGGGCCCGACGAAAGGAATGTTCTTCCTCTCTGCAATATGCTCCGGGTCATTGTAAGTTGGGTTTGAAGGACCATAGATGACTTGGCCGCTGTGACGGACGTAATATGTCGCGGCGTCAACCTTGTGCTCCTCAATTTCCCGGAACATATCTGGCCAATGACGCATGACGGCAACTGCGGAAGGCTGAATTATGATCACGTCACCTATTTTCGCCCTTCAACGTCAGCATCTTCCGAGGCGAGCTACGGGCCCAAGAACCTTACCGCTGTAATTTGGTCCTGTCGTGCGTTCGAGGATGCCAACGACAGTATGGCCCTTCCTCCAACATTCCAGTGCTGTCATGAGGCCGCCAAAGCCAGCACCGACGATCAAGACTTTGGTATTCGTCTCTGCATGCCTCTTGGGGAGTCCTTCGGTGCTGCTGTGTGCCCATTTCTCGGGATCAAACTCGTGCTTGTCACCCAGCGCGGTGAATGTATGATTTTGCTGCGACATGATTGGGGTATAACGTGTTGCTCGTATGAGACAATGTCATACAGTGTGCTCGTGGTCTTGCTGGTGCTGCTAAATAAAGAACTGAGATTTTTCAATGACGACTCAGGTACATGTAGCTGAAATACTCTGGATGACTACGCTGGTATTAGGCCGAGATAATACCCCGAGTCCGAGCACAAAGCATCAGCCCGGCGAAACGGCAGAGTGTGCAAAGGTCATGCTTGAAAGTGAAATGAGTGATTTGGTCATCATTGAATATCTACGGTACCTAGACAACCTAGACATCTCATAAACCTTGTTCAAGTGATGACGGCGGCATAAAGACCGAGGTTTAATGATTTGCCCCGATGACTTGGGCAATCTTTGCTGGTCCTCCTTCGTCATATGACAGCAAGAGACTCATCCATGTTAGTGTCATTGCCGATTTCGCTCGCGGGTGCACCTGCTCCTCAAAAGCCACCAAGAATTTGTCTAGGCCGTCTTTAGAGCTACCATTTACACGAGAGGCATCCGCAAACTCCTCCAGATGCTTTGCCAAGGCCAAACTGTCCGCCATTGCCGTATTCACCCCCTTGCCCGCAAATGTGGTCATCAGATGTGCCGCATCGCCCAGTAAAACGATGTTTTTGGTGTGGGGATATGGAAATGGTTCCAGAGGCAGCATGTAGAGCGCGCTCGCCGCGACAATGGCGTCTGCCGGCTGCTCCTCACAAGCAGCCGTGAGGAGCCGTTTAGTCTCGTCCGACCATGTGGGGAAGAAGTTTGGATCTTCGAGTAGGACCTTGAGGAGCTCCCGGTGATTGCCTGGAATAGCTGAGAGGAGCAGCTGAGGATCAAGGTCCGGGTTGGGGCCCGATCCGTCGTCTTGAGTCGGGGGGACTTGCGGAGATTGACACCTTGAGTGCAAGAAGAGATACACTCGAGCAGAGTCTTCTGTCCCTCGCTGCGACAGGATGACCTTGCTGTCGCCAAGTGTCACGTATGTCCCGCTACCGAGGAGTTTGTGAAGGTCAGGATGATTCTTTGCCAGGTCCAGAAGATCGAGAGTGACGCAGCACACGCCACTGTAGATGGGCTCGGGTGCGTTTGGAATGGCGCCTCGCACGCGAGACCACGCGCCGTCAGCACCTACAATGAGATCGTAGGCTTCGGTGATGATGGACCGGTCGCTTCCAGTTTGCAGCTGGACTGTCCCGTTCAACGTGACACCAATGACCTTGGTACGCCATTTGATGCGGTTCTCGGGGATTGCCGACAAGAGCAGCTGGGTCAATGCATTTCGTGAGATTTCGGGACGACCCTGTCCGAGACGGTCCAGAAATATCTTGCCAGTCTTGTCAACGATGGTAGTTTGCTCGGTGCAACCACTGTCTAGTTCAAGGAAACGGTCATAGAGACCACATGCTTTGATCGCCTCAAGACCGTACTCCTCCTGCAAGTCGAGATTGCCAGAAGGCCGACTCAAGTCCGCTGTATCTGGTCTCGCCCTCAGTTCAAACACGGTAAAGTCGAAGACATGTTTACTAGCTGCCAGTAGAGCAGCAAGGGTCAGACCGGCTGGACCGGCGCCGACTATTGCAATCCTGAGGGAAGATGGCGAAGACATTTTTTTTTTTTCGGTAACGGTAAGCCTTCTTTTCTTGCTGTGTCTTAGCTAGTTGGGTTTCACTATAGGTAGAGTGGAAGGTCCTCGAGAATCAGAGCCCGGAATTTATACAGGCAGCCTTTTCAGCTACCGGGGCTTACGCGCCGACATCCCCTCGTCGTCGGGATCGTCTGACAGTGAGCTGTACAACCCCAACTCCCCGGCAGGAATGACATGCCAGGGCATAGAGGAGGGGCATCTCATTTGCCAGTTAGTTTTGGGGTGCTTCAGCTTACTCTCACGTCCCAAATGAGATATTGGTATTTCTAACACTGGCACACATCGTGGCATTTTCGGGTGTCTAAACAAGTTTATGCCATGGGGCAGAAATTATGCAGATATTGATATGATTTCTTTGTCTTGTCGGAATATTGTAATTGAGTCTATAACGCATCCGATCCAGCTGCCATCTAGTTCTTGGCCGCATTCAAGATCAACAACGGTCCTAAAACAAGTAGAACACAGACATTGCGGGCGTGCATCCCAGCCTTTTGACCTTTGGGGTGCTCCAACAGTAGCTTGACGTCTGCCACTCCCGCGATTGACCAGCAGATGAAGAAGATGCCCAGTAGTCGCCGCTCCTGCAAAATGACCATGACGAAGACGAAGAGACCAGCCGCGATGTTGCGACCGGTTGAGGACTGGAAGAAAACGACTTCGGCTGCCGTCGCATCTGGCAGACCAAAAGTCTTGGCCACTGATTGAAACGATTAGCGCTCCGTCATGATTTAGCAAGACACCAAGTGTGGCCGGCCATACGTGAGAGGGGGTTCTGCAAGCATCTCACTCCGGTGTACAAGAGGAGGCAAGCAACAATGCTTGCAGCGGCATCCAGAAGATGGGGTGTGATCGACATGGCGAATTATGATCCTAGACGCATGCTTCGCTGAAGCCGGTGCAATCGGATTGTTAGCACGTTGATTTAGTTATACTCGTCTCTAGGGTCACTACAATCGGAATATTACCCGACGGCAGGCCATGGTCTCGGAAATGGCCCGACAGTAACAGAACATTTATTTAAGCATTAAATCACAAATCCCAAATGCACGTCGGCCATTTCTCTCCGACAGTTTCGCACAAGGGAAGTTGACATTCGAGCATGCCGCGTCTGACACCGTCTGACACCATCATCTCACTCAACCACACCAACGGGAGCTATTTTGCCAAATATCACGACGATGCCGTTTCTTACCGCGACCTTATTCACGCTCCTATCAGTAAGCATCGCCTCCATCATATACATTGCGACAACATGGATGCGTTCCACGGCTCGGCCGAGAAACTTCCCCCCGGGGCCGCGGCCGGTGCTTGGCCTCGGCAACTGGCACCAGATTCCTCGTTTGCGACACTACGAGCAGCTTCATGCCTGGGCTCAACAGTATGGCGGCATTATGGGCTTGAAGCTGGGCCCACGGAATGTCGTGGTTCTGAACGATGCTTCGCTGGTTCACCAGCTTTTTGTCAAGCGGGCGACTTCCTTCACCGAGCGACCTCCAATGTACATCGCGCAGAACCACATACTACCGGAGGGAAAGCACTCGTACAGTCTGTTTATGCGAAACAACTATAGTAACCGGCTACGGGTCATCGCCAAGGACACGCTCGTCGGGTCGGGGCTCACTAGCTTGGCCCCCATTCAGAAGGCAGCTGGGACATACCTGGTCTACAAGCTGCTCGAGGACGGTGACGCGTGGACAGAACATTTGAAGTCGTGGTACGCATCTTATTTGATTTAGCTAGGCCGCTGTTTAACAACATTGGATTGATATGGACCAACTACCAGGTCGCTTGCCACCCCCGTGGCCATGATGAGTGGTATGTCACTCCAAGATCTCGTTCGAGACTTTGGCGAGAACTGGATCGATGACTACAATTGGTCGCAGCAACTATGGATTGAGCTGCTTGATCCCCTAAGCCCGCCAGTCGATCCTTTCCCCATCCTGCGCTGGATGCCTACGATGCTCGCCAAATGGAAAAGGAAAGCACCAATCGCACGCGAATACCTGCTCAGGGCGTATGGGGGACTAATATCCGAGGCCAAGAAGAGCCTTGAGTGTCCCGGAGGCACGTTTAGTTCATTGGCCATTATTCCTAATCTGCTTCGGCAGTCATTTGGAACCTTTACCGGCGACAGTGGGGTGAACATGACTGTTTTTATGGGAGGTCTATTGTGAGCGACACATTCTACTTTTGTTTTACACGGTCAGATTACTGACGGAAACGTACTCGTTAGCGACGCTGCGGTGGGCTCTACGCTCATGTCGTTCCACACCCTCATTCTTGCACTGGCGGCACACCCAGAGATTCAACGCCAGGCCCAAGACGAGATTGACTCGTTGTTCGCTCCCGACCACCTCCCGGACCATATAGAGCTTGACAAGTTGCCATTCTTGAACGCCTGCGTTACCGAAGCACAGCGGTGGCGTCCTCTGGGAACTTACTTCATCGGCCAGTTTGGGTTGCCCCGGGAGAGCACTGCCGATGAGGAGATTGCTGGGTTCCGAATCCCAAAGGGGTCCACAGTCGTCATCAATCAGTGGTCAATCCATCATGATCCGCAGTTGTTCGATGAGCCGGAGCGCTATAATCCCGCCCGATATCTCAAGAATCCGGTCGGGCTTAAGGAAGGTGTCTCCCAACAGGGGCGAAAGCCAATATATACCTTTGGCGCAGGACGGAAAGAGTGCTTGGGCAAGGACTTTTTCTTCCAGAATGCGAAAATTGCCTGTTCTCAGATTCTATGGGCCTTTGACATTGTGCCAGATGGGCCGCTGGACCTCGATGTCCGGACAGGCTTCACTCCCTCGGTTGTATTGATGCCCAAGCCGTTCAAGGTAAAATTTGTGCCGCGGCGGAGTGCTGAAGTACTAGCACGAGAGAAGCAAAAGGCTGAAGGTATGGTTACTGAGCTACTTGGTTGACCGAGAAGTATGTGAGGAGAGATTAGAACTGGTGCGAATTTGTGGACAGGACTGATGGCTATCGCGGTATGCACTGACGTGATGCGTGAATGGGCTTTGCACATGTAATGCTAGACCAAGTTGCACCAACGGTGACTTATACTGTACCGAAATACGTATAGGCAGCATACTTCGATCAAACATGTGCGTTGTTTCAAGTGTGGCATATGGACCTTTTGCGCGACTATATTATCGGGTCATTACGTCTGGTCCACTTTGCTGGTGGAGGTGCCGTTTAATTGAGGGTTTATTGTGAATCTTGTTAATTTAATGTGCTTTCAGGTGATGAGCCATTGGTGTGATGCAGGATTTGAAATTGCCCGATGTCCTCGTGCTTCAATCGCTCCTTTACACTCACTCAGTGCAAACAAGCAAGAGTCTATCGTGAAGGCATCGAATGTGCTACAACAAGCTCAAAACTAATTTCTGTTAAACACTGATTTAGTATGCGGGTGAGTACTGACGCGACCTAGCCTAAATTACATATTACGGCATTGGCATCGAGGATCATGAGGCATAGGCGTTAAGCAATCTGTGAGCGGTTCTTCATCAATATTGCATATCAAAATTCTGACACGAGCAAAGAAATTGACTCTATTTAGAATGACCACCAATAATAAGATAAACAGCATCTATCCGAGCAAATGCAATATCTATTAGCTCAACCGTCTAGTGCTCAAAGATCTTGTCCACGTCGTGCTCTCCCCATCTTATATCCGGCTGCAGCCCAGCAAACTTCCACACCCCATCCACCTTTCGATACCGGATCGTCGACTTGCCGTAAGCGTGGCCCAGGTACAGCACATCCGTCAACGCATCATCCTTGTACTTGGAGTGCGCGACGCGCATCTGATGGTAGCCAGTTATTTCGCTCGGGCTGCTCTGGACCCATTTGCTCGCGCCCACAAGGTGCTGCGTCTTGATCCGCGGGTTGCCAAGGAAGTGTTCGGACGAAGCCAGAGCCACGAATTCGACAGAAGGCATTGATTCCCAGAGCTGGCCCATTACAGAGCTGTAGTCTACCTAGTGCAGAAAAGTCAGATTTTCCCGCGCCGTAGTAACTTGGCAGGCCTTTATTACGTGGAGCGTTGGCGCGATGCACTTAGCGAGCCGATCCCAGTCCTTTGTGTCATAACTCTCGGCCCATTCGAAGAGTGCTTGTTGGCACCCTGAGATGTCTGGACCTAGCGTCAACATGGGTGTATTGAGTAGAGGGTTGTGTCGACCAACCTTCGAATTTGGGTGGCGTATGATCTTCGTTCGCCATGGTGGTTAAGATGACTAGTATTCGGTAGCAGGGTTCTTCCTGGGTGTTGAGTGAACAGTGTGCATTGTTAGGCTCAGGATATTTTCAGGGCAATCTTTATTAGATTGATGGCTCTTGGTAGGACAGCCATGAATTACCCCGGCCGACTCGGCATTCACTACCCGAGCCCCAACTCCGAATTGCCCCGATGTTCACCCTGGAAATGTTGGAGAATGTTCCTAGATATCCGCCTCTGGAGCTTTAATACCGAAACTCTGATTCCGATATAAAGTGAACTGAGTCTCGGCACGATGGGCTTTGGCGTCTTCGTAGGCCCAGCGTCTGTTCACGAGAAATTGCATCAACTACATTCTATCTCGACGCCTAGACAACACATCATGTTGACAAGTGCGTCAAGACCCGGGTCTATCGTTTGGTACCGATGATTTAATTCGATAAATGTCTCGGAGATGCTGCATTACGTGGTCAACACCCCTACGAAATTATTTTCGAAACGCAGCTGGCTAGTCATAGTCAGCCTCTCGGAGCTATTACTTGATTATTCTTACAACGTCTCATTAACTGATTAAACATACACAGGCCTCGTCCCCCTGACACTGCTTCCGCTTCTGGATTAGGCGTACGAGGCTGCGGAGTTTGATCTGAAACAATGTGCACACGATAGTAAGCCGACTAGCCTAACGAAACAAACGAAACGGCAGCCTTAAGTCGTGCGACGAGTAGTATCCGAGCAGCCCGGTGTTATCGAACCACCGCCATGCAGGGTGTCTACCCTCGATTTCCTGAGCTCTTTGTCCTCCGACTCCAAGTTTTCCGAGGCGTGGTCTGTACCGCAACTTGTAATGCGAGTTCTCAAGCCATGTCCACCATCGGAAAGCTTATCAGCACGCTTACTGAGCTCTGCGAAAACGTTCATGATGTAGTCCGCCCGAGCCCGAAGCAGGTGCGGATATGCCAGCAACTAGGCTTACGAGTTGGGAGACGCCGTAAAAGGTTATGAATCGGTTTCACTAGGCTTGGACTGAGTAGTATCGGGATGATGTCCGGGAGACACAGACACGGAGCGCCCAAAAGGAACATCCCGACACAGTCGGCCTATTTATATAATGCCCCGAGATATTACAACGAAGGCTCCACTTGGATCGCCGGGTTGCCGATTGTGTCGCAGTGGCGTTATCATGCCCCGCATCCGCCCCGCATCCGCCCCGCACCCGCACCCGCACCTTCCGGGACGCTGCCAGACACCGTCATGATCTGTCATCGTTGATATAAGAAGCACAAAGTCCCAAATTTACGTGGCACTTGGAGACTCAATCGGCTGCATATAGCGGAAGCAATCAGCACCAGTGTCCAACCGCGCGCTAGCAGGTGTGGTGATGGCGAGATGACGTCCACTCTCAAAGGTGATGCCGCTTGTGTATGCAGGTTATAGTAGGACTTTTCATTAGCCGTTGGCTTCTGCTATCCAGGCATCTCGTGATGGACAACTCGGCTTGGTCTAGGATGTAAAGATTTGCAGAATAAGAGTCCAATTGCTCGCTGTCAACCTTATGGGCTATAGCAATCTTGATCGTTTCAAGGGTGTCCAGGACACCAGGCTTTGTAGATTTAAAGCGGAGTATAGTTGATCGAAGCATTATACATTACAGCGACAGGGTCAAGCCGGACATCTGCGTCTTCGACCAGTCGACGTTCCTCATTCAAGGCCAAGCTAACGCGAATTATGTAAGCATTAACCACTCCTATCGTATCCGTGATGTTCTGATTCAGGGCGAGTCTGCGTATAATGCCGCCAGCGTCGTGTTGCATGAGGTCACATGCGGGATAGGATCCATGCTCAATGTCGAGCATCAGTGCATTCGCTCCTTCTACTACCATGTTAGGCTTGCTCTCTTGGGCTGAGGTAAACGACACACCATCCACGGCGTACATCGCTAACTTCAGCCGATACTCGTAAAATATGTACGCTCCTCCTTGAAATTACACTCCAATATGGAGCGATTTTAATAGCTGTCAGCTAATTGACGGAGCTTAGACTCAAGCGGCTGGGGGTTAAAAGCCTGCTAGTCTAATTCCACTTCGCGCGGCTATGGGCAGGCCAGATCCCCTGCGTGTGGTCCCCAGACTTTGTTCTCCGAGCTCTCTCTCTAGACCATCAACTGCTATGTGCATTTGTAATTCAATCTACACTCAGTTAGAAACAAGATATGGTTACAAACCGAGGGAAGACCCTTCTCCTCAAGCTCTTTTACCGCCTTGAAGAAGCTCGGGACGTGAAAGACAACCCCGGAGCCGATAAAATTGTTAAATTTCGGATTCATGAGACCACAGGGAAGCGGCGAAAGCTATACAACTTCCCATTGGCGACTATACTGTGCCCAGCATTGTGTTCGCCAGCAGCTCGGGCACAAAGTTCTACATTCGTGTAAGGATGTTAGTCAGTTTGACTTTGCCCCATTCACCCCATTGGGCGCCCAGAATGACTGTGATTGTCATGTTGCAATGTTCTGGCTACAAAGCACGACGTTATCGTCGTCAGTTAGATGTTTGTAGTCGCCAGAAAACGGGTCTAAGCACACAGCAGGGACCCAAAAGGCACACCCGAGGGAGGTCTCGTACAACAAAGATGAGATTGAAGCAATCATGGCTAAGCTAGGATTCTTCGTTGACTCCAGGTCTAAGTTGGGTGTGCGAGTCGTCACACCCCTTGTCCTGGGAGTGCCTCTAGATACAAGCCAAAAAACACAAAACAAAACAAAACAGGATAGGACAGAACAGAATAGAACAAAAAACAAGACCAAGAAGATGCGAGTACACACTAGGGTTCCCTCTGAGGTCTGTCAGTCACACATTTTTGCGCTGTCTCACCCTCTTGTTCGAGGCCACTGCAGAGGGTGATGTGTTCGGGGTTGTGTCTACTCGGGGTTCATCGGGCTCATTACCAGAGTCACCCTCTGACTGCGGCTGTGATAGGCTGCAACTCGCAGAGTCACCAGTGAGGGACTCTTGTCCTAAGGCACCGTCCAAGTAATCAAAGTCCGGCAACTGGTCAATGGCAGAACGAATCATCGAAAGATGGTCCGGCATCCATCTCTCATATATATTTTTGATGAAGCGATACGTGGTATACTTTTCTTTGCCATCAAGCTCCGTGAAGTCGAACTTTCGTATTGTGTGGCGGTAATATCGAGTCTCGTCCTCGCTGCAATCAGCGTAATGGGCGTAGAGTCGTACGTGTTGATGGTCGTGTGACACAGAAAACGCAAGAATCCTGCGATCAATCTCAGGCTTGCGCTGCACCGCAAGGAACAACTCAACAACACCCCGCACCGCCAATGTCGCTGTATGGGCGTTCTGCCGGTCTGCCTCATCAAGTGATGAAGAGCACTTGACTTCGCATGATAGGAATGGAAAGTACATCAGATAGGTAGCCATTATTTTTGACTGATCTCCGGCGATTCTGTTGCCGATCAAAGGTGCCATTATTTCCAGCTGCTCACTGGAAAATGCCTCACGCCTGAACCCCACAGAATAATCCGGCTGTGGACGAGGATTCGTCAAGGGCTCTGAATTGTTCCACCCTTCGTTGACGCTCTCAATCAGACATGACAAGTTGCTTTTGCTCGATCCGCGATGAGCAAGCTTTTCAGCAGATGGAACAAGCTCTGGGGTGATGTCGCGGTTAACGCGAGCTTCATTCCTATCCTCGACAGCCTGACACGTCTTATGGAACAACGCGTCGCTGAATGATGAGTCCTGTGGGGGCTCTTGCTCAGAGTCTAGCAGCTCTTTGATTAGTCGCTTACTCTCGTCGGATAGACCAAGATGTGAGTCTTTCATGAAACACTTTTTGTCTTCAAGTTCTTGTTTGTAACGGACATCACGGTAGGGAGCACTTTTTTCCGCCCTTGGCTTTTGGTCGCTCGGAGTGGTCAGGGAGGTTGTTGACCCAGGCTCAGACCGCTTGCGTATACGTTTACTTAGCAGTGATGGAGCTGACCTCTTTACAGCTTGAATTCGAGCCATGCTGCGGTTAAAGAGACACTTAGGCCACTGGCTGTTCTCCACCCACGATGCAATTGGATCAAGTGCGGGGCGTTCCTTGGTCTTGTTTGCACTTGGTCGGTCAACGTCTTGGTTGATCTCTTGGTCACGACTCGTCTCCGTGATAGGTAGTGGAGGTGGCAGACGAGAGCTCTCTCTTTTCGCCCTCTTGACCGTATGCTGTTGTTGATCTTCAGTTTTTCTCTTCCCACGTTTTCGTGAACTGGCTGGTTCTGACTAAGGTAAGCAGATGCACTATTGACACAATGCGGAGCGCATACCTTGGCATTCTGGAGGGGGGTTATCGCCACGATTAGAATTTGTTGGATGGGATTTTTGCTTTCGTGTGCGCACCATATTGCTTATGTAGATAAATTCCCTGCCGTGATGAGATGCAGAATGATGGTAGATGTTGAGATGTTGGGTGAAGAAATTTCTCGCATTGAGGTTTGGGGTTGGACCAGACGATGATAAGCGCCGGGCTGCGTCATGTGGTTTCTGTTGTTCTGAATTGATTGGGTCCTGTCAAATTTAGCATCGGTTTGGGCGCCTAGCAACCACTAGGGTGCCCAAACGACCCGAGCGTCAATTGTAGAACAGAAAAATGGGTCCCGGCCGCACCTTCCTCCAACCCATTCAGCTATCGTTATACCCGTTCCTGTTCCGTAGAAGAGTGATATAGTAGGCAGTATAGGCTAGGACCTGATCACACGATGCATAAGCTGAAGGAGACAACGAGTAGAAAAGCCGGGCAGGCGGCACGCCATGCGACCAGGCAAGAGGCTGTGCGAGAGGTCGGCCTGTGTGCGACGGATTCTGCAACAGCCTTAGGATGCCGTCAGCCAGTGCTCTTCCAAGAAAGCCAACGTTGGTTATGATGGTAAGACATGCTGCTGATTGTTTTTCTCCTTTCTTCTTGTTTTAGCGACAGTACGGCATACTGCTGCATTGAAGTCGTTTCAAAAACAGCGCGTAATTACGTATGCCCTGAAAGACTACGTAGCAACAGTTAAAAATACTTTCTTGCACAACAGAAAGCACTTGGCACATGCGTCTGTAGCCGCCCGAGCGACTGCGTTCATCGTTCTTCGCCAATCAAGCCATGTTGGACACGGAAAACATCCTTCTTGCACAGCCGCCTGTGCACAACGTGGCCGAGGGTGACGACGTCACGATACTGACACGGCAGTATTCGCAAACACACCGGATGAATCCACCAGGATCATCACGGCACCGCACTGTTGATGGCTGAATCATTGAGGGTAGCTCGTTCAAAGCCGCGTGCCTAAGCTACTCCTCGATGATTTCTTGACACGAAGTTCTGGGCATGCACAAGGGGCTCGCTCCTCTTCTTCCCTGGTGAAGTAATGTGCCGACTAAAACGTGTAATCAGAGTCTGGCGAAGCTGCTCACCAGGGCAATTGAGCCGTATGCCGTCAAGCCGAATTCACAGAACTGGCGTTTTCCTTGCAGATTCTGTCGTGGACGTCACCGACTAGATTAGGAGAAGCGCTGAAACCAGTTTCCCTATCGATGCTCCACATAGCGGCGGTAATGCCCAACAAACAGAACGATAGAATATTGTCGAAAGCTCGCTGTTGTGACACGTCATGCACGGGGTCCTTCTTCTCATCACGCAGGCGGGACGCAGTGGCCAACTGAGAGAGTCGCTACGACGAGAAAGGTGAGGTTAGCATCAGGCTACGACCCCAGTGCGCGGTATGGATCAAGCATGCAGGCCGTGGGATGCGATCTCACAAAAGAGGGCGTGAAAGGATGCAGGTGTGCAGACAATCTGATGTGGTGTGCCGATTCAATGAATAGCTGGAAGAGGGCGTGCGGAGAGATGCGGAGAATTGTTGGAGACAATTTGGGAAAAGATCGTTGCGTGTGCGTGGGGCCGGGTGATCACGGGAGTGAGGAGAGGTGAAGAAATCACGACCCCCGTCTTCACCCGCGCGGCAAGCTTGGAGCTTGGCAAAGATTCACTGCTTCGATGCCACCGCCAACAGTCTCAACATGGCGCGATTCTTTCCCCGTGAAAATGCGCAGATGACCATCCTGCAATCTCTTTGACCTTCAATACCCTTGCCCTTCAGGACTTGGGGCGTTATCTGCCACCATGAGCGCCGCCGCCGCCGTCAACATGTCCTCGCTGCGTTTGCACGACCCGCCCCAGCTTCAAGACCTCCCTGCACCGGCATGGGACACGATAGTTTCCCTGCTAGACTCGGCGCAAACAGTGGCACGCCTTGCATCGACTTGCAAGGCACTTGACGCCGTGGCTCGGCTGTATGGCTGGCCCTGCTTCGTGAGGAGCAGATTCGCGAGCCTCAAGCTTCCGCAGCCTGCCTCGGACAAGGGGTGGATGGAGTTGGCCAAGACGTTGACTGCACAGTCGCGCGCCTGGGACCGCCGCGCCTTCTCCATTTCCTCCCTGGGGCCTCCTGATCGGCCAGGCGGAGACGATGGCGGCAGCGGACAGCGTGGCCGAGGACAAGGCCGAGGGAGGGGGAGGCCACGAGGACGTGGACGAGGCGGTCGTGGCGATGGTGGTCAATCCAGAGTGCAAACGTTCCCGGCACACGTCGTCGTCGTCGCAAGCTCTAGAGCCCAGGGGCACCACGAAGAAGAGATAGTTGCCTGGGGCCTCGGGGAGGACGTCATCTTCCGCCAGCGAAAGTCCAAAAACTCGACTCTGCAAGGCGAAAGCTGGACATGTCTCCCGGGCGCGGACGCTGGTTTCCGGAGCGGCGATGACGATGTGACGGCCATTTCGATTCTAGGCGACGCGGCACCCCAGCCAGGCCTCCTTGTCGGCCGAGCCAATGGTTATCTGCAGCTTCTAGCCACGAACCGCGAAGACGTGGGAAGGCTCATCGCCTGGTTTCATCCTTTGTACAGGGAGGGCGACTCTCCCGTTGAGCAGCTCGACGTACAGCACTTCGATACCAACGCACGCCAAGATACGATGGCTGTCGTGACAAAGGAGAACATGCTAATCTACCCCCTGGCGCCTGATCAATGGCCGACGGCAGGGCAGGCTCACGGCACGCCAGATATCGTCGTCGAGCCCGTCGAGGCCATGCGCATCAGGGACATGCCCGGCTCGGAGGCGTTCAGGTTTCTGCGCGAGGCGAAATTCCTGGGCAATGGCGATGTAGCCCTGTGCATGACGAGCAGCGCGCAGCCCCTACGCTACCTGACAAGGACACCTACGGGCACGGTGCTGGCCAACGCGGCCAAGCTGCGGCCCTCAAACCGCTGCACCAAGACATACATCTTTGACAGCCACGACGCTGCGCAGACGGCTCGCAGCGTGTTGCCCGTGAACACGGCCTCCGCCCCCGGTGGCTCCGGCAACACGGTCCTGAGCTCCTACGACGACGGCACCGTACGGCTGCAGGATCTAAGGAGCCATTCCCCCATCGACGCCATCTTCCAGGACCACTTCGAGATGACCACGCCGCTAGGCCCCCTCCTCTCCTACGGCATGGATCGCTTCATCGCGGGCAGCGCGCGAACGCCCGTCCTCAAAGTCTTCGATTTCCGCTGGACAAGGCCCTACTCCTACGTCGACGCCCTCGCTTGCAGCAAAAGCGAGCTGGGCCCGACACCCAAGGCGCTCACGGGGCTCGCGGCACCAAGGCCAGACGGCACCGCGGCGTGCTGCCACCCGTCAGGGCGCCAGTGCGGCCTACATGCCCTCGCACGCACCGACTTCTACCGGCCAAACTGCAACCTGTATCTGCCCGCCGCGCGTCCCGGCGACACGCCGGTTTACTCGCTCGCCAAGTCGTCCGACGCAGCCCGGACCATCTACGCAGGCGTCACCGGTGAGCTGCTGCAGGTCAGCCTCCGAGACGACGCGGCCGACGAGCGCGAGATCATTTGCATGCGGCGCATGGGCAACAGGAACCGCTGCGGCTACATCTACCGCAGGGACTGTGCCAGCATCGTCGAGACGGGCGATGGCATTGCGCTTAGCGACATCTCCAAGTCCAATAGGCTTCCGCTTCTTTTCAAGCAGATGCCCAGCGTGCTGTCTCCTTGTGCCGCTACCGACACAGACGAGCTGCGTCGGCTCGATTACGCTTAGCTGTAGCAGTGGTCCTGGCGATGCGTGCAGCAGAATCGCAACATACAGGCTGTAAATAGACATCTGCGTTAGTGCCATGGCGAAAAGCTAAAAGACCCTTTGTAAGTCGTGGCTGCGAGGTACGCGACTTCTGCACCAGTCTCCTCGTGGCGAAAACAACAAGGGCAACGTAAAAGATGACTTAAAAATCGCTCCCTTTCCTCATGTCAGCAAGAAAATTCCATGTCAGAATGCAGACTATCAAGGGCTCCATGACCTTTAATGCATCGGTCTTGTATGTCCCTTCATGCAGTATCGTCCTTTCAATCCACGTGCTTCCTGGATTTTTCGAACAGGATGAATGGGCCATACTCGCAGCGTTGATTCATTTGACTGTCTAAGTGTCCATAGACGGACACAGCCACAACACGTCTACCTCGCGCGTCACCAGGCCTTTCCGAATACAACAAGTGCTGTCCAGGGGCTCACTAGACGAAGTAAAGATGAAGACAAAGGTCGTAGATGGTTAGGTGCTGGGTAGGGGCTATCTACGTTCGTGACAAGCTCATTATTTGCCTGCCAACCTTGGGAGAACCAGAGCTTATTAGGCAAAAGAACCAGTCAACTTAGGTTTAGGTATCTTGCCCTGTCAAATGCTACGAGGTATTGTGCGCAGCAACTAGTGATATACCCTTGTTGGCAGCGAGCAATTCGCTATATGGCCACCGTTTGCATTCATGTTCCCAAAAATAACCAACAAAAGTCTCTAGAGAGAATAAAAAAATAGAAAAAAAAAGAAAAAAGAAAAAAACTTCAGGGCCATGCAGCACGCCCGCCTACTGTTGATCGTCCCAAAGCTGTCTCCATCGACTATCCTCCCTCGTATTACAGAGCAGCCGCTAAACTTCTCGTGCACTAGTTGAATAATCTTGTCCTTTGTTTCTTGGTCGATGGCTGAAGTTGCCTCGTCAAGCATTGGAAACTTTGACTGATTCAACAACGCCCGTGCAATGCACGAAAGCCGCTTCTGTCCGGCCAATAACTTTCTGGCCTCCAACGCCTCGTTCAAGCCCGTAGGGGTTCAGCAAAGATCCCCCACGTCAACGTCTGCAAGGGCTGAGACAATGGCTTCGTCGAAATGCTCGTCGAACGGGTTCATGTTAAAACGCAGAGAGCCACCCAAAAGGAGCGGCTCTTGCGGCAAGACGGCAATACTCCGTCGGATTGTGTCGCGGGGCAGGACGCTCAAATTCTGTCCATCGATCGTGCGGATCCAGAAACAATCTCGTTCATCCGAAGTATGCTCAGTATTAGCGAACTCTTGCCACTGCTGGGAAATTTTAGCATACATCTTCTCCGCTTTCAACAGCTGTAGTTTTTGCGTATGCGCCAGAAAATGAGATCACCACTTTACCTTCCCGTTCGACCACAGACACCAATTTTCATGCCTGATCCCGCAAAATGGCTGCAGTATCGGGGCTAATTCAAATAGCTTTAGCT
The DNA here is from genome assembly GCA_000709145.1 of Balansia obtecta B249. NCBI lineage: Eukaryota > Fungi > Ascomycota > Sordariomycetes > Hypocreales > Clavicipitaceae > Balansia > Balansia obtecta. The sequence continues at coordinate 60,489 of JFZS01000050.1, forward strand.
ATCATATGGCGCAATATGGTATTGGAACAATATAACTCACATGTAACTCACGGCGAGGTCATGGAAAGTCAGCTGCCCTTTTGAGGGCCATTCCCCGACCGGAACGCTATTCTCTCCTACGAGATGCTCCGTTGGAGTAACTTTGATGAAGGTCTTCAGTCTAATCAGCGTCCCTATAGACGTCTCCATGAGTGTCCATGATTGAATGACGTAAGACAAGGTCTGGCTGATGGACGAAATACTTGTCAGTGCCAAACCCATGGTTCCGCCTGTGAATCCGCTTCGTAATTCCATGGCTAGCGACAGTTAAGAAATATTGTCATGGCTACAATCATGTCTAGAATCACATTCAACCATACCTGACACTGAACATGAGCAAATACGGCTTCTGGGCCTCAGACCCCCGATTCAATCATCGGAAATAACCTCCCCGACCAAACGCTTGAACAGTCGCAATGCCCTGCAGCGTTTCCAAGAAGTTGGTGTAGAACGCTGATCTTGACTCCACATCAAGGAGTCTCACCTGGGCTGAGGATCTGAAGGATGGACATGTTGGGCAGCCAGGTTTCTTGGGCACAGTAATCGGATTTGAGGTGCGCACGCCGATCCATGTATCAATTTCACTTCACCAGGTAGTGCTGAAGTGTACTTTTCTGCAACCTATAGGTCCCGTGACCATGGTCATAGAAACTGATAGATCACGCAGGACGGCATCTCTATCGTCGTCGTAGATGAAAGGGGTATCGCGCAATAAAACCAAGGTTGTTTTGGTGAGGCCAACTTATCAAGCTTACGCTTGAGAATTTCGCTTAGTGTCCATGCTTGCTCAGCACTCCTCGGCTGGCCGTGCGACACGAGAAATTTCTCAATGCGATCGAAGCGTCAATCGATCCAAGTAGCATTGGGAGAACAAACATCAGTTGCAGGAGTGACTGAGCTACAAGCATGAGAAGAGACAGCGAAGAGACCGTGGCCGGGTCGACAATGTTTCCAGACGTGTTTCGGAGTTTTGAGTACATTGAAAAAGCACCAACGGGGCCAGGGATCGAGATACAGTGCCAAACACATTAGCAACCACCCGGATCTTTCGAAATGGAAGTGATTCTTGGAGCTCTGTCACACGAGCATTGTGAATTGTCCAAGTGCACTTGCTTCTCAGGCCAGTCATGCGGATACTTTACATTGCCAAGCATGGACGCAGTAGCCGCGGCTCGGGCTTGAATGGTACTAACCCAGGCCATCTGACGCCTCGGCGCCCGCTTGGACAGTGCAAGAGCTGATGTAGAACATGCAAAAACGACGACAGGCGCGAGAGTGGCGAGACTGATCTCCTTTGCAAGAATGAATATGGCGAGAGACATCTTGATCGAAGTCGCCCACAGAACGTCGAAACTCTCCAGCCCAGAGGTAATCTGATCAATGTCAGTACTCATCAGTGTGATGGCCGCCTTGTTGGTGACTGCAGATGCCAGCATTTTGAGAGTCGTCTCATAGATCAAGCTCACAAGCGCGGACCGAATCGTGGCGGGCATCGGTGACGCAGCATCACGTAGCCACAGCGTTTGTGCCTGACAGACGTTTCCTTCCTTCCCCCCCCCCCCCCCCCCCCCCCCAGCCTCCGCCATGGTCGCAACTCCCTTCAGTCGGCACATAGCGTGACGAGCGCAAGGTAGAAGCAGAGAGAGACGAGAGACGAAAGGAGCGATTGTGATCCAAGGTACGAGAGTGTGGCCAATGGATGGTGGTCGCGAGGGAGATGGCTGACGCCGCAATCGACACTTTTGTAAAGATCCTGCTTGTGGTGGCGAAGTGGATGACAAGGGCTGTCTGTGCTACTGCAAAGCCGAGGATCATCAACTGTAACAAGATCGAGGAGAAATAAAAATCTGCCAAATTCGTTGCACAGCGGTTTTGAGACGACAAACCCTACCATCTTGCACGATATGGAGCATCAAGAGGCTGCTTCAGCAGCGTCGGCCTCTTCCGGACGACAGGATATCTCGAGAGAGCCAGGAACAGGAACACTAGCGACGGCAGAATGGAAAGGATAGATTGCTCAAAGAGCAGGTGAAGTCAAGGTCATCGAGGCAGCCATGGACTCGAGGCCCGAACACATTGTCGGCTGAGCTCACACTTCCTCAGAATGGCCATGGCTCTTTGCCTCGGTCTGGTCGTCTATTCTGTTCAATATCAGATGTAGTCTTCTCGAGAGGGCGGCGGGCCAGCCAACAACTTACTGCCCTTCACACCAAAACAAGCAGGAACGAGTTTGCAGTCTTGCCTTACTTGGTTGCTTGTACCCGGGTCAGAGAAAGATTCTATTAACAAAAACGGGGCCGTCCTCGATAAGCCCAACCCCAGCGGAACGGAATTGTGAGTAACATGATGCTTGTCAATAATAACCCGATGGCACAGGTCCATGAGGGTCTTTTGCAGCAGACCAGGTTCAAAAGTGAGGTTCAAAAAGCCAAGTGTGGAGCGACCGTGGCGTGGTGCCTCATCGGGCTTAGACTTAGGCGGACGTTGGCACCTGGCCTACAACACGCCCCAGTCCCACTTTTTGGGAGGGCAATCTAAACAAAGATGCCTGCTTAACCATCAGTTATGCCCATCAAGGACACAAAACCAACAAGGCTGACTTCAAAACCGAGTTCTCAAGCTATATCCCGCTTCGCTTAACGGCAGGAACCAGTTCAATAGAACTAGACATTAGCGTATAGCAGTTTCTTGGGCTTCTGTCCGGTGACATTAATGCTGTTAAGAGACTGTAGATAGCTGGGCAGAGACGATAGGGCAGGTAGTTGTATTGACTAAAGCTTGGCCTCCCCTCTCCCTAGGTGCAACCTATACTGAAGGAAAGGGGTTTCGTTGGCGAAACCCCAGTGATCACGTGGGAGTCCACTGGAGGAGCTAGGCTAGGCCCGCAGTCCGCGCTGGACCTTACAAATGCAACTGTAAAAATTCAATAAGGCTGCGAGGGGTCTATTCCTCTACTTTGCCCTCCTGCCTATTCAAGGCATGTCTACTTTTTCGTAGACACCAAACCCCTCAGGGTCCGTCTCGCACACACCGCCCTCTTACTTGTGCGAGGAAACCACCGACTCAGTTGTGGGGTCAGGCGAAGGGCCGGACGGAGTTCAGAAGTACTCGGCCATGACGCCATAAATGGTATACCTAAGAATCAATCTTAGTAGACTGCAGACGTGGGCTTACGTTACCAACGCGACAGGGCCAAGGCCTTGAACCTGCGGATTCGCACGAATTAGTTGCCGCTGAACTCGACGCATGTCTTTGGTACCCAGAAGGTTATGCTTTCCTACCAACCCATCCTCCCAATAAATCGGATGAGTGTCTCTGAGCAACCTTTGGTCACAAGAAAGAACTTTACACATAGGACGTAGCCTTTGGAACTGAAGCGTTGTAAGAACTTGAATTATAGTATGACTTAGCACGGGGGGAGAAGTACCTCTTACACTAATGATTTGGTTGGCTTATAATCCTCGTCGGTGCAAAGTGTAGTCTTCAGAGCAACAAAGAGATAACTTGGCGTAAAATTGGCGCTAGACTCAAGCAAGGTGTTAAACACAGTATAACGTCCCCTCACAATTTGCCAAGCCAGCAGAAGCCACGCAGTTGCCTATGATAGGACTATAGGCGATAAAACTGATATTTCTTCAGCCTAGATTCCTTTGTAACAGGTTAGCGGAGAAAATAGGGGCAAATTGGTACAAGACCGGAGACTCAGGGCGATAGTACTCGGGCGATCACAATGGCCTGCACAGGCTGCAAGGTCGCAGTCAAGATTCGCGGGCAGCGATTCGACCTCGAAAAAGTTTAACACCTTGTCGAAGCCTGTTTTACCAATACTCGACATATCATTGTCGAGACAGGTCCTGAGCGTTGGAAGGCTCGATTCTCCTGCCACGGCAAGCTTCCCTACGAGTATAACCTGCAGAGGCAGTACGTGGTGAAGAATCTCGACAGCGAGGCCATACTCCCCCGGCTCATAGGACATTGATAGCGACAACAATGTCATAGCACTACTATCATAAACTCGTTTGTTCGACGACGCAACTAGCGCAACGCTCCTCGGTGAATGTAGACAGGCATTCAAAACTCGATCCATGGAGCTGATGGCGGCCGGCCTCGCACAGATCTTCCGCGACTTGTCAGGACGCAGCCAGGGAGGCTACTACCGTCCGCACGAGCACTGTGAATTTTGCCACTTACTATTAGCAGCTAGAGCGAAGTGTTTTGCTCTTCGAAACAACTCCTTTACCGGAGGGCAGTGACCCAGTTCCTTTCTAGAGTGAGACGTTATTCTTAGTTCGATGTGTTTGGTTTAACAGACAAGGGACGCCTAGACATACCAGTTGTATATTCCCAGAAAGTCCGTCATCAAATCCAAGATCAGACGGTGGATAGAGTAATACCCGTTTCTCTCAATGACATAGCGTTACATCTCCCACAGCAACCTCGACAATGGGCATTGGCTGATTTCCCCATGGCTGTCTCGTAATCGCTGACATGACCATGTTCCCATCCAGACTGCTGCCACAGCTAATGACATTATGGACATCTCCGAGTACATAGCTAGAAAGAAGTACCCCTTACATCGATGATTAAATTGGTTAAGGGACTTAATATGATTTATTATTCTCGTACCCGGAGCCTCGTGGCCCTGAAGGAGATGATCTTAGCACTGTTAAACGGATAATGAAAGTAAATAAGAGTCTAACTTACAAAGAGCTACATGGCACATCGAAGGTTCGCTGCTTATGTCGAGCTAGGGCTCAGCCCCTATTCTAGTCCTACGTGTTCCTGTGTCATGGGGCATGCACAGCGATGAAGCCAAAAGAGTGGAGGTGATGATCTCAATATCTCCTTCCGTGCGTGCCTACAGCAAATCTAGCAAAGAGAGGTCAAAGATGAAGATGAAGAAGACTAGTGAGCCCATCTGTTCATCTGCAACGTACCAGTTGTCCTAATTCTGTTGACCCATCACATCGCACTATCTGTTCATCCATGCTGCGAAGCATCTTATCAATGTAGCCTGCTACCCCTGATAGATGTAAGATGTGTGCAATAGCGCAGTGTAGGGCAAGGAGACGCGGCGACGGTGGCTCGACGTTTCGGTCGGGTGATAGGTATAGCTCCCTTGTGATTGGGGGGACTCTACCGAAGCCGAAGCGCTTAAATGTATCAATTTTGTATGTGTGCGCAGAATCAGGAATATGTGTAAAGAAGACATCAAAATTGCCGAAGGCTTGATGCCAATTATGTGTAAGTGTCAGAGCATTGCGTGGTCTGTCAATGTCTACACCATTGATAAGGTGTGCAATATCATCATCAAACATGTTGAGAATTTCAAGAGCTGTCTTTTTTTATTCATTCTAAAAACTAATTAGTATATAATGCAATAATGCAGGATTTCTGCCGAGACATTATTGGAGGAAAAGGAGGGGCGAGAATATCAAAGAAATCCAGCGAATAGGAATACAAAAGATTCTGCAATAGTAATAAAGTCAAGTACATACTAGCTCTTCGGCTTCTGATCTGATATGGACCAATGAATGAGGTAAAATGTGCGCGACTTCTAAATACTGAGCATCATCATCCTCAATCGATTTACCATCGTCATCTAGTATGTGCCCTTCTAGCGTTTGTCGCTCGCTTGCTATAGTGTAATCAAAAGCACGCGAGATAATACAACAATGCCTATCACGCACCAAGCAGTCGCCGCGGAGCGTCGACAGTCGATCTGGTGTCCCGATAAAGTCGCGACTACTTGATCGCAGAGTTGCAGACCGGTAATGCGGTGTAGGCTGTGGTGTTTTTGCAGTTGCCGCTCGTACTGTGCAAACCTAATTTAGTTAGGTCCCTGGGAGAATACAAACCATACTTACGCGGCATAAAGAAATTGTTGACTAAGTAGTCTGCAAATCCTCAGATGTGAGAGTATAGTCTCTGTATTCAAGACAGAGAATTCAATAAGCCCTCCCTCTATAGGCAGTTCTACTGCGGAGAAGAATGCTCGCCAGACGCTCTCCTTTGGATTTTTGTGATCTAGCATATTCGTAAACTAGCTCAATGAGTTTCAGTCGGTTATACTTGCGGTCAGAATCAGGGTCTTTGTTAATAAAGTAGCCGACAATCTGATGGAAGCGCTCGTCGGCTTGGTTGCGAGCGTTGACTGCGAGTGGTGGGCTCGATGACAGATTCAGGAACTGTTCAAGGGGATCCTGATGGAGGTGGTAGGGAGCATCCATGTGGCCTGAACGTTGTATCAACGGGATTTGAGTCGGGAATGTGGAATTCAGCTTAGTTCAGGGTCGAATCGGGTCAGTTTGAGCCCTAAGAGTCGGGAACTTATACTATGTACCAATCCCCTTCCGTACTGCAGAGGCCATATCCTGTACAGCAATGCTTTTGATACTGGTAATTAATAGTACGATATAATGAGGAACAAAGAGGTTGTACGGGGTATATTGAATGGTGAGCACGTGATTCTCGAGGCGGTCTGAGGAGAACCCTTTCTGCCGCTCCTGGAGTGTCCGCCAGAAAAAGAGAAAATACAAAGGGTTAAAGATTAGAACGAGGAGATTGAAGAGCAATGCGATTGTCGAGACAAGGCGGAATGGTTTAACTGCTCTATTGAGATACAAGTTGTAAGAAAGAAAAGAGGAAACTTCCCAGCACGTCTGCATTCGGTGCCTGGTGCGTCTCTGGATGCCACTTCCCTAATGATTACAGCTGTACAAACTTTTCCAAGTCACGTAGTCCGCGCCGCGCTTATCGTCTCTCTAGCTCTTCGCAAGTCATACTGTTATTCGTACTTTTAGCATTTCACAATGTTAGGGCTATAGACTCAGAAACATACTGGTGGAATGAGCGGCAGCGAGAGCTTGGTTGGTGGAACAGGCGGAAGAATAGATAACCCGTTAAACCGATCTTTTCGCACCACCACAACCCTCTATATCAAGCCTTCGATTTGCAGTGCCAGATTTACTGTGTAGTAATGCGCATTTTGACGTCTCAGGCAACAACTGTAGGAAGACCGTCCTATAGCGGTTCTTGGAAAGCGTAAATCTAGTTTGGCATCTAAACTATCGACAAGTTGAAAGGTGAGGAGATCGTCACAGATAGAACTAGGCAAGACAACGAATCTCTGGACGCACGGACTGGCAATCGAATATTTTTCAACATGGCACCTGAGGCGCACCTCGTAACAGCAGTGGTAGGCCCAAGAGAATTATGGACATTTGACTTGTGAAAAGCGTAGCTGGATGGAACCGATAACTGGAACGCAAGCTATTGCTAATATGCTCAGGGAGTCTGGTCTCGAAAAAATCACAATCCGTAGAGAAATGGATTGAGCGAGTCGTGAACTTGAATCCAATTGCTTCACATGCTCAACTGGCAGACGCCAAGTCAAAGTGCAACAATCTGGATCGGTTGTTTTCCCGGCAAAGATTGCCATGTTTCTCGATACAAAATATGTTGATAGACAAAGGTATACATTGACAAATCGACAAAAGAAAAAAGAAAACCTTGCGTTGATAAGCAATTTCCCCGTTTCTGCACTACGTCGTGAAATGCAACGTATAGCTTGCTACACCGATGCCACAAAACATGCCTCTGCTGATACCGGTGTACGCGGCCAAAGCGTTTCCGTGTAACACCTTGGGATGGTCGGTCCACGTTTTCAGCAGCTACAGCCACACGCCTTGCAATTTCCAATTCCGCAGGCTTGGCTGGTATTGCACTGCTCGTCGCTGCTGCACCCAATCCAGTTGCCGTATCCACCGTTGAAAGCAGTCCAGCACCACTGGCCACCATCACCGCAGACTTTCCAGCAGTAATTCTTGGTGCAGCCTGAACTTTTACCAAAATAGCAGTCTCGCTTCGAAAGTAGGTTTGTAGATGCCCCAAGAGGGTGTCCAGCACAGGTGCGGATGTCGTTGGGGTTTACACCTTGCGGAAGACTATTCAAGTCGACTTCCATGACGCCCAGTGGACCGCACTCGGCAGCCGACTGGATGGCAGGTGAAGACAGCCCGAACTGGCATTGGACGGCCAGGAGAACAATGGTCTGGAGGAATTTCATGTTGAAGGATGTGTATTGGAGTGCGTTTTGTGGGTTCGAGGGCTGTGCTTAGAATGGTGTCGTCGTTGTCCACGAAGTTTTCAGGGCGGCAGAGGGACCATTATATACTTGACGATTGCTTCCACAGGGATATCAGTTCTCGATTGAGATTTACCGAGTCGATTTCCGGAACAAGCAGAAAATTGCTCTGTTAGCATGTTGCTAGGTAACTGAAATGGTACCCCGTGCTGGACGATGGAAGAACCAATCTCAAGATGCTCCGTAAGTCTCCTCAATGTAGGACAATTATCCGCAACTGCGAGAACAGCTGACATGCAGGTGTGATTTTTGTGAGTATGTGGCAAGCATTCCCGCGCTCGGTTAAATTTGTTACCCAAAATGGGACATGTTTGGCAAAAGTGCCTCGCATGTTGTGGTACGAAAAAGATGTTGAGGGATCTTCGACGTTCGCCTCTCGACATATGCAAGCAGATCCGTCTCTGTACAGTCCGTTAAGCCAAAGTCTTAGCTACCGCGAGGGATCTCAGTGCCCAAGACAACATCATTCCTCTGCGGGCTCTCCATGTGCGTTTGATAGGAGGCTATGACTGTGAGGTCCCATGCAGACCCTTATCTTTAGGACAGCATGTACATAGAGGAGAAGGAAGTCAAGCTTTAGTCAATACTACAACTATCTGCCCTATCGTCTCTGCCTAGCTGTCTGCAACATCTAACAAATGACATGCAATTTTAATTGTTCTTGTAGCACAAATCCTACAAGCCGTCTGGGGGCTGGGAGAGTCCTCTATAGGGCCAATGATACGTCAACGGTAGTTGTTCCGTATCGGGTGGTCGGGTGGTCAGGCGATCAGACGATCCGGCAAGAGGATTCAACTCATGCCATTCGAACCTCCAAGGCGGCGCTTACTCCATCATTGAGCTGGTGTAATCCAATACTCGCTCCTTTGCCGGTCGAAATGTATGTGCTTAACCAATATACCAGCTTACCCTGGCCAGATTAATCTGCACGGACTGTGGAGTGGGCGGCACGGCAGGCGACGGTTGGATAAATGATAAATCTTATCTATTGGGAGGACCAAGGGAAAATATAAGCAATAATGCCAATACAGCATAATACTATTGATAGCTGAGAAGAGGGATTTAATGAAGCTATAAGATATATTTCTCCTCTTATCGGCAGAGAGGTCTATGGTATTTGAGTGCCCTATAATTCCGGGGAGGCCGAACCAATTATATAGTAGCTTTGTGGCTCTGCTGCTGATTATTCCAATTTTGTTGCCTAACTTCGGTCGGACAGGCGGGGTCGCGGGATGTCGCTCGAGGGTGGGTTGCATCAATAATTATCGGCTGAACTATCACCTTTGTCAGTTCAGCATACAACACGCATTTTCTCCTAGAGGTTGTCTGACCAAGCTGTGGGTGTCTGTTGTAGTGCAGCTCGTCCGGTTGGACCTCGAGTGACCTTGCTCATTAGAGGGAATGCGAGATAATGTAGCTCTTTGCTACAAGGATAATGCCAGTACTCAATCAATATTTATTACGTAGAAAAAGTTCAAGGTTGTGGAGTCAGCTGACGTTATCCAGACGCTCAAGCCAAGGTGGCTGCGTGAGACATTTATGCCACAGAATGGAAATGGAACTTGTGGCTGGAGCTGGGCGAAGCACTCGCGACGAGTCGTTCAATCTTAGATTCATGCAACCAGCAGCCAGGCTATGCGACCTGCATCTCATACATAAAACATGTGTATACGCGGAAGATGGTTTTGACGTACTTCAAACCTGGATTCGACTCCTCCGGTTGAGATGACTGGAGACCATCGAGGAAGGAGGTTTGCGTGGAGGATCCGGCCCTGCTTAGGACTCGAAGACTTGATGAAGTGCCTCCCACCGGCTTACAAGGTCGGTCTTGAGGTTTATCCCGCTCTTCCTCTTCTCTGGAAACCTGGGGAGCGTAACTGATTATGCCACTGCAGGCATAACCCAAACCTGGATGTAGGACCAGGGCTTTGGCCGTACAGCTACGGCGGATCGTATCCACTGTGAAGCGAGTCGCGCGTTGTGCATTGTGAAGCGAACATCCCATTCGAAGAGACCAGAAGTCGCAGCTTTCCTACGAAATTGAATTATATCTCTCGATGTTGGCAGAAGGCAGACGGATCGATTCCGTGGCTTAAGCCCAAGTATGAACATGTTGTGGAGAAACCGGAATTTTCGAACGAAGCATTTGAAGAGCGCGACTTGCGACAAATACAGATGCAGCTCTGGATAATAGCAACTGTGACACACGAACTGCTACTATTCAAGGACAAAGATGGTAATCTGTGCCCAGCTTCCTAGTGCCGGATGGGCGTCGTGGAGTTTCTCAGTAACGAACGCCTTTATTGGGGCGACCGCGGGGCTATTGCGATATTGCTGAGTTTTTCTTCAAGCTGGTTCCGACGGTTCTCAATAGGACGTGGTGTAAAGTCAGTCCAGGCCGGTGAGTCTCAAAGAAAGTACATGGAGAAACATGAACAGGTACAAATAATGAGTGAACCCATTCGTAAAGAACAGGCATGGAAGGTAACTCGGTCTCATCAAACCATTCAAGTCCTAACTGCTAGATTTCCACAACCAATCACAGTTACTCGGTTGTGCTGATAGTGGCACCTTACCATGCCCTATGTACCACACATAATCTGTACACAGGATAGTTATTCCTTGCATAATCGTTTGTAAAACTAACAGGCACATAGTCTAATCTGGCAGATCTCGGACATGTCTTTGAAAATCTCTGCCCGACGGGCCAATAACAATAGTCATTTAAGGACTGGGGTCTCTTCAAGCTATACTACAGTTGTGCTCGTCTGCGGCAATGTATTTCCCTCATAGCTATGGAAAGACAGTCTAATCCCATTCGAGTATAGGTTACCAGAATGAGTGGAGGGCATGAGGGCCTTTCCGTGGTCAAGTTCAGCTTTCTTTGATTCATCTTGTGAAAAGGCCGGTATGGTGGGAACTTCTATGTGCCTGATTTCTGAGGTCTGTTTGGTGTGCTCTTCCGCAAGGGGCAATTATCCCATCATTCAAGTATTGCAGAAGCAGGTTGCTCACACATTCCGCCAAGTTCATGTCGCAGGTGATGAACCGCCCGGCCGACATCGTCGTGGCGGGTCGCATGCCGGTTCTGCAAAGCCCTGAGGACTGCATACGTGGACCATACTGGAGCAAATTCGGCACAGATAGCGCTAAGTCGAAAAGGGAAGCGATAATGGAGAAAATCCGCGTTTGCTAAGAAACCAGGCGGAAAAGGGCACCAGCAGCTCCATCGCATGGGGCCGCTGAGGAAGACGACTCACTGTCCTTCACAAGTAGCTTGCAAGAGCGATGATGGAGGCTCTGAATGTGACGACAGTGGTTACGGGGGTCCTAGGAGGGAGACAGTAGCAGAGGACTCACGACAATTTGAAGACTTTGCAACAATGGGTGTTGTTCGTAGCATTGATGCGTATTCAAGGCACACAGATCAAACAAGCATGCGCCAAGACGGATCCTCGAGACGCTAGATGCTTGCAGTATTCTCATAAAAGCTGACGGCAATTTCCATCGTCTTGCCAAAGTTTACTCGAACCGAGCATGGTAGCTTGGTTTCCTAACCGATCGAGTAGAGCTGCAACGAGAGTTTAGACTTCTCATACATGTACATTTTAATGCATGGTTGTGGGTCGTGATGGCAATTGTTACCATTACTTCGTACTCCTGGCACTTTTATCTGGAACTGTATATACCCCTTGCGGTAAGGCGCCAAGCAGGTCCGAATCTTATAGACCAATCAGGATATCCGTAAATAAGGTAGTTGACTTGTAAGAGAATTTTATTATAATAGAAGTCTTAGTATTTTAAGTCTATACAAGGAGGTACTTTATCTGGGATGTGGCTGTAGTCGATCTACTGTGGTAAAGGTTTAGTTTAGAAGTACCTCTTATGTATCGAACCAAGTGTGGGTCCCTGCAGTAGCGCAAAAGTCAAAACCTTATTTCATAAAGGCCTGCCCCCGGTACAGGTCGGCAATGCGCCTTCAAACTTTGCCGGTGGGGACTCATGGATGCCGGTCATTTCTTTCTCGTCTTTTCTCCGTAGGGCTGGCTAACGACCGTTGGTGACTGATCGGATCATGCCTAAACAGTTCTGGTTTCAAATTCCAACTAATCCCGTACCATGGCCAAATGTCAAAAGGGCAAGAAGTGGATTTAATGTGGGGCAGACAGGGGGTTACCCAGTTGTCGATCCTTGGCGCCGCCAGGGACATCACTGTGGTGACGTACCTGCAGTGTCCCAAAGTGGACAGCGCCAACCAACAGCCAACCATGCGGAGCCCATCGTGGCCAACCTGACACATCGTGACACAGATCCATCCGCATGAACCTCTTGGACGACTCCTGGCGCCTACCCTTGATTTTTTTCTCAACACAGCCCGCCTTACTCAGGATGAAGCAAACGGAGTACTGTCGCCTGCCTCTGTTACGGAGCGCTCCAACGTTGCTCCAACGTTACTCACTGTCACCGTCACGATGGGTTTAGTGCCGACTTTGCCGTTTGGCACCAGACCTTGCCAATCTCGCTGGCCAACGGCCATTCGTCTGACCAGGGGTGTTGTTTGCCCGTCATGCACCGAACCGATCTGTTGCCACATGAATAGCGCCGATTCGCTATCCACATTGTCGCTCAGCTCACTTGTATCATGCATAAGATGAGGAAAGGAGACAAAAGTACGGTGGGCCATTGAGTTCCATACCGTATATGGCCCTTACTATATCCTTCCTGTGCTTCCTGTTTTTTTTTTTTTTTTTTTTTTCCTTAAATTTTGGTAACGACTCACTTTCCAGTCTCTCCTTCTTCTCGACCGTCTACAAACTAGACACCACATTCCTTTACTCTCCGATTCTGTGTCTGGAACTTGACGTTGATCGTTGACTTTCCTCTTTTAACCATCTTGTCTCTCCTTTGATATATACTTGTATATATTCTCCAAGATGAAGGTCTTTTCCGCCACTGTTCTTGCGTTCCTGTCCGCGGCAGACTTCGCTGCTGCCCACATGCAAATGATCGATCCTCCTCCTCTGCGATCCAAGGCCAACAAGTTCACCACTGATCCCGACTATTCCATGACCAGCCCTCTCGACACCAGCGGTGCCAACTTTCCTTGCAAGGGCTACTTGAACCTCCTTGGCTCTCCCCAGGCCCAGTCTGTGGCCAGCTGGGCTTCCGGCTCGTCTCAGAGCCTGACCGTCAATGGCGGTGCCAACCACAACGGAGGCAGCTGCCAGGCGTCTCTCTCGTTCGACAGCGGCAAGACGTGGAAGGTTATTCACTCGTGGATTGGAAACTGTCCTACTCCCGGCGAGTCGAAGTGGAACTTCAAGGTTCCTTCTGAGACGCCTGCCGGTCCAGCCCTGTTCGCCTGGTCCTGGTTCAACAATATTGGAAACCGCGAAATGTACATGAACTGCGCCGCCATCACCATCACCGGAGGTGGCAGCGGCCAGTCACTGGCGAATCGACCCGACATGTTTGTTGCCAACGTTGGCAACGGCTGCAAAACCGTCGAAGGCTCCGATCTGTTGTTCCCCAACCCCGGCCCCGATGTCGATATGAACTCCCAAAAGACTGCTCCTGCTGCCGGCAGCTGCCCTGGATCGGCTTCTGGTGGCTCTCATCCTGCCATCCCAGCTCCCGGCAACAGCAACAGTAACGGCAATGGCAATGGCAACAGCAACGGCAACGGCAACGGCAATGGCAACAATCCTGTCTCAACTGTTACTACCACACGACCGGCGCCCGCCTGGACTCAGCCCCCCTCTGCTCCGTCTGCTCCCGCCAATGTCCCCAACACTCCTGCTGATGGCGGCGCTTGCAGTCCGGGAGCCTATTCCTGCACGTCCGACTCTCGAGCTATGCAGGTCTGCGACGTCTCTAAGTCATGGGTTGTAAGTTCTGTATTGCCCTCTATTCTCATCATGTTCCCATTCTCACAATCTCATCAGCACATTGCCGACTGCAGTGGCGGACAGATGTGCAAGTTCAACGACGCCAACAAGACTCCCTACTGCGTCCCTCAGTAGGCTGCCTTGTACAATATCGGGGACGGTACATTCATCGGATTAGGTGGAACGTTGCTATGAAATCTCCTTGCATCGGTGCATCCATCGGGTTAATGGAATGCTTGTTATGACATTTCGTTCTTGTACGCGCATATAGATATAGTGGTTCATTCATCGTCCAGATGCGGTGCATCCAATTGAATGCTGGTTCGTAATATGGAGTCCTTGACAATGTTATCCCACCCAGTGTACAGACAACCTCGACTAGTTTCTGATGAACAGGAACACTGCCATTCCAATCGACAGCAAATCTCCGGCTTGGTTGCGCTTTTAAGCGTAGCGAGAGAACGGTACAAATATTGAATAAATGCTCCACATGCTAATTCAACTACAACCGCAACAGCCGTAAGTAACTGACAATAGGCATCAAGATTCTAAACGAAGCATTACGTACCGACAGCGAGCCTATACTGCTTCGCGACCTATTATCTTATCTAGGCTAATATTGCAGGACCTTTTTGAATATTGGAGCAAATTAGACAATCCCTACAGCTGATATACCCGACTACATGTCTATCCAGGTGTCAATAGACTACCTAGAACTGCTTATACAGAGTATTGACCGGTAATTGACTTGCTTGTCTGTGCAACTCCCCAAAGTACATATCGCGTTCAGTTGAGAATAGCAACCCAACAAACGCCAGTTGCAAACATCCGACACATTTTCAAGGCCACTCGCGTTCAAAACAATTCTGCTTCCCTCACTTATCCTCACTACAGCACGTTTTACATCACATATCGTTCTTGGAGTCTAAGCTTTATACGGCCTTTCACCATCGTCTTCACATCACAACGCATATCTAGCTGCAGATCGACTGTCACTATGCCGCTTCAAATCCCTCCAAAAAACCACGCTCTGGCGACAGCATTTCAGTGTCTGGGACACAACCAGCGTTACGGTAAAGTAACCAAGCTTGTAAACTACTTCTTAGCGCACTACTGGAATCAGGTGCCCGCAGACGTTCATCAGGTCCTAGCGACCGACTTCTTTGTTACCAAGTTTCTGAAATTTGCCAACACTACTACACAACCTTCTAATCACCTCCTGACCCGCAATATAGGAGAGTTTCCTAACAGGCCCGATATCCAGCTGACCATGATGGCCATGGCGTGCGCGGTTTGGGGGCGATCCGCATGCGAAAGAGTCGCCGAGTTCAACAGCCTTGCACATCAATTTGAGGCCGATCTGGACAAACTCCCTGCTACCCCCTGTCCAAGCCTCAATTTAAGAGAGACATCCCCTACAGTCTCGAGTCTTCCACGGCCAATTCAACCTCCAGGCAGTCAACCGCCTATTCCAGTCGCTCCACCCCTTTACAAGACAGGCCTCGCTACGTCACCACCGATCCCATCGCAGGCGCCGACGTCGACTAAGCGACTGTCAGAATCAGGCATCTCACAAAGCACACCTACAAAGCGCCGATTCAGCGACATTGACATGGCCGCAGTCATAGAACGCAATACTGAGGCATACAACAAAATGACCGCCGCCTACAACGATCTGGCAACTTTGCATCGAACCATTGCAACAGAGCTGACAATCGTTGTCCGAGACCTTACGTCGACGATTACAAGCCAACAGCAAATCCCCGATCAGAACAATATGCGAACTATTACTTCCCAACTCGGGCGCATAAGACTCCAAACCGAGCGACTGGATACAATCGACAGCAATGTGGCCATGGTAGCCTCGGCCTTGACCAACGGACTTCATCATCAGCCCAATCCACGTCAACCACTGTCAGACTGGGACCAATACTACATTGATCGCGAATATTGACGATTTACCCGATAGCTTGAGACACTGAGACAAACTGCAGAGTACCGAATGACTTGCGATGATGATTCCACAAAATTCTTTGTGTTTCTTTCTTCACAGCAAGGTCATTGCGTCTTCAATGGCGGCAACTGTCACATGCATGATTAAGGCGATGGTTACGTGGCCATTGTCACAATATTAGCTACCTAGAAAATGATAGTAGTGTTGATCCTGGAGGTCTTGCTTAATCATAAACTCTTTTTGAACCGCACTTTTATGTTGTATTACCTCTCTCTTGTTTTAATAAACCGATTTGATTCTTTAGAGTAGTATTTGCAGCAGTCTGATCCTAGAGGTCTTGCATCCTTATCCCGAGATCTATACCTTGTCGTGTTTGGCAGCTATTTCCTTTGTTCTTGTAGCCTGCAGTGTTCTATAGAGTTCCACCGATATGACTGTTTTTTTATACACAAACTTTGACTGTTACGACCTGTCACAAGCACGTTGATTCATACATGTGATTATACCAGTGCTCTTGTGCTGCTACTGTCTCTTACTAAACCCAACGGAAAGGAACACCAATGTAGCCAAGATTGTCCCTGCCCAACTTCCCGATTTCTTGTGTAGTGGTGCCAGTTGAACATCCAGACGCGATATGCTACTGTTGTCCATTATCAGAGCCTCGACGCTGTGAGGACCCAGGAGCAGCGGGCCATGGGCCATCCAGGTGCCTCCAGTAAGCATTGTAGTTCTTCTTCTTGCTCCGAGACGCCCTACCTCTGTTACGCCCACTAGGAGACAGCTGCGGACTTTGATCCCGCAACTGTCGTCCCCGGCCACGGTTATTGCGACGTGTATAGTTGGACAGCGGACTCCGGTCTCGCAATGGTCGGTACTGGCCTTCGTTTTCACGCCTTGGACTGCGGCCTCTTTGTTGCGATCGATGTTGGCCGAGTCCTTGGTCTTGGTTCTCCTCTTCAACTGAACTATCCGCCTCGGTCGTGGCGGGTCTGCGTTCGGGCCACCTAAAAGGCACTCCTGAAGTTGGCGTCCTATCGGAAGGAGCTGCTTCTTCTTGTTCCATAGAGGCGTTTGAAGTGACCTTGCCACTATCGCTGGCCGCGCTCCCCTCGGGCTCTACTCGAAGAGATTCTCGCATGTCTTCGTCCATATAAGCATAAAAATCGCTATTTGGGTCCTGATTGACCATGAGACGTGATAGCTCCGGTCTTTGGTGCCAGAATTGAGTCCGCTCTGTGTGGTGATAAACGAGAAGAAAGGTTCCAGAAGTGGCACCATCGAACAGCCAGTTGTTGTCCACGATCGACGAGTTGCCGACTTTGAACTCCTGCTCAACGCCGAATGGCTTATACGACCGGATGGCAATCTTCGTATCGTTCTCGGTGAAGACAATGAAGCGTAAGTCGTAGTTTTGTTTAGGGCCTGTTTCCCCTCGTATAACGTACGGCTCTGTCTCTACAGGGAACCTATTTATATCCTCAGAATACATATCTGGGATATTCAGCTACCCAAGTTTAGCATAGCGCGCTGGCGTCTCAGCGCTGGGACGGTAAATGACTCGAATAACGCGAGGGATACTTGGCAGCCACATCTCAGTCGAGCCGTTTTCGAGATGCCTGTGGCCAAACTGCGTTTCGACAAACTCCTGCAGCGTCTTCCCTGGATGTCGAGAAGCATCAAATTCCAGCAAGCTCTCTTGACCAACCGTGACGAGTCCCGGCTCTGGCAAGACGTGCCAGGGTTGGCCATGTGCCTGTCGGTAAAGCTTCTTGCCATATAGTCTGAAATCCGGGTGCGACCAGAGGATTGCATTCATGACTTTGCTGTATTATGTCAAGTGCTCCAAAGCCGTCGATGCCACCGGATTCTTTTAATTGCCGAAGAACTTGCTTCTTTGTTGAAGCGAGTAGTTGTAGCTCATTGCAAGACTGGTTCGCTAGGTCGAACGAGAGCCACACAAGCCGTAGTATGGCAAATTCCACGGAATTCTCGAGCTCTTCATCGGTGAGACGGTCGATGCCCGGAAAATCGCCAAATATATGCCCTACCAGCTGTACCGCGCAGTCGAGTCCGTTGCTTGGCAGAGCGTTTTCGATGAGGCCGGCTGTGTTTGTTGGAAGCAAAGAGTAGAGATTTTCACTTATTCTCGGCCAGATTGCTTCCATGTTCCTGACGTATCGCGTCCTCAAGTCAGTGAAGACGTTGCTGCTTGTTGGTTGCTCCATGTCTGTCTAGATGTCGGCAGCTAGTGTAAATGTAAAGGGGTTTAGTGTTGTGTAGAAGTGAACAACTATCTCCAAATTGAAGGTATCGCGGATCGTCTGAGTCAAGTAAAATAACAGACCTAAAGTTGCGTAAACACGGCTTTTATTTATGGGGACTACTGGATACTGCCAGCTTATCGAGCATACGCTAGCGACGAATGAATCCAAACACAAACAGACGCACAGCTGGCTGTCAGCTGCTGAAGCGTAGGCCAGCAATGAGTAAACAAGTTGTGGTTTCTTTATCTCCAAAATCTCGTCTTCTTTATACTGTTATAACAAAATTTCAACTCACCAAATTCGCCAAGAAAAATACAAAGATTACGAAAATGGCATCACTTGATGCTCTTGAAGCTTACTGGGCTTCCGTCGACCGTCGATCGCATTGTGTCGTGGATTAATCGAGACACATACAACAGCGACGACGACCACTTTTTACGTCTTGGCCTCGTCTATGGGCCACGCGCGACCGGGAAAACCACTCTGATCCCGCCTAAGATCAGAGAAGTTCTTAAAAGAGACCGCGAGCACCGGATGGTGGATGGGCCGTTGGTTGTGCACATTTGCAGCGAAGCAGAGGCCCTGTATCTCGACAAGGCGGACTCGCCAGACGACGACGACAACATGCCCATTCACCGAGCCTCTTACGAGGGCTTTAGAAATATTATCATATCGAACCTCAAGTTTCTAGTGTCGGGAACGCAGGTATTGGGCAACGATCGACGTCAGCATTGGCGTGAGTCTCAAGTTTTGCCACGAGAAGTTGTTTTCATCGTCGAGGACGATCCATCAAGATCGGTTCAGTTCAGTCTGTTGCTTGTTGAACTGCTCGCCTGGTCGCTCAAGGCTCAGAAGTGCCGCACCCAGCCTGGGCCGTATACCATTACAATCTTGTTGATGACTTCTTGCCTAGACGACAGGAACATGTTGAATTTACCTGCGCGCGGTAAGCAGAGAATTCAAAGCATCGTCGCAGGTGCGCATTTTCCAATCACCCGAGACAAGACCCTCGTCTACACCAACACTTCGCATTGGTAGTAAGGTCGATTTTGTCCGTGACTTCAACACCAACGACGAAAGAACAAGTGGTCCCGTCCAGAAGTTGATCATCTGCTTTCCTCCATGGGACAGGGTAGAAGGAATTAAAACACTGGGACAGCACTTTATTCACTTTCTCGAATGATAATGCATTTAGTCAACAAGATATAGATGCAATCTTCCGCCCTTGGCTGCCCGGGCAAGAACTAGATGGAGACCGGCCAGTAAATAGCCTCAAGATTGTGCGCGTCCCCCACTCGTTCCGGATTTCAATCCACGTCGAAGGATACGACGGGTTCGTGGTTCTCTTGAGTCCCTTTGTCAGGGAGCCAATATTAGATGCTTACAGCGGACGTATAGTCGTGGGCAAGATGCAGATTTCGCATAGTCTCGAGCTTGAGCAGGCATCCTGGACCCGTCGAATCACTGGGCAAGGTGTATTGTACAAGGACAACCAGAGCGTTTGTTTTACATTGGCACGGCGACTGCATATTGAAAATGAAGGCATGGCTGGGTTCCTAGTGGGTGCGGCGAGCTCTCCATTCGCTCCCTCGCGTGCTATTCTTCATGCTTTGACAGAGCTCACTTGTGACAATATCAGCCGAACTAACTGCCTCCAGCAACTGCAGGTAATAAAGGTATTTACCAGTTTACGTAACAACCAAAGCCTGCAGTTGCATCCCGAACTCAAAACGCCAACCGACGACATCTCCACGATATCTTGAAGCCATTGGGTCTGTATAGGCGAAACGCAGACGCGTACAGTTATTGAGTCGTTTTTTTTTCTTTTTTTTTCTTTTTTTTTTTTTTTGTTTTTTGGTCATCGGAAACTACGTTGCCACGGGCGATATGGAATACTTACCTTGTGGTAAAGGTTTGGGGTAGGGAGGTTGTGGAGGGAGGTATTTTCATACTCGTGGATTAGAGAGCTGCTTGATTTACATAATTACTGGGCTTAATCCCACCAATGATTACGTAGCCTATCATTATCCTCAAAAGGGACCATAAGATGCAGCCAAAAACAAACTCTATTAGGCTTGTTCGTGTAGCCAACCAAAGTCGCCAAGTTTGCACGAATATGCTTGGTTATTTGCAAAATTCTCGTGAACTGACGACGTTCACTTCTACGTAGAAATGATATTTTATAGTGCATATGAATGGATCGAGAAAAGGCTAGGCACAAACAGGGCAGAAAACAGCGTCTCACCGTGTTGAGCTTCTTGGAACGTCTATCACAGCTAGTACACTATAGGACACTGTGAGAAGAAATTCACTTTCAAAAATCACAAAGCCAACCATAGAGGAGAGATAATAATGTGTTTAGGATTTTTCTTTTTTTTTAGAAAAAAAAATAAAAATAACATGCGGCGTTAGTGCCTCATGCCGAGGCGTCTAACGGTCTGCAGCGCCAACTTCATGTCGAAGAAAACGTCAAGACGCTCGACCTCTTGTGGCTTTGGACGCCACTGAAACGTCTCAAGTCCCTGAGCAATTGGGGCCGGCACTTGAGCTGCCTTTTCGGCCCACTCTCGAGCCCAGGACGACGCCTCCAGGACCTCGTATTGCTTACGAATCTGTGAAGCTGTTCACCTCGTTCGCACGATCGACGCCGACAATAAGCTTGCAGCCAGCCCTGCCAGCGCTTCTGCCAGCCATTGTGAGCTCCTCAAAGGCAACAACTACATTGTTAGCAAGCAAGGAGTTGGCCTGGCGGAGAATCTTTCCGTCCTCACCCAGCACATGCTTGTTGAGATCTACTTGGCTGGGGAGAAGGATCTCAAAGGGGCCGCAAACAACACCGTCTACCGCTGAGGCGTCCGGGAACATTCTGCACCAGAGGAACCCACGAAAGGTATACGAAGCCACTTCGGGAAGAGGCGACTCGTTATCCTCATCGTCTTCATCAGCCCAATTGCGCGATGGCCTGGCACAAGGACGCGAGGGACCGGCTGTGGCATAATTCGCAGCCGCGGAGGTTTTCTCGACCCTTTTTGGCTGGGCAGTGTTGGACTTGGGCACAGCTGGCGCCTTGGAGGATGGCACATCTGCCCACGTCGAGCCTGAGAGCGCTCTCTCTGCCTTTGGACCAGACGAGAATGCCAGCTGTCAGACTTGTAAGCCATATTCATCTAGTAGAAACGGATAGCGTGAGTGGCTCGCACACGAAAGAGTAATAGATATACACAGCTATGAGTGATTTCTTTAGTTTCTTGTCCTACATCACGACTTTTCCGACCGCACACGCTATTGGCAAGAGTTCTCAGAGACCGCTTCAACACACATCGCATCGGATATCAGCGCTAGCAATCCTACCCTCCCGGGAGACCGCTTGCTTGGCGTTAAAAATATTGCGCAAAGCAAGTTAAACGCAACCGAGCCAGATCACCGCGAACGCCGGCAGGGACATAGGGCCCATAAACGCCCATGAAAATCCTCTGACCATCGAGGAGTCGTGGCACCCGGTGCCGTATTTAACAGACATGGTTCTTGGGCCGGAGATAAGTAGGCAGCAGGCTTCAATCTCCTAATGGTCGAAAATGGCCCTCATTCTCACGCCTCGTCCATTTGGGTGCGATCGATATTGTCCGAGTCAATGGTCTTTATTGCCCCTGGACTATAGAACTTTTGGACGGCTGCTTTTGGAGCTTCAGAGCTTCAGCTGAGCTTACCGCCTGGGTCGCGGCGATTTCGCGTGTCAAGCTTTTTCTTTATATTTCTCTATATTTTTGTACTTTCTTTTATTTTCTTCTATACTTAGCCTTTAGATTGATTGGAAGGTGCAGCATTGTGTCCTCGGTATTAGGGACCAAGTCGAAAATTGATAAAAGTAGTGCCTACTCAGTATCAATGATGAATTTTTCTCCCTAAATTAGTGCCAAGTGTTAGATATCACAGACAGCTAGGCAGAGCCGATCAGATAGGCAATTATATTGACTAAAGCTTGGCCTCCTTTTTCTATATATATACAATAGTAAAGAATAGGGGTTATAAGGGCGAAATCCCTATAATTATATAAAGACCTGCTAGTAAAGCTAGGTAGGGACTGCAGCCATAGAAAAAAGCTTGAAATAGAAAGCAAGATAAAAACAAAGACTAGAGACGCTGCTGCTTAGCTATACAGTAGTTTAACCTCTTCCCGGAGGGGTGCCTACTCAATATAGAAAACGTCAATATTACACAGCGAATACTATGTCAAGATTATTAGATGAGTTGATTACATCGCCTCGTTATAGCAGCTGGGCTGTTGGATGTGCCTCTTGATCCCTCTGTGCTCTCTGTGACTTTTTTTCTTGTATTTCCTCCTGTAGTCTCGACTGTTTAAAATTCTCAAGCTCGGAAGCGGTTTGTACCGGCGTAAGAGTGGAATCGTAGAGAGACACGGCCTGGCACATACCGCCATATTCCGACTCCACCCCGTTCATGTCCTTCACAAACTGGTCTAATGCTTCAAGGCTGGGCAGACTGATCCACCCCATCGGGTCATCCCGATTTTATTGGAGCCACTTCCTGCGGCTAACGGATGGTAATGTGCAAACATAGTGTAAAGCTTGCTTGCCGAGATATCTGTGAGCAAGCTGCCGCGCAGTAGCACCTGTGCTGTGAAAGGGTGGAACTCTCTTGGCTTTGGAGGTGTTTTGCGGAAAAGTTTTCCAGTCCCTACATATCTTCCGTATGCCTTGCCCGGGGACCATTTTCGACGGGTCGTAAACTGTATGTCCAGAGGAGCATCAGGTGGGTGGAAAACAAGGCCGACTAGGAGCGCCGTCATTCGCAAAGTGTCCAACCCTGAACTATGCTTTTTCTGAGTCGATCCGATTGCATGCCGATCATCTCCAAATCCAAAAGCAATTAGCGAGTCACGCAGAGTGGGTGCTCTATCAGCTTGTGATATGTCCTTGACTAGTTCATGCAAGTCAACCCACGACGTGAGATATTCTGTGATGAGAGGGAAAAGACGTTGAGATGGAGTGGAATTCGAACCCAAGATCGAACCCAATAAGAACTAATTGGGTTGGAGGTTCATCACCGCTGCTTGATGCTCTTTGAGCGGCCAACGTTGCTTTGAAAGTGTTCAAAATATCCGCCAGAGTGGATTCCACTTCGTCTGGAGATACCATTTGGCTATGACTGCATAGCATCTTTCTCGCCCTTTGCCCTGCTCTCTGCCAGAAATTTGAACACGGTACGTTAACACACGCAGCCCACTAAGCAACTGACTGATTGTCTTAGGACACTGTTCGAAATGAGAACGGTCGAATGGATATACGATAGACAGCGCAATCTCTGCAACAAGCGCGCTCTGGTCTCCCCATGGTTCTGCATCAATAGCCACAAAGCCGTATTTGCCTTTGCCTATGCAAGTTTGAAGAGACTGCAAGTCAGGGATATTGTTGTGCCAGAGTTTCGCTCAGTGTCTAGTCCTGAAGAGATTAGGAGATCTTTGATACCGCATTTTGCTGCTTAGAATTCATCGGTTTGCATAGATAAAGAGAAGAACTGATGTTCAAAAAAGTGTGGGGAGCACGCAAGGATTTAAGCATAAGTATGGGTCTGGTATAGTCACGGGGATGGATATCACTTAAACCCCACCTTACTTACATCCATAATTACGTTATAAGGGAATTGGAGTTATGTGCCTAGTTAATGGCAAAAGAGGCAGTTGGTTGGAGCAGGATTCGAACACTGCGCTCCCCGAAGAGAACAGGCACCACCGTGCATTTTCTAACCATAACCCGTGCCGGGTTGGTCAGAGCGGGATTCGAACCCACGCGAGTTTCCCCAATTATAAAGTGTAACCTAAGGCGGGTACCCTGCTACAATCCAAAGGTTGAAGATTTTGACGTGGGTGATGGGTTTTTATAGTCAAATCCTTTAAATAATCCACCTGCAAGCCACCCGGTCGCTTCCATGTGGGCCTGTAGGCCCGCTATCACCCCGGGAGTTATCTGTTCTTTGTCCTGATTTAACTCTTGAAGCTCAATTACCAGGATGGCCAAGCCATGCTTGTCGTGGAGTCCCACTAAGCCATGGGAAAGACCGATCCTAGAGGTTCTCGGCGGGAGAGGAGGAATTCGAAGCTGTATAGAAGCGATTCGCGATTAATTAAGGCGGTATTTAGACGTCAAAAGGCCATTACCTAGTCATTGTATCCTACTGGTTCCTATGGTAGCCGAAGGCGTCGGAGACCGTCTCCAAATTGCTGTAGGCTGCTAACTAATAGTTGCTGACTAATTTCTGCTGACTAATTATTGCTGTTGCCTGGATTGCTGCGTCCCCCAACATGCAGCGCATTAACCATTAACCTGGCGCGATGCAAAACACTTCATCATGAGGACAACTAACTGTCTTCATTGTCAAGTACTCTAAACCTTAAGTGTAAATAAAACTTGAGGCTGATTTTGTTACATGATAACAAGAGCTTGCCGTGATTGGGCTACCGCGGTTTGACCATTACTGCCCACACTAAAGGGACAACTGAACCAAAAGCAGTTGTAGTACCTCTGCATCAACTTTTCGCCTACCTTTCTCCCGTCCTTGGCCTAGGATCAATCAGAAGCATTGCGGTGACAGTAAACATAACACGCCACATTTCCTCTATTAGAACATAAATAATACTCCACAATCAGCCGATATCTGATGTATTTACTTTTCAGCAACTCCTAATTAAGCAAAGCTGTGCCGGAAGGCGCAGCGTTGCACCATTCTGTCAGCATCTCGCCCAGTGCCTGGTCCTGAAAAAGTTGGCAGTTCTGTGTGGTACGGCATTTTGCTGCTTCGACTCATCGGTTTGCATGGTAAATGCTGGGGAAGATGACATGTTGATAGATGCACTGACTAATCCCAAAGTGATTAGATGTAAGCCACCCACGCCTTGATGGTCTGGAGTATCAGGCACCCACAAGAGTACGGAAATTTTCTTCTCGGGTTGTTATAAATTACTGCCGGGTAATACATGAGCTACTATGTATATCTGCAATGTATAAAACACTATAAATACTATATATAGGGTATAACACTGTAGCCTCACCGGAGATACTGTCTTTATATCGGTCGACGCTCGGTGTCGACTTGGCGGCAAGACGGCGCCTTCGATGTCGATATCGGGCCATTCTTGAGTTTCCCTTGGGCAAGAAGGTATGCTGATGGAACTGCACCAAGGAAGAACTCGAGCGTCAAAGTCGTCCTAATCTGGCCGTCCTAGCTGTAGAAAGCAAACCGTTGGCTGGATTGTGGTTTGTATCATAGTAACAAAATTTCAATGGTATCTCATTCTTCTCTAGTCGGTGTATGGACTAGGCACACGGTGTTCAACACCTCATGCAGTGCTTGGCATCAATTGGGGGGGGGGGGGGGGGAACACATTGATTGATAGTAGCAGAACTAGCAAGGTACCTTTTTCGCTGCATTTACTATAATTTCTAAAATTTATAATACTAATTATGAGCTAGTTCAATAAAGCGGCACGTCACTACCAGGGCCAACGCCACGACTAGGCCAACTGGTAGACAACCACACCCAGTGTAGGTCTAAAGAGGGCTAAAATAGCATGTATATTATAGCATCATCGATTACATTTCCCCACATCCCACCAGATCTACGGAGAATTTTAGAGTCACTTTTAAAATAGAGAATTTGGGGCTAGGTTAGAATAGACAACCCGGGTATCTTGTGCCGTCCTATGCTCGGATCTGGACTATATCACCTCCATCATGACCCTGATGACGAGGAAAATCACCAGCAGAGCCGCGATTTGTTGCACTCAAGGCCCTTGCAATGACAACGCGCAGACACGCCTCTCCGCAACAAGACGAATCAACGTCCAGTTACCTGCAGACATAAAAGATGACTCCTCACGTAGCACGGGGCCCCGATGAGCAACGGCCTCTCCTCGACCACACTGCCAGCTCCGACGATGTTGCCACGCCCAAGAACAGCAGGACGTCGTCCGCCGTCATCGTCGCAGTTCTGCTCACCCAGATACTCTTTGGCCAGTTGAGCAGCTCCTTGATAGAGCCCGCAATGGCAACGATCGAGGAGGGAATCATCTGCCGGGCTCAATACAGCAACCTCAGCATCGCCGACCCAGCCACGGACCCGCGGTGCAAGAGCGAGCCGGTCCAGTCGGAACTCTCGATGCTGCAGGGCGTCGAGATGACCTTTGCCCTCATACCGGGACTTCTGACCTCGGTGCCCTACGGGATCGCCGCCGAGAAATACGGCCGGCGCCCGGTGCTGCTGTTTTGCACGTTTGGTGGCATGCTGGGCTATCCTTTGGACCTGCTAGTTTGTGTGTTCTTGCTACAGAACCCGCGGGTACGAGGCATTCGTGCTGACTACATTAAAGTGCGATACTTGCCGATCAAACTTATATGGGCTGTTCCCATGACAGACTTCATCGGAGGCGGTGTTCACGTTGTCGAGCAGCGCCGGATCGCGTACTGCGACCAGAACGGCTGGTTGCGGAACGTATCTATCCGAGACAACGTTATTGGCGATAACGCTTACGATGCATCTTGGTTCTGGTTTGTGCTTGAATCCTGTCTTCTCACAGACGATGTGTCCTGCATGCCTGACCGGGAAATGACGCTCGCCAGGAATGGTGGCAACAATCTCAGTGGTGGCCAGAAGCAACGAGTTGTAAGAGCCTCCAGTCAGTAACTCTTTTCACTAATTCTAACACCTCTTCAAAGGCCTTGGCCAGGGCGATATACCGCAATCCTGCATCTTAGTCTTGGACAACATTTTTGGATCTCTGGATCGCGCCACAGCACTGGCTATTCTGCATAAGCTCTTCTCGACTGAAGGTGTACTTAAAAGACTTGGAAGCACGGTGATTATGGCCACAAATTTAGGTGCAGTAATACTGCTTGCAAAATGGTAGTGTTTTCAACGCATGCTAACAACGCATCAGCCGACTATATCGGGTTGGCGGATAGAATCATCGCTGTCGACGACGGCGGTTACGTGAAAGAAGTCGCCAACGTCAATGAAGTGTTAAGATATGGAAACGACATCATAGAGACTGGGCCAGACGAGTCAACCTTTGAAGCTGTTCAATCTGGGAGCGGGTGCCAGGACGAACTAGCAAAACTGGTTCCATCTAAAGACGCAACTCCCACTCGTCATCGGGGGGATCTGAAGCTCCACTCATATTATTTCAAATCAGCAAGCAAAAAGGTTTGGTTCATCTGGATACTACTTGTCTTTATATCCACGTTTGCCGAGAGACTGCCCGGTGAGTAACTTGGTTGACTTGCGTTCGTTTCTGATTCAGCTAACAGGACAGGCATCTTCATCCTAATTTGGCTCAAGGTGGCACCAGACAATAAACTCTATCTGATCGGTTACATTTCTGTAGGGCTTGGAGGGACTGTGCTGAACGCGGTAGTACTCTCGTCAGTCGATTGCTTCATGCCTCTTTCCGGACCTTGTTGTAAGCTGATACACTTACTTAGTATATTCTATCTGAAAATGGTGCCGCAGGGCTCTGAGAATCAACACCGAAAGCTCCTTGATACATTAACGAGGTACAGACTCAATAACGTCAGTGGGGAACTCATTTGTCTGATGACTCGTGCAGATCAACGTTTTCCTTTCTGTCATTCACAAAAACAGGATCCATTCTGAACCTGTACCATGTTTAAATCAAGCGGCACCAACGAAGCTCATAATTCACATAGATTCAGCCAAGACATGACCCTAATCAGCCAGGAATTGCCGACCGCATTTTGCCATTTTTGGTATTGTAGGTCTTACTTTTCCCCCATTGATGATGTCTCCTTGGTTTAACTCCATCAAGCCGCGATTCTATGCCTCACGGATTTCGGCATCATTGTTTCCGGGTCGGCCCTCGTCACCGCAGCCATTCCATTTCTACTCGCCTTCCTCT
Organism: Balansia obtecta B249; assembly: GCA_000709145.1. Classification (NCBI taxonomy): domain Eukaryota; kingdom Fungi; phylum Ascomycota; class Sordariomycetes; order Hypocreales; family Clavicipitaceae; genus Balansia; species Balansia obtecta. The sequence goes on from JFZS01000050.1 coordinate 88,708, forward strand.
ATGCCATCCAATGGTCCTATCTTCGAACATCGCGTCAGTTACGACATCTGGACCTGGACGCCAAGTCACCGCTCTGCTCCCAGGTGACTGATTTAGTTTCGGGGCTGGTACACATTCGAAGTTTTGGGTGGCATAAGAGTTACCTTGCGCAAAGCCTCCAAATCCTCGACTACTCGCAGAGACCATTTTACTACATGTTCTGCATACAACGCTGGCTCGGCCTCGTCTTGGACTTGTGTGTTCTGGGCATCGCAACCATTCTGGTATCGACTGCTCTTTGCAGTACGAGTGGCTTTGTCTCTCAGAACGCGATGGGCCTTGCTCTGTTGAATCTGATCAATTTTGGAGAGGTCATCAGCAATGTGATGGAGGACTGGATTTCCCTCTCGAGACGTCCCTCGGTGCTATTCAGCGCATAAAGACCTTTACAGAAGAGACTCCCCTTGATCAGGAGCTACCGAATGCATGCCCGTCAACCAATCAACCACGGCAAGGGGCAATACGGTTAAAGGATGTAACTGCTGCATATAGGTAAGGACTTCCACACTTTCCAGCCACTCAAGAACTAGTCCGCTCATTCCCAGATGACGTAGAACTCCTGGGTCCCCTTCGAAGATGGCGCTTGAGAAGGTCAACCTGGACATCAAAGCCGGGCAAAAGGTGGCCGTGGTTGGTCGAACCGGAAGGTATGACCTGTCTAGACGGTCGTCTGAGCGCAAGATTGACTGACTAGCGCAGTGTAAAGAGTTCCCTCATCCTGACACTACTGAGGTTCTTGGACTACACGGGCACGATCGAGATTGACGGCGTAGACTTGTCAACTATACCGCGTCAAGATCTAAGGTGCTACATAACCACAATTCCACAGAACCTGGTTGAGCTCCCCGGAAGCGTTCGATATAACCTCATGCCCGTCACCAAGAACGAAGACAAAGCCGAGGTTGGCGCTCTTCTGGACAAGGTCATTGAGCGAGTCGGGTTACTGGACCACGTGGTCTCTCCATGGAGGATTAGACGCATCGTTTGCGGACATGGGGTTCTCTCACGGCCAGAAACAGCTGTTTGCAGTAGCACGGGCGGTGCTGCATAAAATGGAATACGACAGCAAAATCCTCTTCTTGGACGAAGCAATGAGCGGGCTGGACTTGGGGAGTGCGACAAAGATTCAGATGCTCATCAGGGAGATGTTTGCAGACTGTACCACGATGTCGATTTCGCATCAGTCGGAAGACGCAGGATTTTCAGACTTGGTGGTTACGGTGTGTGACGGAAGGATTTCTTTTGCGGAAGATGGTCGGGCGTCTCGTTGATACCAGCAACGTCGCCTTCGCACCGGATGATCTCATGCAAACTATCGTATGACTAGCCAACTAGCTAACATTTGTAACAATGGCCACATGACCATTGTCCACTTATTCAAGCGCGTGTGCCTGACTTCCAAGTGCGAGCCTTATGCGCGTAGACTAGTCTGTGAGCCCCCTCGGCCGCTACAACATTCTTTTGATATTTCCGCGCTAGGGGTGACTGCCCTGCGATCAAAGCCCCGGAACCCACCTCTCTGGTTTTCGAGACGCTCGACCATAGCGTGTCTTCACAACGCCGGTCGCGGGCTGCTGCTGCGAAGACTTCTCGAGAGGCCGTCCCTGTGCGCCGCTGGAAGTTCGCGCCGAATTGCGACTCGCCTTGGTGACCTTGCCTGGCTGCAATGGTGCCAGCGCATTCTGTTCCCGGGTACGTCGAAGCTTCTTGTCGCGGCTTCTCGATGCCCGTGACGTGTCGGTTGCTCGAGGATTTGAGTCTGCGATAGAAGCCACTACCTCTTGTGCTTTGGGCCTTGCTCCATCTCCTTCTCCAATTTCCCATGACGCTGAAGATGGTAGTCTTGGTACTCGATCCATTTCTGTAATTGGTTCTGTTGCTGGGCTTCGGGAAGCAGGTGCACGTCTCCTTCCAAATTATACCTCCGCCGTCGTTTAAGAACCGCCTCCTCGAAAGCATGGAAAGGTTTAACCTTTCTTCGTACGTAGTGTCCTCGATTCCTGTCCTGGAAGTCGCAGAACTTATTCCAGTCTATCATTTGTTCATGGAACACCAGATCTTTCCAATAAAGGAACGATTGAAAATAGGATAGTATTGTGCGGTATTTTTCGGGGGGATCCTGCTGGGGAAGCTCGATATCCTCAGGGTAACACGGAGGACAGCCCTCGCGCTCCAGATATTCGCGGGCCTCGCGTTCCGAGGAGCGCCGATTCTCTTCGTGATAGTGGTAGGGCGGTGGTGTAATCTCCCTGTGTTATCGTACAATCGATCAACGTAAGCAAGGGAAGATTTACGAGAGGAACACGGACGATAATTTAGTTATGAGAGCATCGACGTCAAGAGGTCGTGACATGGGCTGTTCATGTTCACGTTCGAATTCCTGTTCTCTTCACGTGTTGGCCACGTCAGCTTGATTCTCATGGATTCTCGTGCAACCAGGTGGGCGGACATACCGTAATTTGGCGATGAAGGCAGTTTGTTCAGTTTCTGTGAGCTCGCATGGTGGTTGGACGAGAATGCAAGTGCCGCAGTGGTTGACGATACGTCGCGCAAATAATTCATCGATGGAAGGCCTGCCTTGAGTACTCATCTTGAAAAGGCGGTGATGCGTGCGATGCGCATTGGTGAGGAGACGTTAACAGCTCATCTTGAGAACCGTAAGACTTCTGGCTACCAAGGTGACTAAGCCAAACAAACAAGAGTTGGGACCAATGGAAAATATTGCTGTAGATGTTATGTCTAGCATAGGCGAGTATCCACAACCTAGCGGATTTATATGGGTCTCGGGACTTACTGGTGGGACCACTGCTTGCTTCAGCCACGTCCCAATCGGATCGGGTGTAAGTACTGATCATACAAATCTGCAGGTTCCACCTTTATCCACCAGATCCACCAATTAAGGTGGCTCTCTAGTCGCCGCTCGAATTCGTTTGCATCTGTACCAGAAACTTATCTCTCCATATAACTTGCTCATAAAAGTAAAGTATCTTCTTCATACTAATTCCCGATCAGTTCTCTCTAATTGGCCCAAAACACCCGCTTGCGAGTTTAGATTTGTAAGATGGTTCACGCTGGACCCCTCTGTCAGAGACTGTAAACTAAACCCAACCAGATTTCCTTCTCCGCTCCACCCATCCATCCATCCTTCCACCATCATCCATCCATCGTCTGCGCAGCATAATCACTGATATCACAATTACAGGACCTACTCGCTTACGGCGTCCTTTGGACCCAACATGACTGTGTACGGCCACGACGTTTTCGCGCTATTAACTCCGTGCGGTGGCCAAGTCCATACGAGGGAGGCCTTTAGGCTGAAGCACAACAATGAGTGGTGTCACAGAGCGCCGACTGGTATTGCCAAGGAGCCCACCATCGGCAGCCGGGAGCCGCCGCCGGAACCCTCTGCGCTCGCTGACGACATAATCATCTTACCCTTTGACATGAAACTCAAGAACCCACTGAAAGGCATCCAGTTCGGCACCGATCCGAATCTCTGTGATATCCTTCTGGGCAGTCGAGGGACCCTCGGAATCAGTGCTTGCCACTGCAACATAGTGGTTGACGAGAGTCTGCGAGTGTGGCTCCACGATAGCTCCAAGTTTGGAACTGCCGTTAACTACAACGAAGAAACGGGAGACCAGACTCGCACCCATGAACAGTGAGTGGATCATGGCCGACAAGCCAGGTGCCGATCGGCTGTGGGTGCGTTCAAGGTGGAGTTTCCAATACGTCGACAACTTACGAGCGCTCTCTAAGCGCTGCAAGGCTGCGCTCCCCCTCGTGGCTGGGCTTGGTCTGAACTCCAATCCATCCACCGCCGCACCGAGCCAGTTCAAAACGCCTAGCCGGGAGCCTGTCTATTTTACCAGCAAGTTATTGGGAAGGGGGCGGTTTGGCCAAGTCCGCGTCGTCATCAAGGCGCGAGATAACACCGTCTACGCAGCCAAGATCTTTTCAGCCCCGGAAAACAGTAAGAAGCGGAAGCACGGCAACGCCAGCAGGTATGACATATGGAAAGAGAGGGTGCGGTCCGAGGTTTCAATCATGCGCGAAAGCAATCATGTAAGTATGGTGTCTTTTGCTGCCCGCTCTTAAACGCCCCGTCTAACCGCCGCCCTGCAGCCTAACGTGATGACGGTAATTGATTTGCTGGATATCGCCTGGTCCCTGGCTCATAATGCCACTCTACCCTCTAGGACATCTCGGGAAATTTGACCCCACCAAGCCACAGTGTGTCTCAGGTTTTCGGCAGATACTCCTCGGACTCTGCTACTTACACGAAGAGCGTGGAGTGGTACATCGCGATCTCAAGCCGGAAAATCTCCTCGTCGCCGAACCCTTCACCATCATCATCTCGGACTTTGGGCTATCGAAAATTGTAGAACCCGGTGGCCTTCTCACCTCTTTTCTCGGTACGATGAAGTACCTCGCTCCGGAAGTAATACCCGGCGTCAGTGACGGTTACGGGCCATCCGTGGACATCTTCGCGACTGGAGTCATCGTATTGCAAATCTTGTATGGACTACCCGGCTATCAGAAATTGCCCAAAGGTGGGAAGGGTGCGATACTGCACTGGACCCGGGGTTGGGTTGAGCAACTGCTCTGTCTACTTCGCAACCGGAGTCCGGACGACAAAGTAGCCAGTCTTTTCCAACACCTGATAGTGGAAGATCCCAAGGGAAGACTCTCGGCCCGCGAGTGCTTAGACAAAGGCTGCGAGGCCGGACTGTGGAAGAGGACCGCTGAAGGGAACATTGTAGACGCAGAACCACTGGTTTTTCCCGTCAAGAGAGTTTCGGAGGTTTCAAGCGAGGTCAGCACTGAAATCGAGCCGACCGAGGATAGCGACACGAAAACGCCAACTCAAAAGTCGTTCCGCTTCATGCGCTTCACGGCACAACAGCCGGAGCAAGATCGGTCTAGTGCAAACAGGTCAGGGGAAGTGCTATTGCCCAGCGTGGAAGGGAGCGGAGATACACCAGCATGCGCGCCGTCGGCCGTCCTCCGTCTCTCCTCAGTGGGGGCCACGACGCCGAACCGTGCCCTAGGTCTTTCTGCAAACATACTGACAACGACTCAAGCTGACTGGGCTGAGGGTGACGGAGGAGGAGCAGCAACAGCAGACACGTCATCGGTGATTCTGGGCCTTCCCCCGGGAACAGACATGCAATCTGCCAGCCATTCCACCTGGGATTGGACGATTGGGCCGCGATCCGACCTCGACGAAGGCGAAGTCGATAATGGTATCTACCTCAAGACTACCAAGTTCAAGGGGAGTTTCAGGAGCTCACAGTTTGGCAAGGAGGCGGGCGAAGAAGCTGAAGCAGGCGTGCCGGAGCCCGAGCAACAGGACTCAATCGGGACACCCATCCAGGCGTCGTTAGAAAGCATCAGTAACCCCAATGCAGTGTTCGGAGACGAGGAACTCGTCAAAAAGCTGGCCGTCTAGCAAACACGGGCTACTGTTCTGTTCAGACGTCCCCCGCATACGCTTTTGCCGGTAATTTTCTGATCATTTGTCTGTCTTCCGTGCCACGCATCGAACCTTGATCATTCACAGACGCACCGCCTCGTTGATTGTTATTAATGGAATTATATTACCATTTACACATATCGAGTGATAGCAGTACGATGTAGCCCAGTTAGCCTTGGCGCATTGAAATAAACCATGCTGAATATCCTGAGCGAACGTCTCATATGATTCATCATCGGGGCTGTCGATCTTTTTATCAACAGCTTTGTCCCTATCAGGCCGATATAAGAAGCGGAAAAGCTTGCGGCAACGTAAAATTCTTCCAAGGTGCATCGGCAGGAAAGTTTGGGGGATGTAAACCAACACCTTAGCATTGCTCTCCCAGTTGTGCGGGGAAAATGAGCTTCAACTGTGGCGCTATGGCGCTGCTCAAATGTGGCTGGTGCCAGGCCCACTAAGACCCTGCACTCGCTTCCGTCAAGAAAAAAAAAAATTTGGCGGGGCGCAGAGTCGATGGTCCGTACCATCCTGCCTCATCGTACATGCTCACCACCCTGCCAATTGCCTTGACGATACATCACAATGGGTGCTGGCAGACGTATGGGCAGGAAACAGGGTGCTCCCGAGCCCCTGTCGGAAGAACACTTTGCCAGGCTCAAGCGCAAGGCCGGTCTGCCCGTCGATACGCCCACAGAAACTCCCGACAGCAAGCGAAGAAGGACGGCAAAGAAGGCACACCCTAAGGCCAAAGCCAATGGGTCTGCAACGACTAAGGCGCCAGCAGTGGGAAAGACGAATTCAAAGAAGCAGACAAACGGCGCAAAGAGAAAAGCTAAAGCAAAACCCGTCAGGGGCGACTCAGATGTCGAATTGGAGGACGAGTTTGATGCATCTGACCTCGACATTGAAAAGCTGTCGGACCTGGACAATGGCGACGCTGCGACATTAGGCGATGACTTCCTGGGCTCTGACTCGGATGCGTCGGTATTCGACTCTGACGCAGAAGACGATGTCCAGAGGAGGCCGACATTCTCAGAAGACGAGGACGAGTCCGACGCGGAGGAGAAGCTCACAGCAGCCAACATCGAGGGTCTGTCGCGTAAGCTGGACCGACGACTGGCAGAGGATGATGCTGCGAATGCGGCGGAGCTGGCGGAGAGCGCCATGCAGACCAACATTGATGGAGACAGGCCTCAGATCGTGGAAGACGAAGACGACGAGCTGGCCGCCAAGCCGAACGCGCTGCTCGCCCCCGATCTGCAGCTGCTGCGCACCAGAATCACCGAGAACATCCGTGTGTTAGACGACTTTGCCAACCTCGCCGAGGAGGGCCGCTCGAGGTCGGAGTACACGGCCCAGCTCATCAAGGACGTGTGCGCATATTACGGCTACTCAGAGTACCTCGCCGAGAAGCTGTACAGCCTCTTCACCCCGCGCGAGGCCTTTGCCTTTTTCGAAGCCAACGAGTCTGCCCGTCCGGTCGTCATCCGAACCAACACGCTCCGCACCCACCGCCGCGACCTCGCCCAGGCCCTCATCAACCGCGGCGTGACCCTCGAGCCCGTCGGCAAGTGGTCCAAGGTCGGCCTGCAAGTGTTCGAGAGCAGCGTCCCCCTGGGCGCCACCCCGGAGTACCTAGCGGGCCACTACATTCTCCAGGCCGCGTCGTCCTTCCTCCCCTGCATGGCGCTCGATCCGCAGGAGAACGAGCGGGTGCTGGACATGGCCGCCGCCCCGGGCGGGAAAACGACGTACATGGCCGCCATGATGAAGAACACGGGCGTGGTGGTGGCCAACGACCCCAACAAGGCCCGCGCAAAGGGTCTCATCGGCAACATCCACCGCCTCGGCGCCCGCAACGTCATCGTCTCCAACTACGACGCGCGCGAGTTCCCCAAGCCCATGGGCGGCTTCGACCGCGTCCTCCTCGACGCCCCATGCTCGGGCACGGGCGTCATCGCAAAGGACCCCAGCGTCAAGACCAACAAGACGGAAATGGACCTGATGCAGCTGCCCCATGTCCAGAAGCAGCTGCTCCTCGCGGCCATCGACTCCGTCAACCACTCCTCCAAGACGGGAGGCTACGTCGTCTACTCGACGTGCTCCGTGACGGTCGAGGAGAACGAGCAGGTGGTGCAGTACGCGCTCTCGCGCAGGCCCAACGTCAAGCTAGTCGACACCGGACTCACCTTTGGCAGAGAAGGCTTCACGAGCTTCAGGGGCAAGAAGTTTGATGCCAGCCTCCGCATGACGAGGCGGTACTACCCTCACACGTACAACGTGGACGGCTTCTACGTCGCCAAGTTCAAAAAGGTTGGCCCTACGCCCGCCAAAAGCGCTGCGCGGGACAAGGGTCCCAGAGAGGGGGAAGTCGTTGACAAGACGCCCATTTCTGCCGACGACGCCAAGGACGACTTTGGCGGCTGGGATGACGAGGAGGATAGGGCTTATATGGAGAAGGGACGGAGGAACGCCATGCGGAGACGAGGTCTGGATCCGAGGAGCATCTCGAGCACGGCAAAGGGGGGTAAATAGACGTGTAATAGCCGGGGCCCGATTCGTTTTCACGTCACGCAAGAACGTTTTGCAAAAAAAATAAAAAAAATTAAAAAAAATAACTTTTGATATTAATATCTACACTGGGGGAAAAAAAAAAAGATGAATGGCGCGCCTTTGGCGCAAATCCACACCCCATGCAAAAAGTACGTTGTCATCAAGCATCATGTCTGTCATCTCGTCGTTAAAAATAAAATCAACACAAGCGCCTCCTCCTTCTTTTCTAAGTCTATGACCCATAAATCAACCGTAATGTGCAATGCTCAACAAAGTCTGTGGCCGTTAGCCCTCTGTCGTTTTTGATCAATGGCGTATCAATATCAGGGTCCGTAACCTGATCGTCCTCTCTCTCCGTGATCTGCACCCCGGGGTACTACATCGCCAGCTCGTCAAATTGAGAGACCAAGTCGCGAATGGTCCACCTCCAGATGTCTTGATCTCTTGGTCCACGGCCAACCCACTTCTCGCATTTCCTTCTCCACCGGTCTTCTTCCTCGCGCTGTCTGCGGACAAACTCTGGACCGACGTCGAACTCCTCGCCCACGAGCCAGTCGTCTTTGATGTCCGAGGCGCGGCCGCCCTCGCCGCGACGCTCTTCTTCCCCTCCTCCCGCATTGTCGTCCAGGTCAGGGATGTCCTTGAACACGTCGTCCTCGTCGTCGAGTGCATCAAAGCCATCCATGGTGTCGGTTGTGGCCTCCGACCTGGCCCTGCCCTGGTTCCCCAGCTTCAGCCAGCACATGTTCTGCGGATCAAATACCATCCCGCTGACGACTTGGACGCCCTTTGTGGCGCTGATATTAGTGATGAGGGCAGGCCGAGGGGTGCCTACGTCCTTGTCGCGAGCTTGGTGTGTAACGGCCGCGGTGGAAATGGTGGGCGTCGTGACCGCGGCGTCAAACGCATCGAGGGCGTTTTCGTTGCCTTCCCATCGAAATGTGTCGGCGTTGTAATACATGCCATTGACCACCTTGGAGTCCTTGCCGGGGTTGAGGTTGGAGATGAGATGCGGTTTAAGCTGCTTCGGCCGCTTCGTCTTCTTCTTAGACCGAATGGTCGGCTGGGGCAAGCTGGGCTGGTGCTGGTGCTGGTGCTGGTAATTAGGGTTCGTCTTGGGCCCCGCGGGGGGTTGAGCTTCGCGTTGGGCGGCAATGGTGGATAACGGGCCGTGGCTGGGTGCACGGTGGGCCAGAGATGTCTCGCGCGCAATGCGGCTGGCAGTGGTATCACGCGCAAAGCGCGGTGTGGTCGTGGATGTGGTCGTGGTCGTGGTCGTGGTCGTGGTCGTGGTCGTAGTCGGCTTGGCTGTCCCGTAGGGCGACAATGGCGCCGGCGTGGCAGTTCGGTCAGGCAAGATGCTTTGGTAGAGCCTGTTGCGGATAGTGGCCTTGGCGCTGCCCGCAGTCGCTGGCTGCTTGAGAAACCTCGTCTCCGACTCTCTCGAGGTTGGCAGATCGTCGAACCCATCGAGTTCGTGGCCGTCGCCAAAGTGTTTCTTGTTCTTGGGCTTGCTGAGGCGCTCCCACGTGTCCGCGGCAACCCTGTATCGATGCGGGCTGGGTGATCGCACGCCAGACCTGGAGAAGGTGCGGGAGATGGGCCGGAGGTCGATGGCGTTTTCCGAATCGTGCCGGCGGAATTGACGCAGCGTCTTGGAGGCAACGTGCTGCGATCTTCCTTGCGAAGCACCCGCGGGTAGGAAGGGCTGCTGTTTCCGCGTTAACGAGGCAGGGCTGTCGCTGAGACCCGAGCGCTGTCGCTCCACCGGTGTCTTGGGTCGCAATCCAGACTGTGGACGGGCCGCCGTCTCACCTCTTGAGGGAGGCCGATGGGACGGCATGGGTTTGGTATGCGTACTGTTGAGAGCGCGCACTGCAGGCAGAGAACGCTTTTGTCTGAGGAGCTGAGAAGTCGTCGTCGTTGTCGACGCTTCGCCCTTGAGCAATGAAAAGGATGATCGAGAGCCTAGTTCCCGGCTGCGCGGCACGGATAGGGGAAACTGTCGTCCGGGAGAGGTCGTCGTAGGCGTTGGCAGGCTGGTGACGGAGGATTGGTGGGCATGACCCAAGCGAGACTGCGAACGACGGCTGCTGCGCCATGTAGCCGCTGAGGGACCGCCGCCGTTGCTGCTGCTGCTGCTGCTGCTCTCATATACAGGTTCCAGCGAGGTCGAATGAGCCCTTTCATGACTGAGGCGAGGGGGTCTGGTGTGTGATGAAGACGAAGACCCGGAAGCGGCGGTCGCGGCCGCGGTCGCGGCGGCGGGTTTGTTTACAAACGTCAAGGACACTGCCGTCTTGGGCCGTGCAGGGCTTGCTGGCTGGGTCTCCTTGACCTTGATGTTGCGGTGCAGTGTCAGCTTGCTGGGCCCAAAGACGCTGCCATCGCCAATCTCCAGGTCATCAAAGAAGTCCTCCCGGTCTGCTTCTGCCTGGACAGGTGGCTTCTTGTTGGACAGGGTGGTCGTTGCTGCTACTGCTGCTGCTGCTGGCGGTGGTGTCGGCGACGACTCTTCTGGAATTCTCTCTGGGGAGAAGCTCTTTTTGCGCTGTTGGAGACGCTCCTTAAAGTTGAATGGCCCACACGGCAGCACGAGTCCGTCAAAGGTCTCATCCTCGCTCTCGGCCGTGATGGAACTGGAAATGCTGGGGCTGAGGGCAGATGCTGAAGAGCTTCGGGCATATCGCCCATCTCTTCGCGTACCGCCATAGCGAGTGCCCAGACTGCCTTCGCCCCAATCCAAGTCGTCCATGGTGGAAGAAGGTGTGTTGGGTATGTCCCTCCTAGTGGATAGCCTCAGCTTGCCGTCAGAGGGCAGCTCCAGGTCTTGTTCAAAGTCATCTTCTGTCTCCCCGGCCTTTACAGATTTCTGTGGCGTAGGTGGTGTGATGAAGGAAACGGGTTGTGGTTGCATTCTGGCTTTGGGGACGTTGATCGTTGCAGGGCCGTCGCCCAAGAGGTCATTGTCGTCTTCGGTGTCTTTGAACCTGTCTAGGTTGAGGGCTGAGGACAAGGCGCTGGCGTTGGACTGTGTCGATTGTCTGCGGTGCGGCGGCTGGGCGAAGGTTGGACCACCCGACTCCATGTTTCTTGATGGGCTCCCTTGTATCGAGCCGTCGCTCACTTGGCGAAGCGTCTCTGGGAACTCGACATCTGTTTTAGGCTTGAAATATAATGCCTGTGAAGCATCAGGGAGCTCGAGATCGGTTTCCCAGTCTTCCTGGATAGTTTTGTTCATTTTGCGCCCCCGCAGACGCGTGATCGTGCCACCCATCAGAGCGGACGAGGGAATATTTTTTGGCAACGGGATTCCAGCATGTTCTGCCGCGGCAATGGCATCCATAGTGGACGATTCATCGTCTCCGGGCAGATGAAAGTGTTTTTCTTCCCCAGCGACGGATTCCAGCTCCGAGCGGAAAGACACATGAGACGAGGTCGAGTCACGTCGTCGAGATGGCGGCCGAGACAAGGCATGCGAGCTGGCAGCGGTAGTGGTGGCAAAAGAACTTCGAAAGGACAGCTCATCGCCTTCCACGAGAAAGTCTTCGTCATCGTCCCAGTTTTCAATTTCAGTCTCCACGGGTTGCCGCGGCTTTATTCGTAGAGAATCCATGCCTGGCAGATGCGCAGGCTGGATGGACCGTATGCTTTTTTTTTTTTTTTCACTGGTGCAGTGAGAGGGAAATGGATTACTTCAGAGGTAGGCGGTAGGTATGCGGTTGCGACCAGGACTCGGCGTCACTCGGGCGGACTCATAATCGTCAATTGTGCAGTCTCGATCAGCCTCAAGATCAGCGAGTTTTCCGAATCTTGTCGCTTTGCTTCTTGTTCGCCGTCGTCTTCGTCGCCGTTGTCGTGTCTACAGATCAGGAATAAGCTACTGTCGATACAAATGGTACCGTGACTTGAGTCCAATCGTCGCGGCTTCACGGTCGATGACGAACGGATGGTGAATATCTCATCAAGATGCTCGGATTGCGATAGACAGTTGCTGATTCGGCGCGTAGCAGCTTCCGAAAAGTTGTGCGATAAATTTTTTCTGTTCTAATTTGTGTTCTACAGTTTGTGTCGTTGGCGCAGACGTGACGTTGGAAGCGAGTTTGTGGTGATGCGGTCAGCCAGTTGGAGGCGGTTGCAGATGGAAACAGAACAGGAATGTGGGAAAGAGGCTGGGAGGGGGGCCAAGCAGAGGCACCTTCCAGCAGATCCATCGTAGCTTCCCCTCTGAAAGAGAGTGTTCAGGGGTGGCTGGCAGTGGGCACCCACCCAAGCCCTGAGCGACTTCAGCACCCACTCCCTGCTGTCTCAGCATTGATCCGAATGTGGATTAGTCAATTGCTGGTTGGTCATTATCGATACCATGCCACAAAACACACAAAATTAATAATGCAAAATGTACAACCCAACTGTACAGAGTACTCCATAGAGAGCTGCTTTGTCTTTTTTTTTTTTTGCGCAAAGAAAAGCTCATTAACAAATCATGCGATACCACAGACTTCTGTTCTCGGCTTCGATGACATCGGGAGCCAGGTTCCTTGAACTTGAAGAACGAAGCGTGCAGTCCGCATCAACATGTCCGACGTCTGGCAATTTATCCTATTAAACAATAACAAACCCCCTTTCCACATGTTCGCTTAGCACAGGTGGCTCCATGCTTCAGATATTCTGCCCGAGCATGTGTCCAAGCACATGACTGAGGAGCCACCCTACCATATCGAGCCAGCAGTTCTGCTTCCTGTGAATAATCCTCATCATTCACTCGCAGTAACAAACGCCCGTCGTGCCAAAGGGCGCTCCGTGGACCATGCTGCACGCTATTTACTACAGTTGACGCTGATTGGAGGTGCAGAGCGCGTCTCTGCGGCCCAACTGTGTCACCATGACGCGAACTCGGCTCGCACATTGTTGTTTCAGGCCAATGCCTATTCGTGAAACAGACAAACGGACGATGATTGAAATCGAAATCGAGAAAGATGAGTATATGCAATACTTTCTTCTCAGATTGGGGCGGCAGTCAGATGTGGTCCTGCAGAGTGGCGGCCATCCATCCAGCACCCTCATCGACTCCGACCCATCCAAGCTTTCCTAACCAATGATAAGCCGATATATCTGTGTGGGGTTCGCTGCCTGTACTTGCAGATCAGAGTGACTAAATCGTGCACCTTCGTCTTTTAGCGATGCCGTTTTCATCCGTCCATCATGACTCCAAGCCGGGTGCTCAAGTTTACTCGCACAGACGCAGAGTCCTTCGTGCTCGTTCATGCTTCATCCAAGGGCTCAAATGCTCTCGACCTGAAGCTTGTGGGAACCGAGGGAGCAGCGCCATATGCTTGCTCATGTAAGTTGCAACGCAAAACTCACATGTCGGTCGATTCTAATCATATTAGTGATGCACGACCGCGTTTCTTCTTTGCGGGTCAGCAACTGTCCCGTCTCTGAAATAGAGTGGCAAAACATTCTGCACTCCTTGTTCCAACAAGAATTCCTCTCTCACATCCAAGCAACGGCCACCGTGCAAAGCGACTCATCAGTAACCCTTACAATTCGAAAGCAAATCCAAGGATTCACGGTGAGCCTACTCCGTTACACAACTTCTCAAACATCATCTGACACCGACAGCAACGCCTCGGCGATATTGTGCTGAAGTACGAAGAAAATGAGACAATCGAACTGTTCGACTGGTGCGCCATCTCCGTGGAGGCCTTCACGCAGAGCCAAGAGTATGCCAACAAGTCTGCAGCCAAGCTCCAAAGTATTCAAGCATCGGTAGATGTCCTCAAGTCGCAACTAGACGAGCTGATCAAGGCAAAGCGAGAGGACGAGGCCGCCCTTCTTCAGAAATTCAGGGATCTGTTGAATGAGAAAAAGGTCAAAATTCGGGAACAGCAAAAGGTGATTGCACAATTATCGACCAATGCACCAGAAATGCTTTCAGAGCCCGGGTCAAAAGCCGAGCCGATCGTTCCAAGCCAACCGACAAGGAGATCGACGAAGCGAAAAGCCCAGGTTGTTGAGCCCGAGGAGCCCGAAGAAGATATTACCACAGTTGTCAAGTCCGAATCAGAGGATATGGATGATGCGGGCAACACAACAGAAGTAACTGCATCTGCGTCCAGTGACGTCGACGACGACAACGACGACGACGACGAAGACGACGACGAGGTTATGGGCGAAGCAGAAGATGCTGGTCAGACCGAGAAGGAACCAGAGTCACCAAGAAAGCAACCCGCTGCACCGCCGCCTCCCAGAAGTCTTCCCTTTCAGCGGAAGAAGCCAGCGGCAACTAGAGGTGAGAGTGATTCGGATGACGAGTTGTAGCAAGAACCTTTATGTATCTGAGTCTACTCAATGATAATTTAATTTGATCCTTGTTTATCTGTCACTTCATTCTACAACTGGCTCCTAACGCCTGTCATTGGCATCAAACTTTTTGTCCCAAAAAGCCCTGAAATGCTTCTGGTTGCCTGCGTCTGAGATTCGAGCCACCTCATCGTTTGTGAGGGTAAAAGAAGACAATCTTGCCAAGTAGCTCTCCAAACGACTCTTGTTCAAGCTTGTGGTCACGGCTACCATTCCCTGATCCAGAATCCAGCGGAGGCCAATTTCGGACTCCGAAACGCCGTACTTGTTGGCCAGCTCAGCCCAGATGGCGTCGACGGGGCCGCCCTTGGCTTTAGTGATTGGGATCAGTGGTCCGTAGCACGCTATGGCGATGTTGTGCCGTTTGTGGAAGGCCACAAGGTCTTCATGCTGGAGGTAGGGGTGGAACTCGATTTGGTTGATGGCGGGCGGGACCTGAGCCGTCTTGAGAATGGCCTCGAGATGTTCTTGAAGGAAATTAGACACCCCGATGGACTTGGCGCGTCCCGAAGCCTTGATGATCTCCAGGTCTGCCCATCTCTGCTGCAGTTCCTCGTCGGTTGTTGCAAACCAGGGTGCATGGATAAGGTACAAATCAACATAGTCTAAACGCAATTTCTTGAGAGACAGATTGAATGCTTCCTGAGTCGGCTTCTGCTTTGTGGCATTGATCTTGGTAGTGACGAAGAGCTGGTCCCTGGGAATTCCAGAGGCCTTGATGGCAGCCCCGAGTTCTTCCTCATTTCCGTACACTAGCCACTTGTCAGAGGTTTCGGGATGGCCCGGGCGGCAGGGAGCAATGGATGCATACTTTCGGCTCCGTCAAGGTGGTGATAGCCGACATCAATAGCCAGCTTCGTGATGTCAACGAGGCTTTGATCAAATGCAGGGTCTCTTTTGAAGTTTGCTGTTCCGAGACCGTAGGCAAGCTTTTGGTTGTCAGTCTTGCCGCGGGTGGTGTTTTATGACGCACGTACCACGGGAATCTCATGCCCGTCGTTGAGTTTCAATTTCGGCGGGAAAGGGCCCTTGGAAGTCGAGGTAGCGGAGGCCATCTCGGTAGCTCGTGTCGACCCAAGACCAATTGAGTAGGTAGATTGAGACGAACCAACTTGGCTTTGACACAGCTTTGTATTCGGTCATGAAGCGATGACGCCAAGGCAAATGCAAGATGGTTCTAATGGAGTCGCTACGAATATGTCGTCATCCCCGCCGGAGGCGCTAACCGTGGCTGGAGACACATCGTCGGCTAGTGCAAGACCCGTTGTGGTGTCAAACGGCGAACTCTGTTACCTACATGGATAACTTGGGTGATGCAATGTAACTTTCCGGAATTTTTTTTTGTAGGTTCAGGCTACATCGTGCCAGGATCCAGATGTTGGTGGTTCGTTGCAGTAACTATTCACTCTAGGGTAAGCACAGCCGGCTATTTGGCGGCCCACCAGTGTCGCCCAGCGAGATGATATCCGGCCGCCCGCACTGTGGGTTTCGGCCGAACAATGCGATCAACTTGACGTCAACCAACGCTCACCACAAGGCTATAGAACCACCCGAGTCCAAATGACTTTAGGAGAGACCCCCCAACCAGGCAACGGCCAGAAAAATCAATCCGCCTTTGATGCTATATCGTGCAGGACTTACGCGAGCTGTACTGCGACTTCGAGCTCCAACTATGTCAGCAAGTCACAGCACTGCCGCACCAGGTGCAACGCTCAATGATCTTCCAAAGTCATGGCACTTTACAGCATCACTGCCTGCAGACTCGGAGTATCCCACTCCGGCTGCTTCCCACAAGACTCCTCGTGATGAGATCCGTCCCCGTCAGGTGCGCAACGCCCTCTTCACTTGGGTGCGGCCGGAGAAGCAAAAGGACCCCGAGCTGCTCGCAGTCAGCCCTGCAGCGCTTCGCGACCTGGGCATCAAGGCCGGCGAGGAAAAAACGGACGACTTCCTCCAGTTCGTCTCGGGAAACAAACTACTTGGCTGGGATGAAGATAAGCTAGAAGGAGGCTATCCGTGGGCTCAGTGCTACGGAGGCTTCCAGTTTGGCCAGTGGGCTGGACAGCTCGGTGATGGCCGGGCCATATCGCTATTCGAGACCAAGAATCCAGTGACGGGGAAGCAATACGAGCTGCAGCTCAAGGGTGCCGGTCTCACACCGTATTCGCGATTTGCCGATGGCAAGGCAGTTCTAAGGTCCAGCATCCGTGAGTTCGTGGTTTCCGAGGCTCTCAACGCTCTTAGCATTCCAACTACTCGAGCGCTGTCCTTGACCTTGCTGCCACATTCCAGAGTCGTGCGGGAGGTTATAGAACCCGGGGCCATCGTATTGCGATTCGCAGAATCCTGGCTTAGATTGGGCAATTTTGATATACTCCGCGCTCGGCAGGATCGTGGCTTGATCCGCAAACTGGCCACATACATTGCCGAGGACGTCTTCGGAGGATGGGAGACTCTGCCGGCTAGACTTGGGAATCCAGAAAAACCCGATGAGTCGCCGCCTCCAGAGCGCGGAGTAGGAGAAAAGGAGCTGCAAGGGCCGACGGAGGCGGCGGAGAACCGGTTTACGAGACTCTACCGCGAGATTACTCGTCGCAACGCCAAATGCGTCGCAGCATGGCAAGCGTACGGCTTCATGAATGGTGTTTTGGTAAGTTTATTCACTCTCTTATCGCCGGGAAGACCCTCAGAAGCTAATGCGAAAGAAAAAAAAAAAAATAGAACACGGACAATACGTCAGTGTATGGCCTGTCGATAGATTTCGGGCCATTTGCCTTCATGGACAACTTTGACCCGTCATTCACTCCAAATCACGACGACCATATGTTGCGGTATAGTTACCGAAACCAATCCACCATCATCTGGTGGAATCTTGTCCGTTTTGGCGAAGCACTCGGGGAACTCATGGGCGCGGGCGGTCTTGTTGATGACACCACATTCATCTCGGAGGGCATCAAGGAAGACCAGCAAGATGAAATCATTGCGCGAGCGGAAAAGATCATTATGCAGACGGGCGATGAGTTCAAGGACGTGTTTTTAGCAGAGTACAAGAGGCTCATGGCGGCAAGGCTTGGGCTGCGCCAACTCAAGACGACAGACTTTGACGAGCTGTTCAGCTCAGCTCTAGATACTCTGCAAGCTTATGAACTCGACTTTAACCACTTTTTCAGGCGACTGAGCAACATTCGACTATCAGATATTGCTTCACACGAAGCCCGATTGGAGACGGCCGGCGTCTTCTTTCACAAGGAGGGAGTCATTGGAGAAAACGATGCCCGAGAGCGGCTGGCCAAGTGGTTAGAGAAGTGGTCCGCACGCATTACAGAAGATTGGAAAGAGCATGCTGAACAGCAAAGGATACGAGCGATGAAGCAAGTCAACCCAAACTTTGTGCCCAGGGGCTGGGTCCTCGACGAGTTGATTCGACGGGTCGAAAAGGACGGCGAGCGCGATGTGCTGAATCGTGTCATGCACATGGCCCTGAATCCGTTTGAGGATGAATGGAGTGGCAGAATATTCAACGGCGAAGAATACAAGGGGGATGCCGCGGAGGAGCAAAGATGGGTTGGCGATGTTCCACGGCCGGGGCGAGCCATGCAGTGTAGTTGCAGTTCTTAGTCGGACGAAGGAAAACGGCATCAGCATATGCAGTTGCAGTTGCAGTTCGTTTCTGAGACTTCACAAATCAGAAACTGCGTGCTACACTTGTCACAAATACCGAGTTGAATGTAACGTCCGGCGGTAAGAGGCAACGCTCATCAAGATTTTGAAAATCTCTCCCATGCTTCCATAAACGGCGTTGAGGATTCTTCTGGAGCACAAGATAGAGGAAGACTCGACTAAATCGGCGAGTTTGCAGGCGCAAACACGACGCTCAAGCCCACCTACAATAAAGTGTGCCCGTGTACAATTAATTGAAGAAGAAGAAGAAGCCTGGCGGCGGAGCGAAATTCTGGTCCAGATATGGTTTGGGTGTGGGCGGCCTCAGGCAAGGAAATGGCCCTCCGACCAATCAGCGCCAATGTAAATTAATCGGTGGTATCATTTGCTGATGCTTCGGCCGGGCCAGTTCTCTTCCTGGACGTTCAACGATCCGAGTCTTTTACCACGCCGCAGCTTGTACAGCCAATCACCCTCGCTACCTTCCGTCAAGGCGACACGATGCTTCGACAGTCTCTGGCACGTTCGGCTTGGCGGACAAGCAGGCGGGCTGCCAACGCCCCGCGGGCTTTCGCGACAACTCCTAGACGTCAGGCGGAGGTTGAATTGACAGTTGGTGCGTAGCTTCTGGTTCTCGAGCGATTTGGGGCTCGATTCGTGCTAACCTTGTTGGCAGATGGGAAAAAGGTCTCGATTGAAGGTGTGAAGTGAAGATTCCTTGGTCGCTTGGCCCATAGTCTCTGACTTGTATTTGTAGCTGGCTCCGCCCTGATTCAAGCTTGCGAGAAAGCAGGCGTTACCATTCCGAGGTGAGTGATGAAAAAATAGCTCCAGAATTCCTCTCTCATAACTGAACTAACTAACACGTTTAGATACTGCTATCATGAGTGTGACTCCCTTCCGCTTCCGACGGTCGAATCGTGAATCCAGACCTAACAATGCATAGAAAACTCATGATTGCCGGAAACTGCCGAATGTGCCTGGTCGAGGTGGAAAGGGCTCCGAAGCCCGTGGCCTCATGTGCCTGGCCAGTGCAGCCCGGTATGGTTGTGAAGACAAACTCAGCCATCACACACAAGGCCCGCGAAGGTGTCATGGAATTCTTGCTGGCCAACCATCCACTCGACTGCCCCATTTGCGACCAGGGAGGCGAGTGTGATCTTCAGGACCAGTCTATGCGATACGGAGCCGACCGGTGGGCCGATTCCACGAGATTGGAGGGCAAGCGTGCTGTCGAGGACAAGAACATTGGACCCCCTGATCAAGGGACGGTCGGATGAACCGATGCATTCACTG
>JFZS01000051.1:0-107644 GCA_000709145.1 Balansia obtecta B249
ATTTGCAATTTGATACGAGGGCCAGATCGTCACTTGGCTGCTACGTCTTGTTTGAACGTGCCGGTCTCGTGATCCGACTGTGAAATGAGACTGTGATATGATGGCAGCCGTGCGCAACTTTCTTTCCTGTTGTTAGCGCTATCAGAATTTGCTGTTTCCCTTGTGAATCTATATTTCGTGCTGTCCTGATGAAAGAAGAAGGGTCAGATACAGCCTACGCTGCTGGATTTAGTTCATGTTAGACGCATTGTATCTGGCTCAAGCATGGCTCTACCGGCAGAGCACTGGAGCACACGCCATTGTCGGCCTGTTATCACCAAGACTAAAGCTCACCTCCAGATTGACACAATCTTCTGTGTTTTGGCATTCGGAGAGGGCTGGTAGTTGCTGGGAGGGCAAAGTAACTTGTCGCCCCACCAAATAAGAGACCATCATGACGAGCTAACCGTCCGAGGCCTTGTCGATAGACCCATGCACGCACCGTGAGAGGTCCCATCTTACAGAGGTAGCAAGCAGTTCTGCCCGAGCTAATTTTAGAACCTCGTGAAGCCAACTACATCATCATTTGGGGCTGCTCGTTACGAGTGCCTCATCCTCACCGAAAAGGAGAGAGGCTCTCGGGGGACAGCTCATTAGCGTGAACCCAGAGCAATTTGGCCAACCGGTATAGTAATCTCCGCGTCTTTGTTGGACTTCAGCAAATGCCATATCGCTTCGTTGGGACGCGTCGCCGCCCTTGCCCCTTTCCTCGTGCAATGCAAACTGATTCGAGAGACTTCCTTGTATGAACTGCTGAGGATCAATTGGGAAGTCGAGTGTTCCAATGACGATGATAACTCCTCTGGGAATGGCACAACAGGCCTTCGCAAGGGAGACTTAGCGCCCGTGAGCCGAACCCGTACATCAGCAGGCTCCAACCGAACACACGTACTCTTATGGCCGCATGCATAATGTGCATCTGGCGTACGCATTTCAGTGACATGGCGAAGCGAGAATTAACGAACGCACCTTATGCCAGTATCACCGCACACGTCGTCCCCCCCTCCCCCCCCTTCTGATGCTTGGAGGCAGCAGGGACTGGATTCATCGAGCCACACCACATCACATCGCAGACCAGACAGCCCTTCGGAAAGCAGCGGTGAGGAAAAGCGCCTGCAGGTTGACATTTTGGGAACTGACTACACAATTCCTTGCGGGGTTGAATCTCTGGCTCATGTTTGCGCCCGGGCAGGACAGATACAGATCGCATTTGCTGCGTCATGATTTTTCTCCATGATTGTTTTTAGTTTTCCCTCTGTTCATGCTTTATAAAATTAGGTGCCTTCCAGATGCTCGAATGTATTGAGATGTGATGGGCAGGATTTCTAGTGTGCAACGGAAAAATGTGCTTTGGTCCACGCCATGTGGAACTGGGCAACGCTTGTGCCAGATGTTTTGGTCTCTCGGTTCGCCCGCCTCAAGCGACGGTCACATCGTCACATCGTCACATCGACGGGTCGTAAGATTGAAAGACGGGCTCGGCAGAAGAAAAAGCCATGGTGGTGGCCGTCGGCGATTGCAGTACTGAGTTGATTGATGACTTTGCGCAAACGACGCAGGCTGCATTTGCATTTGCACTTGCACTTGCCCCTGGAAAAGGTGGTGAGATTGTGAAACACCCTCCCCCCTACTTCCAATGGGCTGGGCACCCAAGACGATCCAAGACCCAAGACCAGGGACCGGGGCCCGACGGATCACGGGACAAACCGGGGGAAGGGGCGACCGGAGGACGGGGAAGGTAGGAGGGGCGAGGGGCGAGGAATTGGGTGGAAGGGAGAGGAGCGAAGGAAGGAAGGGGGGGGGGGTCCCAGACAAAAGACTGGAATGTTCGAAGAATGAACAAGCGACATGCGACATGCGACAGAACCAAGTGCAATTAATGTGCAATGTGACTGGGGGGGGGGGGGGGGTGCACGCAAGCACGGAACGGTGCGCGCCTGCAGGTGCATCATCACCCGTGATCGGCTGCTGCTGCCACTGGGCGGGCGGTCGTGGGCGGTCGTGGGCGGAGCTGACAGGTGCCATGGCGTTGGCAGTGGCGGGGCCAAGAGCCAGGGGGCGGTGGGACGGGGCACAAACAAGGGCTTTTGCCCTGTCGCTAGTCCCTGGTCCCCGGTCCCCGGTCCACCTTCCTTCCTGGTCCTTATCTTCTCGTCCTTCTCGACACACCCACGACTCCTCCACTCCTCCTCCTCCGACACTCCGCCTCCAACACTTTCTATTACTGCGTATAGAATCCCGCCACGTTTCTGTGGGGTGCCTACATAATTGCGGCGTGTCGTCCATCTGCTCTCACGCCCTTGGCATGACCCTCCCCCCCTGCCTCTCTCCTCGAGCAGCCACTTCCTAGGCTATCTGGCTATTGGCAATCAATCAAGTTGGTCAGACAGGCATTAGCGGGCACACAAGATGCTTCTTCCTTCCCATGCAACCGCAATGCAACTTTGTCCGAGGAGGAGGGGGGGGGGGGGGTGTGGAACAACATATCAACGTTCCCTGCTGTCCAGCCTCCAAACACAGGCTCCTGCTTGGCACAAAAGAGCCTCGGGGTGCAGTTGACAACCCCCCGTTCCAAGAATTCATCCTCTCCATGACATTGACATTGACGGATGTGAGACATCTGCCCTAAGCGACACATCGCAATGCAATCATGTGAACCGGCCAGACGCAAAATCCAGATTGAGCGCGATGCGTCACGGCTGTAATTGCCTTGCTCACTGTCGCACCGCAAATAGATGGCTCAATGTTACCCAACAATCAAGTACCGAGACAGAAAAGGTCCAGGACACGGTTCCGCGTTGTACAACAATGCAGTTGAGAAATGGTGTGCTGTAGCTTCCCAAGCGATGCAGTGCGGTTGGCAAGCTCTTGATGACGCGGGTTTGGTGTTGGACGCTTCCTTATTGAAGCAGCTTGCTTCGACATAATCTTGAGCAGCGTGAACCTGTACCTGACGCCAAAGGCTATCATCTTACATTGACGATGCCTTTAGTCTTGATAGGTGACTTTGAGTCTGCCACGATGGGATATAATCCTGGGTCTTTTCAAGGTTCACCCATACTGGCAGAGATAAAACAGAGTCTCATGAATAGCCTAATGAACTCGACCTTTACGGACTTGATTGCTGATCCAGATCAAAGCCATCCCTTGCACGAAAAAAAAAAAAAAAAAAAAAAAAAACAGGGTTGCTCAAAGGCTCTATGTGATGCCAAGACGGGTAACGCTTGAGAAACCCTCAGCTTAATGACAACGGCTCTTGGCAGGGCATCTGAAATATCACGCGGTCATGGTATCTCCGCCATACAGGATGGCGCAGCACGTAAATTAAATGCTGCAGAAATATCCCCGGACGTACAGAGAGACTGCACAAAGTTCAACACCCCAGCCAGCTTCTCTGCTATCAAGACGTCGAATCCCGCCTGGCTCTTTCTGTTCTCCCTTCCCCCCCTCCTCAATTCGGGAGTTAACTAAATGACTATCGCAAACTTTATTTCTGCTACGTGCCGTAAAGCCCAAGTGTTTCCAGATACTCCTGCTTGGAGTCCAGGGCACGCAAGGCAGTTGTATCCTTGGCAGCAGACTTGGTCGACTCGAAGTAGATTCAGGCTCGGCAAAACTCGTACCGCAAATCTTCCTGCAGCTCGCTCATTCATCTCTGCTGCTGCCGTGGTCGGGTTCATGGCCCGGCCTCATCCCGGTTAGACTTGCGCTGCCGACAGCCACGAGAGTTGGCGGCCTGTGTGTGGACAATGGTGACATCTCGGAAGGCCAGTCGGCTGCTGATAATGCCTTTGAGCCATGAGAGCGTTTTAGCCGGCATGTCTCGTCGTCGAGGTCTAAGCGCGGTGCGGTATAAAAACGGTTACAATCAATCAGATAACCTAGTCAGCTCCGTACCACCATTTATCAACCCCAGCCTCTTCTTTTCCCAACGCGGGCCCCTTTGGTACGTAAAAAAAAAAAAAATAATAATAATAATAAATAAATAAATAAAAAAAAAGGGGGGGGAGGGGGGTAAGCAAACAGTTTGATTCTGTCAGAGCGACCTGTCCGTCCGCAGAGACCCTCGGGAAGAGAGGCGGCTGGTTAAGCCTGCCTCGCCAGCAAGAACAGGGACGCCAATATGCGTGGGATTGAACAGAGCGTGAGAGCATGCTTGGAGTCGTTTGTTTCATCGCCGGTTCCTTGGCGTGACGCCAAGATCACCAATGATGTGTTGTCGTCGAAGGTAGCCCCTGCCCCGAGGAACACGGCATGAAACGCAACTTAGGCAGATCAGCTTTTACTTTAGGTTATACGAAATGGGCAAGTCCACGGATATGATGGGTTGCCGTAACTTCTGAGGTGGCTGTGAGGGTTTTTTTTTTTTTTTTTTTTTAATTTTAATTTTTTTTTAGTTTAGATTTTATTGTAATCTACCAGTTGTTTGTGTCAAGATGGTACTTTGTCTGACGGTTCGTTCTGTGGAATGCCGCTGTGATCACCGCGCCAAAGCCGGTCGACGCCGTATCTACAATCCAGCCGCCCAAGAATGTCGAGAGCAACGAATGCGTGTTCTGACCAGTTCAGCTTCTACCGTACCAGATAAGCAGCCGGCGCCGCCAATCAGACCTGCTTCGTCATCTTTCCGCAAAAGTCCCCGAAAAGTGTCCGCGAGGGCGTATAAGACGATTCCCCCATCATCCAAGTCCAGAGCCAAGCTCTTCCAACTTTTTCATGCGCCCACCATCTTCCAAGGAAGTCACGCTCATCCATCATCACTCGTTCCTGTCCCACGTACTTGCAATTTTCCCTGCCAAACGTAGCCATGTCCGACACAGCGGCTGTGAACCAGGCTTACTTCGAGTACGTCAGTTCGTTCCCTTGGCCCGGAAGCACCCGTCTTTAGACGTGTCTTGCGTTTCATCTTGTTTTCTGCCTCTCGTTGGTCTTGCGTCTCGTGGCCGACGTGGGATCTGGCGTGCGCAGTTTGACGCAAGCCGTCACAAGTGCTCGGCGAGATGCAACCGGCTGGCTTCCGCTGATAGAACACGACAGCAACCTCGCGCCAGAGTATGACAGGAGATTCCAGAAGACGCTCGCTTGGCTTGAGAAGGAGGTCGCGGCCCGGTCGAGCCTCCTGGGTGTCCGGCCCGGTGGTCGCCTCCTGGATTATGCCTGCGGAACAGGCCTTCTGTCAAGGGCGAGTACAGCACGGGTTGGCATTGTGCCAGCCTGTCCGGAGCAATGTCCGAATGAATGGCTAACTTCTGAAAGGCTCTCGGTCCTCAGCTCGGCCAGTGTGTTGGCATCGACATTGCCGAGGCCATGGTCGAGCAATACAATGCCCAGGCAAGAAGCGAGGTGAGCTGCCGACGCGTCCCTCATTGACGCGAGGATCCTTCTACCTTCTCTTTATGTTCATTTCACTTCACTTTTCATTTTGACGCCCCATGCAGGGTTCCTCGCAAAGGGTCGCGTACGCAGGCAACCTCGTCTCGCCGGACGATCCGTCCCCGCCGTCCTTCGCGTCGGCCGATTTCTTCAATTTCGACCTGGTGGGCGTCGGATTGGGCTTCCACCACGTCGACGACTGCGCCTTGGCTGCCAGGAGGCTCGTCCAGCGCCTCCGGCCAGGCGGCGTCCTGTTCGTGCTGGACCTGATGCCCCGTGCGCCGATGGGCGAGCGCGGCGCCGCGGCCGGAGTGCGCCATGACGGCTTTACCGAGGGGAGCATGCGTGACATCTTCGAGGGTGCTGGCGTCGGGGCCAACTTTGTGTTTGACGAGGTCGCGCGGCATGTCGTCTTTGAGAATGCCCTTGGGGAGGGGGAGCACATGGGTCACAGCGTCTTTGTTGCCCGCGGCGAGAAGGTCGATGGCTGAGTTATGAACCGTGTTGGACATGTTTTTAGATGTGACATGGGTGGCAGCTGAGGTTGAACGTAGTGGTAATGATGTTTTCTGAGTAACTCATGTACGCAGCTTCAAGTACACGGCTGGAGCAAATTGTTGAGAATTCACTAGAAACACCTGTGTGCAAAGAAGCTTCGGCTTTCCGTCCCTTTCTTGCCATGTTGGACAGACATAGCAGCATTAATTCCAGCCGACGCTTCATTCCCTGCAGTTTCGCTTCATCAATAGCACTTCCAGATCTTCGATGCCATCATAGCCATAAGAGGCAGCGCAATAGCATCCTGGATTAGCGGTCGGCAGAAGCATTGTCAAAATAGTCTTAACGTGCTCCAAGTTCGCTGCAGGTATGATGCATGTTAACTCGTCGTCAAAGGCCTGTCTTAAGCCAACGACGAGAGAGCAACGTTCATCTACGGCAAGAAGCGATCTACCATATATTGGGCAAAGTCTGAATAACCCTCTTTGAGAGGACTTGTTCCATTCATTTGCTGCATTCTTTGATATCGAGACCGATATGCACGGTGTGTGCATGTCAAACATGAAGCAGCCGTGCGATAAGCCTCTTCGTGATGGCATGTCACTGTGGTATTCTGGTCACAACGAGATACGAGTCGATACCACAGGACATCCGTCTGGCTATGTGCCAATGTACATCTGGTCATCCCCGGCGGGTTACATGGCCATATCTAGTTACCGTCAACACCCACTGCAAAAGCACTTCCCAGCAGAATCGCCGGCTCTTCAATATTGTGGTGCTCATAGCTAGATAATATCAGTCAATCAAATCCGCAACACAATGTTCAACTCCCGGTCCTCTTTGAAAAGGAAAACCTATACCTTAATGTGCCTACTCCGCCTGCCTCGAGTAGAAACGCCGGTCCGTCCTGCAGAGACTTGCCGGCCCATCGCATGGCCAGGGCACGCAGAATGTGGCCGTGAGCGACAATCAGCACATCGCCATGTACAGCTTCGTCTTTGGACTTGTCCATTGCCGGCTTGTGCCACTTCTGGCGGATCTCATTGATGAGTCGGTCGAGTCTCTCCGTGATTTGCTCAGGGCTCCTGCGCGGATGCAGTTAACAGGGCTGCCCAGCCATGGGCGAACAAAGGAGCAAGCCATGCATATAATGGATATCTTATGCGGAGACGGAAACGACATAATGTGAAGCCCATGTTGCTTACTCTCCACCGGGACATCCGTCCCTCCAGATGTCCCAGGTACCCTCGATTCCCTTGTCGGCTCGGATCTGGCGAATTTCAGGAGATGTGATGCCCTCGTAGTCGCCATAATCCCACTCTCGCACATCTTCCGTGACCTCGATCCTAGCACGACATTGTAAGGCGTCTGGCTCCTTCGCCCCGTGTGCTTGCCACGGCAAACCGCCTGATAGTCCCAGATTCATCAGCTCAAACGTTCTTTGAGCGCGTTTTCTCGGTGAGACATAGCTATCGTGCCATGAATGCCAGTTAGCCTCTGACTTGGTTCTCATCTCGGTGCCGTGAGGGTGAAAAGCTTGTTTTCTCCAAAAAAAATTTTCTCAAAGGGATTGTATGACTGTAGATCAAAACACGTTTGGTAGTGTAGTGGCATCATTGTCCCAGTCCTGTACTTGACGAGGGGACAAAGAGGCCTCAACCGACAACGCTGATCCAACAGGTGTGTCCAGAGAGCCGCACTGCATGTATATCCCCGTTTCGCATTGCCAGCGCCTCGGGCCCTGGCGCAAGCCATGGCTGTCTGCTGACGAGTTGGATGAATTAACTGCACGAGTACGTGGTACGGAGTGCTTGGGGTAATATTTCCCTGCCCACACACATATCAGACAGGGCGTTGGGGGCCACCGTGGTCAGACTGATGCCAAAGCCGGGGTGGCTCGCGTCCAAGATAAAGGACTATCCATCCCGAGGCCCGGGTTGCGGGAAAGTGGACAAGGAGGCTGACATGTGCGCTCTGAAAGACGGGCTCATGAGGGAAGCGAGAGGTAATTCGCCAACCCAGATGAGGACTGGACGCATGAAGCAAGCTCGACCTACATGTGGACCAGCTTGTGAGGAACAATCAAGCGATCGTCTCCAACGAGGGCCTTGCCAGTGGCGCGCACTCTCTTTTCTCCATCAGCTGTGAGAGGAATGTCGGTACGGCCTGTGTGCTTGCCGCTGAGGGACCATTCTGTCTCGCCGTGACGGACGAGGAAGAGGCGAGGGGTTGTCATGCCCGGTGGCTGTTGTGGCAGGGACTCTTTTTCCAACTGGACAGAGAAGTCTCGCAACGCGAATCTGTGAGCAGGAGTAGAAGAGGTGCAGTTACCAGGCAATCATTGATGATGGGAGAGGAGGTTGATTTCGTCCGAAGCTTGTGTGGACTGGCTGTGGACCAGAAAATCGACATCATCCCGAAATAGCACTAGCGCCAGCTTCCGGCTATCCCCGATCGGGAAGCGGCTCCATAGGGGAAAAAAGAGAGTTTACCCCCAAGTCCATTTACAAGTCGTAAATCCTCATAGCCGGCCTCAACAACATAAAGAAGCATATTTTATGATGCGCCGTAACTCAGAAAGCATCGCGCGGAGCGCATATTCTTTGGATTCGTTAGGCAGGATGGCTTGGCTGTTTCAACAGTGTTTCCAGAGCGTCACCATATTGCCCATAACGTCCATGTCTTTCCAAAAGCAGCCCCTGTGCTTCAGACGACAATAGTCATATCCATTCCATCTTTATTGATTCGATCAGAGCCGCACTTGAGAGTCCTTGCCCCCAATCCCCATTGTCCTAGCGAACAATTCAAAGTCCTGCGTCGTTTCAGCGTCTGTCCTTCTGCATCCTGAAACACGACGGCAAGTGCTCCGTCTCCCGTTTCGTCCTTGGCACGCCCGACCCGTTTCACTGCGTCTTCACACTGCGCCTTCTCAGCTTGACTCGAAGGGAAAAAAACAAGTTAAGACCCTTCTTTTCTGGTCGTTTTGATAAAGTCATGGTGCGTCCCACCCGCAAGACGCAAAACGCCATCAGCCGTCTGTCCGCACCTGGCATGCGTGCGTGCGTGCGTGCGTGCCTGCCCCGCCCCGCTCCGCCCCGCCCAGCTGCGCATCAGGTTCGAAGCAAATAGTTACAACTCGCGACAACCAAGTTGAACTTCATTTCCATTCATAAAATGCTCGTCTCCGTTTTCTGCAAAAGTTGACCTCGACTTTCTCGTTCTCTGGCAGAACGAGGTCTAGTCTAGTGGTGATCCGGAAACCCATCGAATTTCGCGCCTTACCGCACGCAATACCTCCATCCACTTCATTCATTCCGTCATTCATTCCGTCATCCATTCATTAGTCATGACCCTTGCGACCAGCGCCATCGTCATCCACCGAGGGAAAAGCTCATCTCGTCACGACACCAACTACATCGACACTGTCGAGCTATCTACCTTGAGCCCTTGCCCCGACTACGCGCAGGCGCACACCCCAATAAGACACCCGGTATCAACCCTCCTCCCATCGTTGCGCAATCGTTGCCATCGAGACGACCCCTGCACCTCATCCACCTCCTCGGCCTCTGCCTCCAGATCGTCTTCTCCAGCCCATCCGCTCGCCGGCCATCGTACGCCACTACCTGTCCTCTGGCTGCGGCCTCGCTCGTTGTCTGGAGCCCAAGATACTGCCCGCATGACAGCCGAGGAACGGCAGCAGAAGGCGGAGCAAATTTGGCGAGAACCGTGGTAACCACGATATAACGAAAAAAAAAAAACCCCCGGTGCAAAAGTAACCTGCCTCTGCCCAAACGTCGACATCGACGCCTTCTTGAATCCCCTTCTCGGCTGGCAAAATGGCGTACCAGTGGACGAGGCAGGAAAAGTTCAAACGAGGGGTATGGTCCGTCGCCATAGCGGCCGTCATCTGCGTAGGTACCATTACGGGAGCACAGCTGAAAACAGACAAGCAGAAGGAAGAGGTTCGTCTTGCAGCTCCATAACTCGGTATTGACTACGAAATGCCCATGCACTGTGCTGATCATTTTGTGAAACAGGCACTCAGGCAGTTTAGGACGACGTCAACGGCGGATCAAATTGCCATTCTTGAGGTACAGAAGAGCCATCTTCTCCAGCAAAAAGCTGGGCTGGAACGAAAGCTCGATCTGTTCAAGGAGCGTGTGCGGGAGCGCGAAGGATTGGGCAAAAAATGAGGCTTTGATGAGGCTACTATGAGGGAGGGCATCTGAATAGCAATGCTATTCAATACTTGCTGAACCCGAAAGGATCTTGCATTACTGGCGTTTTGAACACTCGAGATACCCTACAAGACAGGATTTATGCTTATGTGCTCACCTCATGCCATTTTCTATGACTTGACACACTTCACTCTGTCTCTATGAATCGACGTATGCCTTCCACGGGCTATCCTCTACCACCACACCGTCGCACGCAGTAGCATCATCCCAAAGTCTATGAGCAATTCAATACTGTGCCCTTTCAATCGCCCATTCATAAAAACCTGTTCCGTTTGGCCAAGCATACGCGTCCCATCACGCCCCCCGTCTACTCTGCAGATCCGTCGGCTGAAGGGAGGGGGATGGCCTTGTAGAGGAGAACCAATGCCGAGTGGGATTCACCGCCTCCAGCCAATGCCTCAACCTTGTCTACCGTCACTTCCGTGACCTTCTCGTCGTTGAACCACCACCAGTTGCCGTCCTCCTCGCCCTGCTTGCCCGTCTTGGGGTCCACGGGAGCCACCTTCTTGACATATGCAGTATAATGGCCGCTATCAGCACTGGCGCCTTGATGCGTCACAACCCCGCGCAGCTCGTACAGACCCGACTGATTGGCTCCATCGTCGTCTCGGAGCGAGGGATCAATTAAGGAGTTGAGCTCCTTTTTGGCTGCCAATATGGCTGCATCTTTCTCAGCGTCAAGTTCGGCGTCTGTCTTGTAGGTTTCACCCATCGCAATGTCACCGTCCGCTGATGACGTCTCTGCCTTCTTGCCATCCTTTTGCCCGTTCTTCCCTTTATCTTTCTTCTCCTTGTCCCAGGGCAGCCCAGCGCCACCAGGGATATCGCCGGCGGCGTAACCAGGGTTCTTCTTGCGGCGCTTTCGCGCTCGTTCAATGTCCTCTTCGTCTTTCCTGATCTCACGAACCTTGTCGCGAACGGGTACCAGGGCTTGTTTAAGTTCGTCTGAGCAGAATTCAACAATATCCAGTTCCTGAGGGAAGGTAACTTTTCGCATAATCTTGGCCTTCTTTTTAGTTTCTTGTTTCCAGAAAAATCGTACAAAGTGGACGGTGAGGTATTTGGGGGCGCGAGAGATCTTCGACGTCTTTGTCCAGGCAGCGTCACGTTCCAGAATCTCTGATCTCTTGTGTAATTTCTCGCTGAGCGCGGCCAGGATTCCATCTCGGAGATGGTTCGTACTAGCATCTATGTGGCAGTTGAGCTTGCTGAACCGATCCTTAGTCTTGATAACTTGCTCTCCACCTTTGCGAGCCTCCTCATCATCACACTCCAGAGTCGAGGAAAATTCTATAGACATGTATTTATCAACAAACGAAATGGCAGGTGCATCACCTCGTTCCTTGATCATCATTTTTTGACCGAGTTGCTGGACAATTTGCGACCATGCCTCCTCGGCATCTTGCTGCGCATAACCGTTATGGGATTTGGCCCTCTCGGCGAACTGAGGAAATGTAACTCGTAGGGCCATGAGAAAATTGTTGGGCTGGCACGCACCCTGAGTCTCGCCCATCTCCTTGTACAATAGTCGAAGCTGCAAGGCCAGATCCACTTCAGCCGAGTCAGCCAGGAATATCGTTGAAGCAGGTCGATATTCTTTCAACCGCGCTTGCAACTCCGGAATCGACCGCAGGGCTTGAAGTGTTGAATTGAGATAGCAAGTATTGCCCAGGTTCTGCAACCCAGCCGGTATGGCGTCTACTTGCTGAGCTTGCTCGGCCTCGGTCATGTCTTCGACAAACCTGACCTCGGTCTTGGGGCGAGCAAGATCAGCGTTGGCCCCAGGAGTGCCCATCATCATAATTGTCTGGCCGGCCTTAAGGCCGAGCTTGTTCATGTTGGCGTCATTTTTCAGTTGGCCGCCTTTGATCAGGATCTTTTGTCGATCGGGCTCAACGTTAGTCAAGCTGAAGAGCTGAAGCTTGAAATCCTCGCCGGTAGAAGTCGGGTCGACCTCGACGTCGTATTTTTTGCCCTGATGTTTGACCACGACTGGCAAATGTCCCAGTGTCAGCATGCTTACGCCACCAGTGGTAAATTTGTGAATGGATAGACCGAGCGAACCTTGTAGAGACGCCATGGCTGCGCCTGCTTTCTGGACGATGACGAGACAAGTCTAGCAGCGTTGCAGAGTCGACCACCTGCTTTGGTAAGGTAGTTTACGGGATAAGCGTTTAAGGAGGGGCGAACGCGACACGTATATAAACAAGAGCAAGTTGTTTGTGGTTTTGGAGAAGCGGGCATGATGGACGGGAAAAGATCGGCCAAGCGTCACAAGCACCAGGTGGCGCTCCACAATTATTATTTAATCGAGCTTTGAGCAGGTTGGCAAACTTGGCCCCACAAAGACTCAATGACTCTCTTCGGGTTGAAGGCTGATTACTTTGATATTCGACGAAACCTAATGAACTTTTACTTTACCGGTCGCGCTCACCTACACTGGACGCCATGCACGATAGTCACCGTCCCTATGTAATGAGTGAGCTTTGTGATCGCTGTTGCATTTGAGAAACACGTGTCCAAATTGCAGGCAGCGAGTTCAAGTTACCCTAAAGGTGGCAGACAAATTCTTGCAGCCACTTTCGCTGACTTGGCCCTTCTAATAATTAATATTTACGTAGACCCATACATTAGAAATGTAAGTTGAAAAAGATTGACTGGTGCTGCCGCAGCTGTGAGGAGGAAGTGTGGTAAGGGCCAGTTCAGCATGTAGGAAACGTTTCCTAAAACTTGTTCAAGGTGGGAAAGTTGTGCAGATATGGGAGACTACGGTCTTCTATTAGGTGTCTAGCCTTTCAACTGAAACCATTTTGTGAAATTGAAAAATCGTTCAGGGTCTCCATTTGATTGTGTATAATGATATCATCTTGAGATGGACCGTAACACATGATTCACTTTATTCCGCCATCACATTTCGTCATGTTATTGCCTGACGGCACATAAGTTGGGGGGAGAGCTTGTAATCCAGCACACGATATCTTGCACATATTCTACCAAGGATTTATCCGAGTTTATCTAACGATGAGTTCGGCACAAACAGTGATAGATTGTCCTTATTCCTCAGGGCAGCCGTGCGATGGCGTGCCGCTGGAGGCAGCTACTACCGGGACAAGACATGAATCAATCATAGAAATCCAGGAGAAGCAACTTCTCGCTATTGTTGACTGATTTGCTGGGAAAGTCTATTGTTGGTTCGACAACAGCTCAACAGCATTGCGTTGTGGTCTTGACTTGCGTCTCAAGACGAGTTGTTATTGTCCACGGGAGTCATCACGTGAGGCTGCCTCGTCACAGCCCCACGTAGCAACGTCAGACTCGGGCAGATGGTTGGTTCAGTGACAAGCTCCCTCTCCAAACCACCCCGCCAAGGTAAACCATCACCAGCAGCCTCAATCGCGGTCCTTTATTTAGGTATCCTGCATGTGCGGCTAGGCCGGGATACGTCGCTTCAATATCATGGTACGCACACGCAATCGTGGATCGGGCTGCAAGGAATCTTGCTACCATATCTAACGTACTGTACGTCATAGTCTCAATCTTTGCGGCCGTATCTGCAGTGCGTGCGGAGCAGCTTGACTGCAGCCCTTACCCTGTCCAACTTCGCATCACAGACAGCCGAGAGACACAATGTGCCTGAAATCGAGGCACAAACATCCCCGGAAGTTCTTCTGACCCCATTGACGATTGCGCGAAATGAGAACGAACGCGTTCTTATCGAACCGAGCATCAACTCCGTCCGAATCAGCATCAAGATCAAGCAGGCAGACGAGATTGAGAATATCCTGGTCCACAAATTTACCAGATTCTTGACACAAAGAGCTGAGTCTTTCTTCATCTTGCGAAGAAAGCCAATCAAGGTTCGCTTTAGACCGAAATCGAGCTTGACGGTTACAATGCCCCTGAACTGACAACTTACATAGGGATACGACATTTCCTTCTTAATAACAAACTTTCACACCGATGAAATGTTGAAGCATAAACTTGTGGATTTTATTATCCAGTTTATGGAGGATGTTGATAAGGAAATCTCGGAAATGAAGCTTTTCGTATGTTACACCGGGGCCGTCTTCCATAACCATCATGTGCTGACAAAGATGCAGTTGAATGCGAGAGCACGTTTTGTGGCAGAGTCATTCTTGACACCGGTACGTTGATCATTGGACAAGCAAATTTGCTCAATGCTGACATAGAAGCATAGTTTGACTAGATGGATTTGAGGAGAAAAAAGGACTTGCATGCTTATAGTGATGGCGACCTGGAAATCATGCCCTGTATGCGAACACATAATACGCCTTGTTCGATGAAGATGTTTGTCGACGCAGATCGCGGATCAAGTACCGATGCGATGCACTCTAACGAGAAGGCATATTTGACGAAATAGATGTGAAAGCACCGTGAGGGCAGAAATGAAATCAAATTATACGCTGCAGCGTTATACACTGACGGTGCCATGTGAAACGTGATAAAAGGAGGGCAAAGTTTCACTTCTACTAGCTCGATCGCCCGACCTCTTGAGGAGCATGCTGCAGGATCTGGGCGCCCTCACTTCAGCTCGATTGCGGCGGGTTGACGATAGAATGAACACCAGATGAGCCGCGGAGAAAGTACTCGAACGGGAGTATGTGCCATAACACCATTAAGCAGCCAACAGACCACAATCACAAAATGTCGGTTCACCCAATCTCAGTGGACCGATGGGTCGCGATGTTTTACACACCCTTAGCAGTCTCGCCTGAGAACTACAAGGGTATCTGACCATGTGCTCAGGCAAGGCATTTCAAAGGCATGTGGACGTCTGTCAATGTGAGCGGAATCTGAACCAGCACCAGCCATCCACAGCTGCCAGCAGCTGTTGCACCTCTCTGTGTATAGTCGATATTTCTCCACTCACATCTCGCTCTTAGCAAAGGTTAGAACGGCGGTTTTATCATGAGCAGATAAAAAAATTCTTTGCACGACCTTGGAAACTGCCCTTCTTATTGCATGGAAATCTTGGTCGCCGCTTTGGATCTGGCGCAGTTTTTGGGCTGTTCCTCTCTCTTTTTCTGCCTGCTTCCATCGACTTAGCTACTTTCTGCATCACAGAGCTCTCCTGACCCATCAGGAATTGCAAGTCGTGTTTTCTCATCAATCCAAACAGTCAGTCGCTAACCAAGTGTCTGTGGGAGACGACAAGGTATGGATTATTCATCTTCGACCAACTTATGTGTGGTCAGGGATGAATGGATACCAAAGCATGCATTTGCAAGTTCAATTCCGCGGACTGAGCTAACTTTCACAAAGTTCTCTCATCTGGATTGGAAT
Source organism: Balansia obtecta B249 (assembly GCA_000709145.1). Taxonomy (NCBI): domain Eukaryota; kingdom Fungi; phylum Ascomycota; class Sordariomycetes; order Hypocreales; family Clavicipitaceae; genus Balansia; species Balansia obtecta. Next base: position 15,453 of record JFZS01000051.1, read on the forward strand.
CTCATGAGCATTCTATTCTGCTCGTCTCAAATCGACAATCTGCCATCAGTGCCTACTTATTGCTCATGCCCCTGACTCCGAATTTCGACATTGTATACTATCTCCACAATACTAGCCTTACGAAATGAGCTCTCAGAGGTTCGACCCTCGCTCCGCTGCTTGGGTTCAAACAATAACTGCAAGATCAAGCACGAGCAGCGAGGTGAGGATGACTAGCTCCGCCATGTCCATTATACGACTAACACAATGCGAATTTCTTAGCATTCTACTGATTCGTCTGGCCATGATGCCAGCGGATTGAGTGTCTCTGACAATACCCTATCCACTAGCTTCAACGAGTCTTTGGATGAGACCGTTGCTTTGAATTTGCTGTCAAAGGCTCTTCTTCAGGGTGCTGAGGGCACGCAATCGGCTTCCTAGGATGAAGCCAAACCCTTGGCAGTCGAGTACAGCCCATTGAAGAGTGTTGCAAAGGGTGGAGAGACTACGCAGTTCTCACCTCCTGGCCCTGGCCTTCCAGCCAGTCAATCTTACCAGTCTGTGGCTAATCTTGTCAGCCCTTTTTCGCATGGGGTCACGGAACACAGCAGCTATGTCGGTGGGCGTGTTGTCGGTGACCAACACGCAAGACTTGGAACTTTTACAGAGCCGCGAAACTATGCCCCACGTACGTCTGGGCGACCGGTTTCAGTGCTGAACGAGCCTCCTCCTAAATTTGATTTGAGCCTAGCTGTGGCCGGTCAAGCCTATGGAGCTCGTGCACCAACCGAGTTGTCGACCCAGCACTGCGAGGTAGCAGGTGGGCAGATCCAGTCTGATCAGCTCAGCCAGCTGACAGCAACCAATACTGGGTTGCCCACGTTGGAGACTGCGCTTCGGCCAGAAAATTTTCCTTTCCTGGAAGGGGCCAGACAAGCTGTTGCGGTCAATCACGGGGTAGTAAAGCTGAAGAACGTAAGTAATACCATTGCAGGTTTGATTTGTGCGAGAAGCCCCCATCAGCAATACTGAGACGAGATTCAAAGATTCCTTTTGCTACGAAAAGATCGGAAGTGATTGCTTTTCTAGGCCGCAATTCCAAGATACTGAATGACTCGGAAGAGCCTGTCCATATCATCATGGAACGGGTCACAAGCAAAACAATGGATGCTTACGTCGAGTTTGTCAGCCTTGACGATGCCAACAGAGCGGTGGAAAAGCACCATCACCACATTATGAACGGACGAGTTGGCCGACTTGGCGATCGCCTAGTGGATGTCGAGCTCTCTAGCCAGGAGAGCCTGATGAGGGACCTCTTCCCACTGGCCAAAGGCATCGTATGGAACGGAGTCGTACCGAATTTTAAGCCGTTTAATCCCCACGAGCCCTGGGAAAATTTTAAAGGCTTTGTATCGGAGGAGGAAATGGTCATGTTGGTGAAGCATGTTGAAGTACCTCATCGCGTGAGTATCTCCAGGCACTGGCCTCCTCTCTTTGTTATGAAGCTAACTGCACTTTGCTTTGCAGTCCCCCTTCTCGAAAGATTGTCCTCAGCGACCGTACGAGTGTCTCATAAGCACCCTGAAGAAATTTCCTTGGTACGCAACGGATCGTATCACGATCGGCCAGAGACGTGCCGCCTTCAAGGCCACTTGCGAGCTTCTTCGTCTTTTGACTCGTAGCATTCATAAACAAGACGACCCAGTGAACCTCAACATTCAACTATATCGCCGACTCGTCAATACGGCAATGACATGCTCTGGGTTCACACCATTGATGAAGGACGATGTTGCTTATATGGCAGGCATGTCGGACATGGATGAGTATGGATGCACCCAACCACGATTTGCAAGCAGTTGGCGACATCAGTACAGCATCAGCCCGAAACCAGGCATTCCCCTTGATGTTCTCGAGGTACGTGATGAACCCTAGAATGAGAGATGTGCTAGATCAGAGTTTGACGATGACTTGCTCTTCGCAGTGGTACATCGCCATCATCCGAGAGCAGACACAACGTGACGTGCTGAGCCGACCTCACGCCGAACGTACTATCTTGCAAGAAAGAGGCATGGAGACCGACATGTACTGGGGCTATTTCTGGGCTGAGCTTGGCTACTTGTTTGGGCCTGCGTTTGACCAGATGACGTTGGCGCAGGCAGCTCAAGCTGAGTTTTCTGCCGTCGAGCGGATTCTTGCGCGTGCTTTATCTTGTTGCTGATACGGACTGTGTGCCTTGCCAAGGACGTGAACTTGGAGACTGATTGGAGTGACATATTGACCTTTACTGAAATTAGGAAAATGACTGGGGCATGAATTGGGATTGGGAAAGACATCAAAAGGACATTTGGGCGGTGCTTTGCAGAGATGGCTTTTTTTATTTTTTATTTTATTTTTTTTACTTTTGACATGGTTTCGTCCTCATTAATCTGGGGGTTTGCATCACAGGCACGGGGTGGTTGTTGGGCTGAACTGAACTTGACCACGAAGCTAGGAGGTACGACAAGGTTGGGAATGACTTGAGACGCGGCCATATGTCGGTCGTTGGGACAAATGAAATTTGAGGAGTTATGCTATCGGCACCTGGATGGACATTAGTGAGCAGGGCAGACACTGTTACGATTGGTTGGGGCATAAAAATTCCGAGGGACGGATCATGGTTTTGCCAGCTCTAGAAGACAGAGAGAGAGACTGTAGTTCGGAAAACGGGATGAGCAGAAGGCCATTAGACAGACGAGTAATTTCGCGACGATTTGCAGGTGAAGGAAGCCTTGAGTTGTGTTTGTTTCGCGGCTAAAGCAATGATGGTGCGGCACAAGCGTCGAGTTTGATGTTCCTCCGTCGTATTCCGAGATGAAGCAGAGGAGGCTGCCTCAGACTGCAGATTCTGCAATGAGAATATACTTTGCTGGTCTGATGGCTGCTTAGCGGCATGTTACATACATTGTCTTGACTGATGAATCTCGAGACCAAGGGAGAGGGGAGAGCGTGATGATGGCCTGCCGAGCTCGTCCCAGCCGTGAGTAACTTGGTGCCGCAAGCAGCAACAGAATAACGCCAGAGTTGATTTTGCAGAACGAAGGAGGACGTAACGGCAAATATCAACGCTGACCACGATACGCGAGATTGCTACACAAGTCCTGCGGGCTATTTAGTCGTGATTGTTAGTGGTAGAATGAATGCAGATGGCATGGATAGATTTTGAGGTTTTTAGTCTTGCTTTTTTTATTATTCCTTTTTCTTGAAAATATCTTCTCCTAATTTGTGCCAGCACTGGAGGCGGGCAAAAGCTGAAAATATAACATTTGTGTGCCTAGTCGTATCCTAACTACTCCACGTAGAGAAGCATGAAGTCCCGAACCAAGTACCGTACAAACCACCATGATCAAACTTTCAGAATCAAGCTTCGTGGCTGCGGGCAAGTGGCGCGCCCGCTTTGTTTCTTTTTATAATTATTGGGTCAAGGACCTCATGTCCTAGCGCTACCCATAAGGGCGACGTTTGATTGGCCAGAATCGCTGGTCGAGTACCTAAGCCCAACAGAAACAGGGGTCCGGCAGGGATACTGCAGGGGGCCTGAGTGGTGCCTGGCGGCATTTTCCCATTGCTGGCCCCCATTGCCGGGCCCCACTTCTGGCTCCACTTGAGCTCGAAAGAGCTTCCAGCTGCAGCTCGGGGCTCGAGACAACTTGCACCTCTGGTGATTCTTCATTCATTCACTCGTCATCTATCAATCCCCTTAAACGTATCCTAAGCGTTGCGAGATTCTGCACTCTCTTTTCCCGCCGTTGACTACCCGTCTTATTCATCGAGGTTGTTGTAAAATAAGGAGAGAGACAACGTCTGATTATTATCTTCGACCCCCTTTTGCTCCGCTGTCGTTAAAAAAAGTTCCATCCTGCCCTTTTCCCCCCCAAAAACCAACCAAACCAAAACCAAAAAAGAAAAAGGAAAAGAAAAAAAAAACACCAACATGTCCAACGAACAGGCGCCTGCCCCGACTGAGCCTGCGAGCACGGCTCCCCCCGCGGCCGCGCCTCCAGTCGAGGCTCCTGCTGCTGCCGCCGCCCCAGAAACTCCCCTCACCAAGCTCACGGCTCGGCTTCCCGAAATAATTAACAAGGCACAGTACAGCGAGATGTGGGGCGTTGAGCTCTCGCCCAGTGCCCACGCCCCAACACAGGTCGTTCTTCTCAAGTTCCTGCGAGCCAACAAGAATGACGTTGCCGCGGCCGAGAAGCAGCTGTCCTCTGCGCTGGAGTGGCGCAAGAAGGTCCAGCCTACGAAGCTGGTGTTCGAGGCCTTTGACAAGGCCAAGTTTGGCGATCTGGGATTCGTCACGACCCATAAGGATGAAGCTGGGAAGGAGACCGTCATAACCTGGAATATCTACGGCGCCGTCAAGGATAACAAGGCTACGTTTGGAAATATTGACGAGTAAGTGAAGTTGAGCTGCATTTGCTTCTTGTCAGGAGGTTTTGAAAGTGCTGACACGTGGGCGTCGTCAAGATTCATTCGATGGCGCACTGCTCTTATGGAGCTGGGTGTCCAGAAGCTTCGGCTCAATGAGATCACGGAGCCGCCTGCTGAGGATGGCGAGGATGTCTACCAGATGCTGCAGGTCCACGACTATCTCTCCGTCAGCTTCTTCCGCATGGATCCCGTCGTCAAGGCTGCCAGCAAGCAGACCATTCAGACATTCTCCATGGCGTATCCCGAGCTGCTCGCTCAAAAGTACTTCGTCAACGTCCCCGCCATCATGGGCTGGATGTTTGGCGTCATGAAGCGGTTCCTCCCTCCCGCCACGCTGCGCAAGTTCCACCCTATGCCGTCAGGAGCGGCGCTTGCCGTCGAGTTGAAGAGCATTGCGGCCTCGCTGCCCAAGGAATACGGCGGTCAAGGCCCCAGCGTGAAGGAGGCAGAGACGGTCAAGCTTGTTGAGGTTGCACCGAAGGAAGAGGAGAACGCGGTTGCGCCTGATTCTAAGCCCGCTGAGGCGGCGGCTCCTGCGCCTGCTGATGCGCCTGCTGCCGCTGCGGAGACTGAGGAACCTATAGTCAAGGAGGCGGCTGCTTAATCCAGGCTTTGTGCCGAGTTTCTTTTCGTGTTGTTCTCTGGTCCATTGCTGATGTATTTTTCTTTGTTTTGCACGCCAGTTCCTGTTGGCGAGATGGCTCATTCACTTTCTCGCTCATATGAGAGCCAAAAGATGATGGCCTATGTATTCTGGTTGGATATAATACCCCTTTCTTTCTACCAATTCTGTTGCAAATTTAGAAAAAAAAAATTTAGTTTTATGTTGGGCGATTTTCAATCAAGCCTTGAATTTACCGCATCCCGGTACCTGCTGCATATAGTCCTTGCTGCCTTTGGAAATGTACGCGGTGGACATGCAACGTGGACTCGTTTGCCGAAACTTTAACGGGTACCGAGGGCCTCACAGGTAGGATGTACAGTCTAAGTGACTACGAGATACGGGGTTCAAGATGCTAGAACTGTGCTTGCTAGCATGGGCTTAGTACATAATGGGAAATGAACAGCTTACAAGGTGAGTGAACTGTCACGAGCTCATGTTGTTGACTTTGCCTTAAGACGAGTGGTTGTGACTGGTCTGACGCGTAGGTAGGACTTGGCTTCTTGAGTAGGGCTTTAGTGCAATGGTAGAGATGAACAGATTCATACGTTAGAGGTAACTTAAGTAGTCTGGTAGAAAGTGTGCCTTAAGACGAGTGATTTCTGAGTAGTTTAACGGTAAGGCTGAGGTCTCGAGTAAAGGCATTAATGCACATGGTCGATATGGACTGATTTAAACGCCCGGAGTAACTGTGCGTAGTCTGGCAGAAACTGCCCTAGACGAGTGATTTCTGACTCGTTTGACGGTACGGTTGAGGACTGACTGGCTTCCTGAGTAAGGCTTTCGTACACAAAACGAAGATGAACATGACACGGTAGGAGTAAATATAAGTAGCCTAGCAGAATAGCGCCTGAAGACAAGTGGTTTCTGACTATTTCTGACTGGGCCTCTTGGGTAGGGCTCTAGTGCGCATGGTAAATGTAAACAGCTTCAAACGCTCGTAGTAACTATAATTAGCCTGGTAGAAACTGCAGGTGCAGGACTAGGCTTTTAAAGCAGCGCTTTCGTGCACAAATTGGAGATGAAGTTGACACGCTAGGAGTATGCTATTACAAGTACCCTCGCAGAACGGCGCCTTGAGCCGAGTGATTCCCATCTATGTTAACGCGTAGGCAGAGACTACGACCTTCTGAAACTTGCCTGCTCGAATTAATGCCGAAGCTGGCTTAATTGGATTGTGCCTCCTGGCATGGCCAGATATCTCACAATTGCAGTCTTGGCCCCGGGCTCACGGCATAGATACAATAGCAAACACCAACTCCCCGCTCAGCTTGACCGGCGTCTGTTCAGCCAAAGACCTGTGGCACTGAAACCCGCCGACGTAGTTCAGGGGCGGTATGAAATTTTCCAGTGATTTGGGACTGGGAGGGTACCAACGCTTTTGCATTATCCAGTTTGAACCTGTTATTTTATTTTTTTTTTCTTTTGTCGTGACTCGTTTTATGATTTTTAGACATGACCTGCAGACGTTATATGTTATAAGCGAGCAATGTTGGGCCAAAATGGGCGCCACTCGCCATTTCTCGCGGGCTCATCGAAACTCGTTACATTCTAGCCCGAAAGGATAGAGGTTTGAAAGTAATTGCTGAGATGATGAGACTGGCTCCTGTGCCGGCCGGGATGTTCTGCTCACCCTCATGTTGAATCGTTCCAGCGCCAAGCTGTGCAGAAGTCTTGCTCCGCACGAGGGGAAAAGCCGCATGGACAACACGGCTTGTCCATGTCTCCTCATCTCTCTAGTCTTCTCCCTCTTCCTCTTCTTTATCAGCCAGACTGGCACAGAGTCTGGAAGGCTGACGCAGTGTGCCTCGTGGCCGGCTGGAATCTCTGCATGGGCAAGACAAAGCGCGTCGGGGAAGTTGACTCTCTCTGGTTTGTCATACGATATGGTATGTATGGTCCGAGCTTTATTGTGAATCATGCCGGTGCATGTCCGGGTGACCCATTCATGCAGTAGGCAATGGGAGGCACGTTGGAGGTTGGAAGCACATGATGGCGGCACTCAGTGGCCCGGCAGATATCGGGGTCCAAGCCAGGGGACAAGAGCACACAGCCCGTGTATTATGCTCGATTCTGACCATCCGTGAAGAAAGCAGGAAGCATGTGTGAAGGCGAGGGCAGTTGTCAGTGTCACAGTAGCTGAGCTCTTCGAGCCCAGTCACCGTATTCTGCCTACACAGCTTTATGCACGCCGCGAAGATGCTATCGGGACTGGGGAGGCACTTTTTTTTTTTCCTTCTTTCAAAGAACATGACGCAGCGGGATGGTACGTTGATAGAAGAGGATGACGGATGATGGGATGGTTGGACGAGGAATCACGCGAGGCGAGTGACGTTGATTGTTGAATGTAGATGAACCAGGCAGCAGGCAGGCAGGCAGGCAGGCAGACAGATGGACGGACAGACGGCTGCGAGCAGTGTGCGGGATTGGATTGTTCCATATAAAATAAAAACTCTCAGACGTCGACTACGACCTTTGACCTTTGACCTACAACTTGCGACCTGCATCCTGCAACCTCTCTTCCATCCGCCTTCATCCGCCTTCATCCACCTGCATCTCCTGCATCTCCTGCATCTCTACTACCTCCATTCCCCCCATTCTCGCCCTTCTCACCCTGCTGGTCTCGCGCGGCCCGATCCCAGGGCATCCTTTGCCAAGTCGGCCATCACACGCACTGCCAGAAAACTCACGACGTGCCTGCTCTCCGCTTCACCACCCCGTCCGGCCAGATCCAAGGCACGAATCTCTGGAAGTTGAACCGCGTCTTGCCGGCGGACAGACACAAAGCCAAAGTGCTCATCAGCGAGCTGCCAGATACCTGACGCCACCTCATTTTCTCACGCCAGACGCTCATCTGCCTGGCCAAAGTTTGCCATCTCGCATCTGAGGCAGTTGCTGCCTCGTCCCTGACGGGTGTGCCGAGCACGGAAGAGCAACACTACAGAACAAGCTCACTCGATCTTTGCACTTGAGGCAATTCCTGCCTGGTCCCTGACCGGCGTGCGGAGTACGGCACAACAACAACAACAACAACAACAACAACAACAATAGGACAATTCACTTGCCGCGGCTGCGCGACTCCAGAACGTGCTGCGAAATTCGTTCCTTATCTCGTTGGCTGCCAACACCCCCCCCCTGGTCAAACCCAGCGAGCGCCCGCGCTTGGGTTGTTGGAGGAATCCCCCCTTGTCTGGGAGGTGATTCTGCTTGTGGTTTTATTCGGTCAACTGAACTGGCTGTTGAGCAGCAAGGACGAAGAGGGCCATAGTCTGAGGAACAGGGGGCGCGGACTGGTCTCCACTGGACAAACGTCACTGCGGTGCCGGGTTTGTCTTGTCAGGAAGCAGGACAAAAGCATTCATCTTGCTACAGTAAGTACAACAAGCTTCACATTTGCAGAGAGCTGGCTTGCTTGGGAGAAGGCCAGGCACGGACGGCTTAGAGGGAGGCGACACAGCAGGTACACAGACCAGACAGCACACGACGCGCACGCACGTACAGTACCACGAAACATTGACACCACAAACACTGACTGAGGGAGGTGAGAGAAGGTTGTGCTCACGACGGCGTAAAAGCCTCCTTTTCGGTCACTGCCGACTTGGCTCTGCCAGCTGGTCCTCAGTTACCGCCAGTCTACCACCAGTCTTTATTGCCAATCCACTGTCACCCATTGTCACTCACTGTCACTCACTGTCACTCACTGTCACTCACTGTCATCCACTGCCCCCACCCGCTATTACTCACCACTATCACCCACTGTCATCCACTACCACCCACTACCACTCACTACAAGCACCACCGGCGAGTTTCCTGTCTGTGCGCCCTGACCACGCGCGTTTTTTTTTGTCCGCCTGGCCCGCGCGCCCATTCGACTCTCACCATCCTCTCGCCATCCACGCATCCACGCAACCACGCAACCGCGCATCCGCCATCCCACCCCCGTCCGTCGTTGTCGCCTCGCCCTCTCTGACTTTTCGCTTATCCCTCACTTCCCTTTGCTCTGCCTCTCCTGCTCAACCGGACGCCGTCCAACCTCGGCTGCCTTTGCTGCCGGCAGAGTTCATTGACCGCGGCAAAACTCACATGCGGTTAATTCTGTTGTGACTTTACGCGTCGTAACAATGTCTCTATTCGTCGACAGCCTCTTCTCGGGTCCCGCGACCGATGCTTCGTCAACACCCGCGTCTTCGGGCTCAACACCCCCCACGACTGTCACCGACAGCGATAGCCAGCATTCCGACCTCTCAAAGCATGACGTGATTACTGTTGCCGACGAAGCCATCCATGTAGCTTCCGCCCAAGCCCAAGAGTCGACGCCGGCGTCGCAATCGCAGTCGCAATCGCCCCCTTCGCGCCGTCCCAGGCGGACACGTGCTTCTGAACCTGTATACAACCTCGCCAAACTGAGCGGCACAGCCGATCATGGGAAAAGACGCGCCAAGGGCGACCAAGTCGCCGATGACCGCCGGCGGCGAACAATCTCTGGAGACACATTGGTCGGCAGCATCGAGGTTGCCGGCTACGCGAGCTCCAAGCCATATGACAAAGCACTCAAAGCCGGCATTGACGCGTTGGACCTTGGATGGACTCCCACCAGCCTCAACACGCCCCGTACGCGGCGCCAGGCCCAGATTTCGCCGCATCCGCAACGCACATCCTCGCGTCTTGCCGGCGTGTCTTTCATCACCAACGCCTTGGCTAGCATTAGCAAGCAGGGGCGCAACACCGTCAACAACGGAGTCGCTAAGCTGTCCCGCGAACTGCGACGTCTTCAGGACACGAATGAGTTTGCTGGCGTGGATGATCGACCTGTCGTGCACACGGTGTGGTCCAATGGCAAATATGTCGACCCTAATGCACCTCCGCCGCAGCCTGCAGCTAAAAAGCTTAAGGTCCAAGAGCCTGAGAAGGAGGATTCAGACGAGGAGGACGAGGAGCTCATCACCAATTCCAAGCAGCGACGAGTCAAGAAATATCTTGACAAGGGACTCTATGCAGGACAAGATATGCCGTCAGACGTGCTTAAGGGTCTCAGCATAGCAGAGAAGAAGAAGCTTGCGAGCCTATCTGAATTGGCAACTTATCGCGCGAATAGGGTCATGCCGCCTCCCATCTTCACGGGAATGCGTATGCTGATTGCTGGACGGGACTTCAAGCTTCCCTTCAATGTCTGTCATCCTATGCCACCTGGCCAACCCAAGCCCGATGAGTGGAAGAAAATGACCAAGAGTAAGGCAATCTATGATTTCTATATATACATGCAGGCCTGCCCTACGTTGACTGCGCTTTGACTGCGCTCGCAGAGAAAAAGAAAAAAAAAGTTCGACGTGGTGACGTCATGAGCTAACCGAGTTTCTCTTCTAGATCGATTCATTGGTGATTCAAAGGACTACTGGCGCAAGATGCCTCACTTGCATGACCTATCCAAGTGTGTTTGCAAACCAGAAGACGGATGCGGCGACAACTGTCAAAATAGAATCATGCTTTATGAGTGCGACAGTGGCAATTGCAACATAGGCAAGGAGCTGTGCACAAACCGCGCCTTTGCTGACTTGGCCAGTCGTAGACTAAAGGGAGGAAAGTACCGCATTGGTGTCGAGGTCATCAAGACATCGGATCGGGGATATGGCGTTCGCAGCAACCGCTGTTTCCAGCCAAACCAGATTATTATGGAGTATACTGGCGAGATCATCACAGAAGAGGAATGTGAGCGCCGCATGAACGAGGAATACAAGAATAATGAAGTAAGTCTGGCTGCAGCCATGGACTTGAGAGATTTGGCGTGCGCTCAGGACTTGATTCTCTAACCCGCTGAATAGTGTTACTATTTAATGAGCTTCGATCAAAACATGATTATTGACGCAACGACTGGTAGCATTGCTCGATTCGTCAATCACAGTTGCCAGCCCAACTGCCGCATGATCAAATGGATCGTGTCCGGCCAACCTCGCATGGCCCTGTTTGCTGGCGACCGACCTATCATGACGGGAGACGAGCTGACGTACGACTACAATTTTGATCCATTCTCGGCCAAGAATGTCCAAAAGTGCTTGTGCGGAGAGGCTAACTGCCGCGGTGTACTTGGACCCAAGACACGGGACGTCAAGTTGTCCAAGGTCGATCTAAAGAAGACGGTCAAGGCGACCGTCACGGCTGGCAAGAGAAAGCTCAAGGAGCTTATCGGAGACGAAGAAGAAGAAGAAGAAGAGGACAAGGACAACAACCGCAAGAAGCGCAAGATGGGGCCCGCCACGGGTGCTAAGCGGTCCTTTTCGTCGGCAAGCCTAAAAGCAGCCAAGGGAGCTGCATCAGCGCTAAGAAAGAGCGTCTCGTCCATGAGCTCAAAGGGGAAGAAGAAGAAGAAGCCAGCAGCTGGAGGTAAGTCACCTGTCAAACGCCGCGTCGGCACAGGGGCCATCATCAAGAAGACAAGCAGCAAACTGGTCAAGAAGAAGGGACCAGCGGGCAGATTTGCGCAAGTTTCATCGCGCACTTCTGGCATGACCATTGTGGCGCTGGTCGAGGAGAACAGCACGCCTGGTAGCGCGGCCAAGGTTTCTCCCGCTGCGAGCCCGCGAACGCAGTCTGCATCGAGGACGGCCCTAGAAAGAACGAGCGTTGGGTCCGCGAAACGAGTCATCAAGCCAACACCCAAGGCTAGAGCCAATGCCACTGTCCGTCTCGTGCACCAGGAGTGATGGAGCCATGGACGGTCTCATTCAGATGTAGAGGGGATACGGGGAAGCTGCTGAGAGGAATTATTGCATGGTTTTGGATTTGGGGTTTGTGGGAATAACTAGGGATCTTGCTTCATGTTGTTGGTTACTGCGGAAGTAAAGGGCTATTTGCACGGCGCATTTGGCGAAAACTGGGCACAAGGCTTTTGATGGAATTTGTATAGTAGATTTCTTGCTTGGCTTTTTTAACTTTCTTGGCGGCTTGTGTATTGAGCGTTAGGATCGGGCAAATACGGGCGGGACTGGGTCGGCGAAGGTCAGGTCAAGTGCTTCAAGGTTACTTGCTCGAGCAGTTCGTTGTGCAGTGGACTGTGACGCTGTGTGCCGTGAATGCATCGCATGTCGATGCAACGAGACGTGAAGGACAAGCAAGATAAGGCCTGATTTGCATCCTGGTCACATCGTGTGCGAGTGAGGCCAACTCGGGCGACATGCGACATGCGACATGCGACATGCGACATGGTGGCCAAGGGGGCAGCGGCTCTCTTATTGGCCAGGAAGTTCTCGGCAGGGAAATGCCGCTGTCGGACAGCATCTGCAACTGCAACGCAGTGACCCTGATAAGGACTGCGATATCGAGCGGGAGCATAGCCGCCGCGTCAGACCACGAACAGCAAAACCGAGTAAGCGGCGAACAAGGCCGTACATGAAGATTACGTGGCTGGGCTGCACAACTTGCGTCGTAGCACGGGTGCAGCGCTGCGCTGCTGGGACCAGCGTACGTGTGCGGGCCTGTTTGGCTGGCCAGCTGGCTGCCGGCTGCGGACGAAGCATGGATGGCGGGGGAGTGGGTGGGGGGGAGGGGGGAGGGGGGTTCGACAGCTGGCGCCAGCGGGGAGGTCGCACATGTAGACAAGAAGACATGGACTGGAGAGAGGGGGACCGTCACGAACGGGCACTTGGCATGGGTGCAAGAAGTTGCTGACGTAGTGGGAATCTATCAGTGTATATCGAGTGTTTTCTCTCTCTGTCAGATGCTTGTTGGTCGTCTTGGGGCTTGGATTGACTTTGTGTACTAGGGTTAGGGTTGCCATGGGCTATGTGTGTCTTGAATTGGGAGGAACAAGTGTGTTGGTTGGTGAAATGAAGAGTGGCGGGTCGTGATGGAACTGGACGGACGCGGGCATGGACTTGCATGTTGGTGGTAAGAACTGATTGGAGAAGCATAGATTCAATAGTAAGGAACAAGATTAGACTAGTATAAATTATGATGAAATAATTGGACAAGCATGGATTTGTAACGTGAAGAAACAGAATTAGACTAGTGTATTCATGGTAAAGAATTGAACTAGAAAATCATAGATTCTATAGTGAAGAAAAGGAACTATACAAGCATACATGATCATAACAAAGAAGAAACAAATTAGACAAGCATACATCTTGATAATAAGAAACAAATTAGACAAGCATACGTCTTGATAATAAAGAAACAAAACTAAAAAACATGGACTCCTATTATTAAAAAAAACCCAACTAAACAAGCAGCCATTCTGCGGCCGTACGTGTCACGGCCACGGTTCTTGTTCATCGCTGCGGGTGCTCTCACGTCTCTGGCTCTCCCTTGACAATGGCCGAATCTTCCTGGCGAATCTTCCTGGCTACTCATCCGTGGCCGTGGAGTCGCTACGGGATTTAACCTCAACGAAGCTGTCGGTTGCAGAAGAGACTGTCGGTCGCATTTCCGGGCTGGTACGGTAATGATTGTCGCGTGCATGTTGAGCTGACCCTTGATAGATGGTCCCGTGCGACTGAGCAGGGGCAGAAATCGGGATAGCGGCCGCCGCATGGCTTTCACCCCGATCGTTGGGAGCTATTCGAATTTAATAGTTAGTACAGGAATATCACAAGCTGACCCAGCAATAAAAACCAGTAGAACTCTTGGTAAGTTTTTTTTTTTTTTTTTTTTTTTTTAAATTTCTCGGGGACCGTTGAAGAACGGCAATGGTGAACACAATGAAATTTGGGATTCACTCACAAGAGTTGTTTCCAGGGTTTCTTTCTAGTACACAGGTGGCCGCAAGCAGCTCCATTGGAATATGCGCCAAAAGCCTGGACCGAACCAGAGCATTGTCATGACAGCCCATGGACATGATGTTGTGAAGGGGCTCGTATCGTAGCAACGGCAGCTCGGGAACCACCTCCTGGATGGACGAAATATCGGTGACGTCCACAATTGGATACAACCTGTGCAACATCATGGGCCCGTCGCGGTCGTACCCGTTGGCCCAGGTGACCTTGCCGGTTGTCCAGTCCTTGACATGACAGTCTAGGACACGCCAGGTCACGTTGTGGCTGCCGAGTTTCACAGATTCCCCAACGACGTGGAGGGGCAAGAGAAACACGAATCTGCGGACGTTAGATGCCGGATCGATCGAGGAGTACATGACGCCGAATTGCAAAGGGAGCATCGACGGCCCCGACATCTCGTCCAGATGCTGGGCCGCTGCTCGGACAGCCATCGAATTGCTCATGGGCTGAGATGCAGGTGGCGGCACGAAACTGGTGTTGACATGCTGGCTGAGACGTTGATGCTCGCTCAGAGGCCTGGAGCGCCTCGAGGACGAGGCAGATTGCATTTGTTCGGGAAAGTTTCTATGGCCAGCCAAGGGGTCAACCCCGACTGGCGGGTTGGGAACCTGGAAAGACTGAGAGCGCGGTCTCCTACCAGAATGAAATGCAGTCGCTCCAGCGGCCTGGCCTGTCTCGTTACAAAGTCCATTAGAAACATATTGCTGGGAAGAAGAAAAGAAGAAAGAGAAAAAAAAAATGATTGCATGTCAACGTACGTGTAACTTGAGCGTTGAGAGCCGCGCGAGCGTAAAGCTGTCTATGCGCCGAACAAGGACAGTAGTTCACAATGCTGCACACGTTCTGAGCATACAAATGTTTAAGCCTGCCCATCACCTCCCTTGAGTGGCGCTCAAGCATGTGCATCGTCGCGGTAGCCTGGTCGGGCCTGCTGTTGGTCGGGGCGTTCTGGTTGATGGCGACAGAACGCTCCACAAGACCTTGCGTGCAAGTGACAAATCTCATGCAAAAGTCTTCGCTTGGCAAGGGCACCTGTAGTATCTGGGCAAACCTGTCCAGCTGCGTGCGGATATGGCTCTGGATATGGGGAGGCATGGAGGAGAGCCTCGCCTCGACCATCGGGGTGAGGGCGATCCTAAAGGGGGGGGGGGGGGGGGTCATCTTATGAGCGTAGTTCCTTTGCAGCACGCGACTTGAATACTAGAACTTACCTGTAGGGGCGTGAACTCATGGTTGATAGCGGTAGATGGTGGTTGGAGCTACAGAAAAGAAACGAAGAGTTGTATCGCCAAAGAGGCGGTTTCGTAGGCAGTCAAGATAGAGGCTGGAAAATACACAAGACAACTTCTTGACAAGTTCTCTGTGCTGGGACAGAGGTGAGAGGAGACGTTGTAGTGTATAGATTTCAAAGAGAGCTGGACATGGTGGACAGAAGAAGAGCCAGTGGCAATGTGATGTGATGTGAGAGTTGGCGGTTTGAATTTCAACTTGTGGGTAGAGAGAGAGGTTCTTGAGTCTACGAGTTCCGGGACTTGACCCTCGTTTTTATACCTGGTTTTGAGCACAATGAAAACGAAAGAAGTTGGACAACTTGCGTGCAAACGCAGCCTTGTGTAAACGGCGAACAAGCGACCCGGCTAGGAAAAAAAAAAATACAACGTGAACATGCAGCTCAGTCCACGGGCCTCTGGCCTGCTACACCACCATGTAAGACAGCGGAAGTCAAAGCATGACCTATCGGGAGCCTTGTCGACAGCGGCAGGACGACAAGTTGTGGATTCGTCTCACGCTGGATGAAAGCAGATGAAAGAGATGCTTCATGTCAGGAGGCCTTGTCCGAGCTTTGAGGCAGGCAGGACGCAATAGTGAGGCCATCTTGCGGGAAGACTCTGGTCACGGCCCTTCACGCCACCACCCTTGTTGGTCCATTCGAGATGTGTAAACACACGGGCTCGCTAGATAGAACCCTGGGGCGTGCTTTCTAGCCCGAACAAGTTCAGTTCCTGGTAAAATCACCCTTGTGACCCGGTGAGCCAGAGTGGGTTGTGACCTGGACAGTGCGCAGGTGTTTGAAATAACACAACACACAAGCGGGCAGGGGGCGTATAACCAAATGTGAGTCCTGTTATGCTCCTCTTTTATCATGTGTTTGCTTATTCTGGTTCTGTTTGCCTCTCCCATTCCCGCTCACTTATCGTCAAGGCTACAAGAGATATGTCCTTCGTTTCCTTACCCACGAGCAAGCAGAGACCACTGAATTTTTTTTTTTTCAAACACGACATAGATAGACCTTGGAGATGCGTACGGCAAACTGTACTGCACAGCCAAGTCAAGTTTCTCGACTCGGTTGACATGTCCCCTTTGGGGCGGGCTGCAAAGACTGAGAAAAGTCCAACCTTGTACATGTGAAGTCAACTGGTGGCGCTGAACAGCCCACTGGGCAGCTACTCTTGCCGCAGTATCGCGTTATGGTTGCAACGTGTACGACGTTGACTTGGGGACTCGCTATGTTCGGACGTAACACCAAGTTATCTCTTGTCTGTCCTCCTTGATTGGTCGACTACCCGAAGGAGGAGGCAGATACCCAGGTGCCCAAGGTAATTAAAACGAATACACGTACCTAGACAGACACTCTGGGTGTGTGAGCGAACAGATCTCGCCCGTCTCATTGCCACTTCGTCACGCTGCAATGAGACGCTGCCATCTCATTCACGATGTGACTTATGAGTTTCGTTTCGTCCTCTTTAAGAGCTCAGTAGTGTGACCCATGTTTGCTGTTGCTGTATTTGATTCTCTGCTGTCCTTAATTTGCACGTAGTGCCGTCCAAGCCAAGACACTTTGACCATCAATATTAGCAGCTCTGACCATTTCCGATCTCTTTGTCCTCTGCAGTCAGGCGCGGAGAACCCGTGTCGATCAAGTTTCGAATGCAAAGAAGACGCGCAGTTCGGGAAACAACAGTCTCCGTGACAGAGACCTGAATCTTGTGGCGGCCTTCCATCCCTGTCGAGTTGCGATTCACTCGCTGGTACATGACGGCACCGCAGGGCCGTTGGGCCGTGATTTTGACCTGATGAGTCACAGTGTATCAGAGGTGAAAACTCATGGTCAGGCGCTTGCGTACTTGGTTGTGTGCCAGTGCAAGAAAGTGAGTGGGATGCCAGTGAGATGGCAGGAGGGATAGCTGGCCTGGTTTGGAGTGAAAAACAAAGTTCACAGTTGCTACCGCCTCAAGAGCTATCCATACTGACTGTGCCTCGAGGATAATGTTCTCATAGTCATCATGAGCCATCATGCCCAGCAATCTCTTGCTTTCGTACCGCTTATCATCTCTTGGCATGCGAATCGCCTCCCGTGCCCTCGTGGACGGGTGATAAATGACGAAACAGATACGCTGGACGAGTCATGATCGTTTGTTCAGGGAAATGAATGTCATCTCCTCACGATTCACCTGCCGCTTCCTGATGCCCAACCTGGTCTCGACGCGTTCGGGTTGTCTTCTCGATATCCTGGTCACCCGATCCCAAGCATCGTAATGCTTGTTATAATTACTCTCTGCATTTTGGTTGAACGCTTGACAGAGAGAGAGGGCGATATCCTCAGAATATCCGTCGAGTTGAGTGCCCAGACGGCACGAGTATCGTGGCGTTGGAATGCTGTGTCCGGTATTTGCAAGAACGAAGCAACCATTCATTGTCTGCACATCATGCAGTGGGCAGGAGAAGCAGAGAATCTTATCTATCAAAGGCTTGCCCGGCTACTGAGCCATCTTCGGTTGCAAGTTTGCCGGAGAACTTATTCTAAGCGTGTACGGTACCACGATTCGTCAGAAGCCGTATTCCACAAGCTTCTCACCTTGGGTCGAAATCGAGCAGTGGTGGACGAACTTTTGCTGGAGATGCTGTATACTCCTTTGCCAACTGGCAGTCCTTGTGGCCATGGCTCCGTTCATAAGAGCAATGACAAGGTTGTGCAAAAAGCCTTGTTGCCCCGACAGAACATATCAGTTTATGTGCTTGAGGATCCAACGGGCAAAGTGATGACAGCGCAAAAGGCCGTTATCTGAAGCTGGGGGCGGAGGGTCTCGAGCATCTGGTTTTGCTTCCTCGCTAGTCCGTAGGGGAGCATGTACTATGATGACCTTGTGGTGTGCGTTACTTGAACTTGGTTCGAAGAGCAGATCTGGACAGTACTATAGTAATTATCCGACTCTATTTTGTGGGAGATTGTGCTCTTATGGCTTTACTCATCGGAATATTTCCTTCCTATACCTGGGGCGATGAATTTCCCATTTGTTGGTACTCTGTGATTGCTCGTCGTGTGATAACTTTGCATGGCCAGGCCTCTCACTTCTCTGGTTTACTTTAGGAATCAAATCTATAGTCTTTTCGGTACAGAGAGGCTCGGTTTCTTAGCGTCCTGCATTTGAAAAAAAAAAAAAAATCAAAAAAATCAAAGAAATCAAAACAAATAAAGTTAGACAGTATTGCAGAAACTGCAGATATTTGTAGCTAAGCTTTGTCGTTCAAGACTCTTCTTCAAGTTGACTATGGCAAGCTGGGTACACTGGTGATGACAAACAGCTTAAGACCTGAATCATGCCTCTCTAAACTCTTGTCTGTTTAGACATCTACCCGCCAAGACTGAGGAGCTGATCGTCTTCACCCAGCATAAGTGTTATAGTAGAACCCGCAAGCGGGAGCGAACTTCAACTTGTACGCAAAAGGATTTTTTTCAAAGACTAGAAAAGCTACTTCAGCGCCCGCAGACATGTTAACTCCCTAAATACACAAGAAAGATTCATCAAGTTATTTGCTGGTTGAGCGCAATTATAGCTTGTAAGCATTACAGTGATAAGTGCCGCAATCTTTTCTCTGATGGTTGCATTTGCAATATGTGGCCCTGCTTGTCCTCACCCTATAGCTCGTCAGCATTGTAGGATCGGTACAAGAACCGACGACTCTTTTGCGTTCGATATCAGGCATGTTACATCCCTCAAGGCTCTGACCTTGAGTCATTAAGTTAGATGTAACATATATGTAGTTGCTAACCGCCTCACGGAATTTATTTACAAACCCCCATAACCTAGATACCAATATTTGCTCCCGGCGTAGTAAAGCAGAACTCATCATGTTGCGTGTACCCGATCGGACCATTTTGTGACACTGACTTCAGAGTAGTCATGTGACTCGCGTGAGATAAGCTTGGGGACACCACACTGGCTCACACGAATAATATGCAAATGCGCGGCAACAAAGTGAATCGGAGAAAATAACGACTTCGATATCTAACTACCCAGGGACCCGTTTCCTCAGGGATACTCTGCGGCACCTGGCTGCGGTAGATGAAGCCGAGCAGGCTGTCCAAGAGCAGTCGGAAGGTCTCGCAACTGGTCCCTCGGTCGTGAGATTGTCGTCAAGTCTGCTGATCCAGCACCGGGACACTCTACAAGTTGGCGATGAGTGTCCCCGCGGTGATCGGATCCGAAGAGCTCAGCCTGGTGCCAAATAACCGGCCCCTTGATCGGCCCCCCCAGCCGCCGTCGGCATGGTCACGTTGAGTGCCGTCATCATGCATCATGTCATCAACAAAACGTCCCGGTCGACGCGTCAGCTCGGCAGACGCCCGTCTAGCAACTTCTGGTTGGGAGTGGTTAGTGTCAGAGACATGACATGTTGGCAAAGTGGAGCGCGACTTTGAAGTTGTAATCCGTGTGTTGCAGTCGGTGCTTTCTGATTCGCCACGCGGCTACCCATCACGTGCGGTACCTGGTCATCGGCCCACACTGAGCCAACCTCGCCCGTCCACTCCAGCCTCGACATAATAATCCTTTCTTCTTATCCAAAGTCACTTCGAAACAGTATCCACACCAAACAAGACGAGACATCCGATTTCGCCATATTTATTCATACGCTATCATATCTCTCTAATACAATCAAGAAGGTGGGCTGTCTCATACAATTCTGATGGCTGTTCAGGCAGAGCGGAACATTTCGATATCGTCGTAGAATTCGTCTTAGAAATCATGTCGCTTATGGAACAGGCGAGCAGCTGTTGTATCTCTTTAGAGTCCGTAAGGCTACACTTCTGTGCAGTCCCACTTTGTTAATTGGTTCAAGGGGGTGACCTCGAATGACTTTTAGTACAGCAGCCCTCTACGAGATAGTCAGGTTACGCCTTAGAACTTGAATGTCTACTAGGATATACACTATAGTATAAATTAGTATAGCTGCAGATATGCCACTAAATACAAATACTCGATTGGTCTAACATCCTAGTCAGTACGGATGTGTAACCTTACGGACGCTAAAGAGATGACATCTTCCAGCGGATCGTCATGACTTTGATTCTTCTTTTTTTTCAATAGATTAATAGTAGACAGACAGAGACCACTTTTTTGGCGTTTAATTTACACGTCGAATGACTTGTCTACGATTATTCTGTAGTATTGCCCGAAAAAGATGCATCGAGACGCCTCGGGCCTAAAAGGATAGTACAGCAACAGGCGGACAGTCTACAGTTTCTTCTCCCTGCGGTAAACCGTTTATTCTGTGACCTTTATTTGTGGCGGCTTCGTCTTTTAAGAACTGATGACTTTAAACTACACTGCATGCCGGGAAAAATGATTAAATCTTTCGGTGGCCTCTTGCCGGCCCGATTATTCTGACTCTTCCAAAAGAGCCCGCTGGGTAGGAGCCATCTGGCATGGCATGCTTATTCTACAGAAACACATTGTACTAATACTAGCCGGACACGTGGCAAGGCATAGGGGTCTACCAGAGAATCGTATGGAACATTGCGGCAACTGAGGCGTAGCACTTAAAAAAAATCGGATAGTCGATGCAAGGTAGATGGCGTCGGTGCTCACATCGTCAACAGACTTCGCCAACGGGGAAGTTGAACCTCTATCCCTATCGGAAGCAGTCCCGTTTCTTTAGAAATAGTGAGTCACCTTGCATAAGAGATGACGGTTGTGCAGGGGACAGAATGCTGATTACACATTGCGCTACCTTGATGCGCTCGTACGTGAGTGGCGGTGAGAGTGCTAGTTTGCTCTGACGTCGATTTTTTTTTCTTTCACCAGGAGGGATACCCAGAATCTCGACTTACAAAAGAGGCGTGGGATCAGCTGAGAGGAATTCACTTTGTTGCGGTCTGGACAAGATTGACAAGATTCAAGCCCATCTGCTCCGAGACGACTTCTTGGCTGACAGGGAAATGGCCAACCAGAGCCTTACTTCCCAGAGACGACTGTCATCCGTGCTGACCATGATGAAACAGCTGATGGCAACCTAAATCGAGATTGTGACGCCCCTGCCTCGACAGCAAGCGCGAGCCGAGTCCGACGTTTCACTAACATGAAGTGCTGTATGTCACCATGATGGACTCGTGCTACCGAAAATAGTCCCCAGCTTGGCCACAACAACGTGAATTGACGTGTCAATTCTTCAAATCTTTATGTTTGTGGTTAGCCATGATACGTCGGCGCTGCGACCCGACTGCATGGTGACACTGTTAGGACTCGGCCAAGCTGCTATGACATTCTTATGCTTCCAGGATGATCTGCTCCTTATCTACCGAGACTGCCCACCCGGGCACAACAATGTAACCGCTTGAGACAGCCGTACTTCCGTACTCCTACGGAGTACTTCCGACCGAGTCGGTCGATCGACCGAAACCTTCCAAAAGGACCCGTCCTAGCTGTGGATCCCATATTTGGGCCCTTGTGCTCTTGGGAAGGTCTAGTCCCGTGAACGATACCGTGGCGCAATTACTTGGTTCCAAATAGTAGCCCTGTTGGTTGTGTGGGAGCGCCTGTCAGCAGAACAGTCTTTACCTTTTCCACCTCGGCTCGGACACCTGAAGTTACGACAGACAGAATCAGAGAATTTTTCCCCGACGTTCCAATCAACCTGATAGGCTGACAACAGAGGGTGTCGAAAGACCCAGGACACAGATTAGCGTCCAACGTAAGCAAAGTATGGGAGGGGTGTGCCGCCACATGCTCAACATGACATCAGTTGGAGTTGAATGCCAAGCAATGCAGTATAACACTACTCCGCTAATTTCACCAAGAAAAAAAAGAAAAAACGTAAATCCTGTTTTAAATTCAAATTATGCCGACAATTACATGGTTCGGAGGATATGCTTTGACGTTACGTCAAAGTCGGTCTTACGATGAAGAAGCCATGAAACGACTGGCTGCATCGCATCCCGGGTCAACAAGGTGGACGAGGCGGCAACTTAGTCCAGAGGGTATGAATAATCTTGGGGGGATCTCTAAAAAGCCGTCGAGAGTAAAATCTATATAAAGGCCTTCGATCTCGCAAGTAGATGAAGCATTCATCACAACAACAGCTCGACATATCTCGACAAACTCAAAACAAAACACCAGTTACTCAGTTACTCTCATCTTTTGCTCACCTTTACAAAATGAAGTTCTCACTTGCCCTCATCACCGCCATTGCCGGCTTGGCCATCGCCAACCCTGCCGCTAGCCCCAACGACGATGACGTGGCTGAAGACCTCCTTGAGAAGAGATGCAAGGGCGGTGACGCCCACTGCAAGCATAACTCTGAATGTTGCAGCGTAAGTCATTCTGTGAAGAGTACAAGACTTTGGAAGAGCAGTGTGCTGACGTGGGATTCCGCAATTTAGCACAGTTGCCAGCACGTAAGTTTCATTCGACTGAGCAAAACATCTTGCGTGATTCTGCTTTTATTTCGCTTTGCTAACTATCGAGATGTAGCGCTATGGCAGCGTCTACCGATGCGTGAGTGTGCTCCGTTACTAGCTGGGTAAGATGAGAACTGTCTAACTTTGTGCTCAGAAATATTAAACCGCTTCCTTGACACGTTCCAAGGCGAGCTTTAGTCGGCTCTATTTTACCACTCATGTTAGAGTAGGGACAGATTGAATAAATCTACACAATGTACTCAAAAATGAGACGTATAGCTGTGATCCATGTGAGTTCGGTGTGTATCCGCAACGGACCGGAAATCAGATCCATAGACTTGAACCGGCCTCCCACTGCTAGGCCCTGTGCATTACAACTTCAACAGCATGCTGCCACTGAACATTTCTCCGTCCCAGGATGCACCATAACATCCCGCGTATAAAAAAAAACCCCACAGATCAAGAATTGAAACTCAGGTTTTGGAATGCAGTAAAGTCGCTGTGACGGCGACTTTTCTGCCCCCTTTGGGTACCGGTACAAGATGCACATGTGGTGAGTGTCTGCCCTAGATTCAGTTTCCAGGCTTCGTAGCCGCTTGGACCCTGCCTTGTATCGGTACATGAGCTTGTGTTAGACCTACATCATTTCCTATTGGGTGAAAATTGACTAAAGTCTTGATTTGCGGAAGCTGCCATCCTGGCTTGGTGCGTGGTGGCACCCATGCCCTCCGCGATAGTCCTCATTCATAGCTGTTACATGTCGTTGCCGAGCTGATCGACTTTGGCTACTAAGTCCGAGTGACCATCAGACATGTACTTGAGGAAATGGATGACCCAAACCCGTCAAACCGCCGACAGCACTCAAGGACTATTGAGGCAAACGATCTACTATTTAGTCATGGTCATGCACACTTGACACAGGTTAGCAGACTTCTGTAACTGCCATTGGAGAGCTGTAATGAGATTGAGACAAGACTGCAGATACTCAAAGTGTGGCGTGGAGTGCACAGCATGAACGGGCTGAGACAGTGCAACTGCACCGGCTTACCTTTCGATCGCATAGGATGTTGGCTTTCAAACGGTCTGCAGTAAGGTATGTCCAAAATGAGAAAAAATCACATAGAAACGTGTTTCCAAATCTATTCTCTTACTTTCAATTTAAACTTATCATATCTGCGCTCTAGTCGCACTGGCTACCGAGCAGATGGCTCCTACTACAAATACAATGTGCACTCTAGTGATTCAACTTGCAAGCATTCCGAGATTATATTCCTCCTAACTTAATTCAGACCTCGTTTGTGATATAATCTCTAATCTTGCCTTCGCAGGACATCACTACTGTTGGTCATGCAGAAGACAAAGCTTATTTATGAAATACAACACGACCACCTCATTTTTAGTTGATTCGGTTGAGTATTCAGTGGTACGGTACAGCTTTAGATAAGATACTTGGATTATTTTTCTTTTAGATTCTGCAAAAAAAGCTTTCTCTCTATACTGACATAGGAGGTAAAAAAAAGTCGGGGGGTAAGACGGGTTATCGCAACCTGGCGATGGTGTGTGTATTCCAACATCCAGCGCAGTATCAACCAGCCACGCATCGAAGCAAGAAATCCATTGCTCTAGGTACTCTTGAACTCGTGAAAGTGCAAGAAAACCGTTATGGTAACGTGCAACCTCCAAGCTTTCCTCCAAATGTACCGGCCTCAGGCCCCATCTTTTGACCGTGGTGGTAGCATGTGTCGAAGTCGATGACGATAGGATGATCATCTTCATCAAACATAATATTTGCCGGGTCGATATCGTTTGCGTACAAGCCCTAGGGCGTGTAATTGGCACATGCATGCCTGAGCTAATACCGTGACAACAGGCGCCTTTATCCAGAGGCCTTTCCCCTCGTTTTCGCTCAGCAAGGGGCCATCAAATACTTCTCGAAGCAGAGCCCTCGGATGCGACCGACGGGGACAGCACAGCCCATGTACACCGCGAAATTGGGGTACAGATTAGCTCTTAGTATCTCACAGATCATGACTTCGTGTTGCACATGGTTGCTAATGTGCGAACTGGCTGGTGAATCGTCCTAGTCCAGCAGTTTCGGGTCTGTCACATAGCACTCGGAAGGAGTGAGTTCGGAAAGAAAGTCTCAATTCTTTAAAGAAGTACGGCCAGATTTTCGATGGGGATCGGAGTCAGTTCAAGTCGGCTCGAATTCACAGGAGAAAACAGGCTCATGCTATCTTTAGTGACGGTATAGAAGTATTGCAGATTCTCATTCCTGGTAATGAACTTGGTAAAGCTGAATTCTAGGCTTCCATCTTTCTCTGCGAAAGCCTCGCCTTGTTGGTGGATTTCCATGTTGACAGTGAGGGGAGACGTGCGCCTTTTTTTTTTTTTGGGGCGAGTGAGCCTGACGAAGAGGTATAACAACGATATGAGATATTACTGAAGACATGAGTTTGTGGTCAAGTGCATCGCCAGGCTACTAACATATTAGTTCTCTCGGAAAATCTGTAAATCACGTAAATCAGCATTACCGCCGGTGCACTGGATGCACGGACTACAATGTTGGTTACTTTTTTTTTTTAACACCGAGTACCACACGCAACAGCGCTGGTTCCTCTCCGTGTTTCACTATCACTCATCCTCACAGTCGGTGCAATTCGTGGCACAAGGTTCTATCTATTCCATCCCATCATCTGATGTCATAGTCAGTCCAAATATTCGAATTTGTCGATAATCAACCTTGTTCGCCGACTCGTGAGTATTTTCCCCCCCAAGTCGTCGTGATCTTACCCAGTATGGCTTTCCACACAGGCACGATCCGTATTTGACCCTTAACCTCATTACCCTGCATCAGCCAATAGCCAAAAAAAAAAAAAAAAAAAAAAAAAAAAAAAAACAGAGGACTTATCAGATGTACTTTCCCGATTTCGAACCCTCAAGTTCTCACAGATACGAGAATGTGCTTTGATATATCTTTGTCCCTGATACGCTGATAAGCTCGGGGCGTCATCTTCCCTCTTGGAGCGTCTCTTGGGGTTATGAAAAGCAGGTCACCTCCCCTTCTTCGGACCGTCATGGGTTCGTTATGGGTCTTAAACGTGTCTGCAATGTGATCTCCAAGTGTTCGGTGGGGAGCGTTAGTGATGACCAAAGATCATAGAGGCTGCTAAACAAGTAACGGTGTTAAATTTTTACCGATTATTCGTGATAATAGGGACACGTTACTACCTTGCAACCGCAATTACGTATTTAGAGGGTTTTCTTTTTGCCTTTTCCCTCAGAGTGACGTAGTCCGGAAGTCGAGGGTTCTAACTCTTCTCAAGCCGTGGGCAGCATCCTGGTACTCCGTGTTTGAAAGTCAATACGTGAGCACACTCAGAATTGGGACTGCATAATCACCCCAACCCATGTCCTGTATACAACTCGTTGCCCTCACGCTCCAACCCATTTTTTACATTGCGGAAATACAGTTCTACCAAGGGTCTGTCACACCGGACATCTCTCTGCGTTGGCACATCCGAGGCAAAGGAATCTGTTGCTGAAAGCGTCAGCTTTAATCAAGAGAAAAAAAATGTTACGCAAAAAAAAAAAAAAAACTCCTAAGCTGACTTACTGGACACAAATTCGCTCTTAATCAAGTGCTGGCTTCCTCGCTCACGGATAAACTCAAGAAATGTGTCGCGATATGGTAGCGTTTCATCATTCAGGTCGAGCTCCTGCATCCAGGAGGCCGAAATCCAAGCGTAAAGACACTGCTCAGGAAAGATCGTGCCATCAAAGAACTGGACGGGAAATTGGCGATGGCGCTCGAAGGGGCCGCCTATCTGGTAGCCAGCCGCCCAAACATAATCTCCTGTGTCATGACAATAGTCGTGCGAGCGCTGTCGTGGCTGGTTCAACAGCCCTGAAGATTCGATGGTATATTTTGCCCCGATGTCGCGGAAATCTCCGTATGGAAGAACGATCGCCGCATATCTTTTCTGTTCCGGCGGCCAGTACACGGAGTACAAACGTCCAACGACGGGCGAGATGATAGCTGACTGGTTAGTCGCGACATCGTAAGAACGTTTGACCTCATGTTGAGGAGCATCTTCTATCCGTTGGTCGTTGGGATATTTTCTCGCAAAGGCAAGGCTACTTTTTCTCAGGATATGAAAGACCCGTTGCGGGACTCGGGCTAGATATGGCCAGATTGTCGTGTTGTAACACTCGACTTGCCGTGCTGTACAACCGACAACACGGATGCCGAAAAACCGCACTTTGGTCTCCGCTGGACAATGATCTGGCTCGCCGTGCCTTCTTGCGGCGTGAATGCGAGACCCTATCATTGGGCACTTCTGGAAGACCATATTGTGTTCTCGGCAATACAGTATATAGAAGTTGTCGCTGCGCGGAGGGTAGGTGACGATGTGACAAACAGAGACGATTTTATTTTCTGCGTACAAATTCTTGAAATCCAGCTCCAGCGGTCCGTGGTGAATGTCTGGTGGAGGTAACCAGTTGCGGCATTTGAAGGTCCTAATCATTCTTCCACAGTCCGACGACTGATGCCTTGTCCTTTGGCCCGGACGTATTAAAGGCCGTGTTCCAACTGGAGCTTGGCCTGGTGAATCCTTATCATGGACATTTGGGGTGTTTGAAGCACCGGCGCTCTCTCGCAGTTTCGATATTATGCCGCACTCAGAACCAGGCCGGGATTGTGTAGGAGGGTTGGGCACTCCGCGTGATGAGTGGGTTTTGAGTACGTCTTTAACATCTGAAAGAACCTGTTGCGCCTGCTGACGCATTTCCCGTAGGCTTGCGATCTGATCAACGTTTCGGTGGGAGATGTCCGAGTAGAAGTTGTCGTAGAGAGTATCTTGCCGTGCAATAAGCTCTCGACGTTGCTCTAAGCAGCGCTTCCGTTGGATCTGGTAGAGGGCTCCTACTTTGCCCTCTAGGTCATCAAGCTGCTGTTGACTGGCGTCGAGATCGCGCTGGATCTGCAACTTCTGGCTTCTGAAAGCCTCTTCAGGAGAGGGCGGTAGCTGCGGATGCTGCCATGGTGATAAAATTGCAGCGAGGCGCCCGACAGCCTGGAGGTCCTTGTCGAGCAAGATCCGTAGTGTATTGGCATCCTGCTGCTGCTCATCATGTTGTGGCAAGGACGAAGCGGAGCTTAGAGCGGCGTTAGCCTGGAGTTTGACGCACCAGATTTTTGTCACTTAGCTTAACGAACTTGTTTCTGTCCATCGAGAAAGGCTGCGCAAAGTTTGGAGACGATTTGCTTTCCGCGGCGTCTGTGAGGTGCCGCGTCAGGCTAGGCCCTTCGAGCAGTAAAGCAGCCTGTAAGCCGTTTTGCAATTTTGGAAAAACGTTATACAGAGCACCGGTAATGTGACTGTGGCGTTTATGGTGGTGAGGAAATGGAAAGGGAGGGCAAGATTCATCTGTTGCCTCAACAAACGTAGCTGTGCAGAGGCAAGATTCGTTTGGTGCCTCAACAAACGCATCTGTGCAGACGACAAACCCAAGCGGAGGGCATAGCAGCACTAGCAATAGAGAACCAGAAAAGTTTAAATTCTTGTGGAATAGGCCTGTCATGACGTAGCCGTTTGCATTGTTTGCTAGCCATCTGCAAGGCTATTATTGCCAGCCGGTCGCCAGCCGGTCGCCAGCCGGTCGCCAGCTGCTGACTTGCTACCAATTTCTTGCTAACGGGCGTCACAACGAAATCCTTTTCCAGAGCGCTCAAAGAACATTCTTCTACGGATGGCAGCGGCCGGGATCGGGATTTCAGATTAAATAATTGTAGATAACAATGATAACGTGCCGTGTAGAGCAGAGCGTATCAAGCCTAATACCATACGTTAGCGTGTGGCTAGCATGCTTCGTTCGGAATACATAATACACGTTTAGAATATTAGTGAAAAAATACACAATTCATTATTTAACTTGGAGAATGTGATTCCGGGCGTTACAATAGCGATTGCTCGGATGGAAGCTTCGACAATTCCTACGCACAAGCTTAATCACTAGGAAATTCAACAGCAGACTGGTAAGAGGACCCACATTTCTATATCTAACTGCAGAGTCTTGGGTGGAGACTAGACCGTTGAGGCGGATGGTGTCATTAGGTGGTAGCCACCATCACGTCAAGCGACCTTCGCAATTTAAAAATACAAGTTTACCAACCCAAGGTAGCCTTCAACAACCTTTGACGCACTTTAGCCAATACCAGCGATAATAGAGTGCAGCATAAATTCCATCAGCACCTCGATTTTTTGACTATTGCCTTGCATCGCAATTCATTTTGGAAGCTAAGCCGAGTGTTTAGTATGGTGGAGGAGTAGGGTTTCGTTTGTGCATACTATGATCGTCGCTTGCGATGTCAGCAAATTGTATCCATGGCCTGTCTGCTACGATTGTGCTCATCATGTCTTTTGTCGTCCCGAAACGCATCAGTGCACATCTTCAGGTATTTGTGAGAATGGGTGATAATAACATTCAAGGAAATCCATTCGATGCCTTGAAAATATGGAAGGGAAATCCCACTTGTTTCTTGTAGAAGGGGGAGGAAACATCGAGGGATGTCGACAGATGGATGGACTCGATGCTGATCAACAGGAGCGATAATCATGCATGGTGATAGATGGAAAACTTGCGGGAGTCAAATCGCGGTGATGGCTGATTCCGTAGATCGTCGTTTGCTCAATATTCGTGCCACATCCGCCATCCATTTTCCTCGCCAATAGATAGCAGAAGCTCACGCAACGACTCAAAGGCCTCCTCCTTCCGAAACGGCTTGCGGCCAGCCAAAGTCGCGATAGACCTGTCGCAAGTACTGAACGTCCAGTTTGGTTGGCCAATGCCCCGTCTGTTGACGGAACTGGCTCTCGGTGATGCGTCCGTCTTCCTCGCGTCGCTCCGGTACGTCTTCAGCATGTATAGTGGCGCGGCCAGGATATGGGATCAGCCGAAGGCTGGTGAGTAGATGCCGCATTTCTTCAACCCAATCCTCGAGCAGATTTGGTCCAAGGACTGCGTTGCTTATTATAGACTCGGTGACCTCGGCGTCCACAACGTTCAGGTAGAAATCTGTCGCATTGTCCGCGTTGCCGTTCGCGATGCACACCATCCACACTGGACTGACCCGGCTCTCGATGGCCCACCACTCCTCCGTATCGTCATCCTGACGCTTTTCGAGGAATTGCTCGTAACTTTAGGTTGTGTAGCCAATAAGTTTGGTCATGCAGTGAATTTCAAGTACGGGAGGTGGCGTAGGACTTGGATGGCGAAGTCGCACCTGAAGTGCGCGCAAGCCTCGGGTGTAAAACCCGGCCAGCCTTCAGGTGGAGGTACTTTCAGGTCGGCCGCGTCGTAATGCAGCGTGGTTAAGAATCTGTAAAAGTCAAGAAATATGGCTCCTATTTCCTTGGGTGTGTATACAGGGTCTTTGTGGGGGAATTCCCCCTCGGATGCCGCGTTTGATGCAATCTCATCTTCCGAGGACAAGGTCAAGTCGCCCAACGGTTCGTGCAATTCAGGTGTCAGCTCTGGCGAACGGGGCCTGTATTCGTTTCTAGCGCACATCGGGCATTAGTATGCGCGTAGCTCACTTTTTCTCCAATGTATTGTGTGAGGTTAGGTTTCAAAAAAAAAAAAAAAGGCTTTTTCATCATGGGAGGCAAGAGGAAGGGTCCTAACATCGGAATGCCTCAGGCACCAGGCGAAACCTTGCGCTCTAGCTTTGCCCAAGAAACTGCGGGAGTAGTCGGGCCAGACTTGTCTCTTTTGCTGCTTTCGATGCCATTGTCCTATTGTGCTATTGTGCTATTGTGCTTTTTTACCCATTTACACGAAGCTACGAGCCAACCAAGGCTGATACCAATCGTTTCCACGTGCTGTGCCTAGTATTAATCACCATATAGAGTTATAGGGGAGGGTCCTGTTGACAACCTGCGCGCTCATTGGTGGAGTGATAGGGAAAGGTGGGCCTGATAGACAGTTGACCCGCCCCTACACACACAACCTTAGAAAGTCTAATCAATCAATCAATCAATCAATACCAACGCCTTCGTTACAACGTAAGCATTAGTGCGTACACCCGTTCCATTGGTCCTCCCAACAGCTACCATCTCGTTTCACTACCAAGCGGTACCTTACCATGGCAATGGCCTGTAGTTCATGCATGATTTCCAATCTGCAAACCGTGGCACATCTACATGCAAAGTCCACGAGCTCGCTCTTGATAGAAACCTCACGTCTTTCGACTCACATATTCACTCTCCTGACTGGCGCGTTCAGGTACACTGACTTGAACGTCCAGCCTTCAGTCCGCAGCTTACGGTACTGGTCTCTGCTTGCATAGCCATAGGCGAACCACCTGCCCTGGCAGCCCAGATTGCTCCCAGTAACTGGTTTGAACTTGTCCTGAGGGACAGTAGCCTCAGAATCAATATACAGAGACCTGACAAATCTGTGTTCGGGCATGCTCCGCGCTGTCCAGTGTCATATTACTATGCATTTTCCCGGTGCAGTTTGGTGTGCGAAGGCAGCACCTGGGTCAACTTATTTATGAGCTAGTGGGCCAATCAGGTCTAAGGAAGATAAGCGTTATTACTTTAATTTGAGTGCAAAACATCAAAAATAACTAACAATCCAGTTATACAAAGTGGTACATCGTTTGCAGCTAGCTACAATGGATACTCTGAAGTACCGCGGAGTATCGAGGGCTATATAGGCCCATGATCTAGGTGTGGATGCGGTGTTGTAATATCGTCAAAAGGCTTCTTAGTGGTCGCCACAGACGCGGTGTCATCAGCAATCCGGGGAACACAAACATATGTACCTTGCTGAAGCCCAGTACAAGAACGGCCGCCGATATGTGGGTTCATTTCAGCGAACCCCTCCGTGGTGATTCTATACAATTTTGATATGCTTTCGCATGTATCACCGCTTTTTACAACGTAGAACATACGGCAGTTATCGGAACCCTCAGGTAACTCGGGTCCATCGAACGCCCCGACGCAATATGACTGTCCAATCACGAAATTATCGTACGAATCGGCTATAGGCGGGTTCTAGTTTGATAGAGGAGATGAGTTACTATGGCCAGTGTTCATATTTTGCGTGCGTGCGTGGGCCAAATGGGCCAAAGCTTACCCATTTTCTCCACTCCCTCTTAGTTAAAGCCCAGATCTTGGGAATGTCTTTGCAGCTGATGCTGCCATCGAAATTGTTGTACCAGTAAGTACAATTCTTAGTGGTACCCGGATCATACCTCAGAAGGGGTTCTGAGCTGCCGTTCTTTCGGATGCGAGATGATAAAGAGGCTACAGCTGCTGCTGCTGCTGCTGCTGCTGCTGCGTTGAGAGCCGAAAGCAGGCCCAAGGCAAGTATAGAAACCTTCATCTTTGCACAATTTTTCTGGATGAGGGAAGAATGCAAGCCTTCCGCGATGACGCTGAAGATGTAATAGACTCAATGCATGGGACATGCCCTCAATTTTGTGTCATGAAATGGCACAGCGGGTCTCTTTTAAGTTTGTCATCCTCGATGCGATTCTGGAAGAGACATGCGATTTCGAAACATTCTGCATTACGTGATGGCCTTGGCAGTGTCCGCGGCGGCTAGGATGGCCCTCAAACTTCCTTTCTACCGGTCTCCAATCCCTTCTAAGAAACCTTGGCGAAGATGTTTGAGGCTGAGAGCCGAGTTCCATTGTCTTGGCAGATGCCACACAGGCACTGAAGAATCGGAAAGTCATCGGTATCTGGTGGACTTGTTGGCACATGACAGGCAACCAAGAAGGCCAATAGGCAAGACTACTTGCAGTGGTAGTTGAAAGCCTATTCATGCCAAATCAGAGTTTAGTGGGATATGGGGTGGAAATAACAGACACTTTAATCAATAATAAAGCAAGTTATACAGAAAATAAACCTTCGAGGGGATCCCTCGATTACCTTGCTCGCACGCATGAAAACAAGAAATCGTGTACAGTGTTTTTTTGTTTTGTTTTTGATAGCTCACGAGCCACCTAGATAGATAGTCGGGCCCGAGTTGCTGACCGCTGGGTAGAAGTGGAGATACGTACGTCATCTCGTAGGATTTAAACAGGTCAGGTTCGGAACTACCGAGCGCGCTAAATCCTGCGATTGATTAGGAGCCGAGAAGCGGTCAAGTTGCCCGTACAACAAATACAAGCATGGTCAAGTCATGGATGGGCTTGTTGGCCAATAGATCAAGACTATATAGCAAAGCAGGGTACATATTCACACCTGTAAAGTCAGTAGTATCTCTGTACTTCTGGTGACACTTTTCCAGCGTTTATACTGGATCATAGGTCGTCTCTTACGGAGCCTATATCTGGGCATAAATCGGACGTCGCATTGCTGTTGCTGTACCTCGCTAAAGTGGAGCCCGAGCAGCCAACATCCACAATAGGCGCCACTTAGGCGCTTGGCTCTTTTATTCGGGGACTTTTTCATACTAGGCAGGCATGAATGAAACAAGCGCAACAAGTTTCTGACCCACGTTGTGGTTTGTACCCAGTGGAGCGGCCTGCTGCTTTGACTATGGGTGGCATGTTACAGCACCGGAGGCCTCGATAATGTCTCAAGTGATAGACCTCTCCTGTCACTTATAGCTAAACAATTTGTTCTCTGCGTGAGCATGAGTTCATGCTCATTGAGAGAAGATAGGCAAATAGAGTAAGAACGAGGCATTCGCGAATCGCATTTTCTTACAACCAGCTCGAGATATGCACTATTTCAACCCGGTAGGAACCACCATAGGTAGAGAAAAAGAAAAGTCTTTACGTAAAAATACAAGAAAAAAAAAACTTAGAAAACACATGACAAGCCCATACTTTCTATTCAACCGAACTGTACAAGGCTCCTAGAGTTTATGTGGCTTGTTTTCGCTTTCCAGTAAATGCCATCTATAATACAAACTCGTCTTGATCGGCTGAGCACTCAAAACCTGGTTTTGCCGTCGCGGAAGCTTATACCCGACAGGCATCCATTGCCTGTCTATCATACGAGAAGTCACTGCTACGGCTGCTGCCGAAGAACCTAGAATGAGAACCCAAAACCCTAGCATTAACGGCTCCGGGACAAATACGGACCGCGACAGCTGCGCTCGACGTACTTGGCGGTGTCTCTGTCGATATAGATCCGGCGCTTGTCGCGGCTGTTCCATGTGTAGCTTCCCGGCTCGTTGATATAGGGGAGGCCTGTGTCGTATGGGCAGCGGCATAGCGTCCGACAAAGGCAATATTACCATTAAGCCACGCCGCGCCGTCAGCGAAGGACATCATGGCACTGAAACCAACAGTTAGGATAAGCCTCGGTCACTTCAAAAACCGCTCAACTACGGGCCATTCCACCAAGAGAATACCGTACTGGCGTAAGATGAGTAGTCTGACAAGATCGTTGATGGGGCCAGCTTGTTGTAGGAACATTACTTGAAATGCGCCGGATAGTTGCAGGCCGGTATTCCCATGTGATCAGTCCAAGTAGACTTGCAATCTTTTTTGAGGGTGCGACCGTACGACAATAGGGAGTCGAGAAGATCGCCCGTCGGCTTCGGGACGTCGAAGAAAGACTCTAGCACTTTTGTGGGAGCATCTCCAGAAATCCATAGTTTCTGTTGGCCTCGTAGTCGGTAAGATGATATAGAAAATCCCAGCAGATACAGAAAGTGTATGGCAGGTGAGAAGAGTAGTAAGAACCTTCATGGTAGGCAGAAGACAAGGGCGGAAAGTAAGAAGGTTTGTATTGGGAAGGATTGGTGATAGTAATGGGAGAAATTCTGATGGTGTGCCAGATAGGGCGACTTCAACTGCTAAAAGTGGAATATTATGTACTACGGTCCACCCTGCCATTTTGCAAAGACAGGGAAAGAGTACGATCCAAACCAGCTACGCAGTACCCGCTATGAAGTTCAATCTTACCTACAGTTCACGCATAGGAACCATGTTCGAGTAGTAAATTTCAGGGCTTAGCAGCGCTAACAGAAAAGCCCGAGAATTCCGAGACTATACTTTGCCGTGCTTAGTAGAGCTGCCAATATCCCTCCATCCCTGGCATATATAGGCGGAGCAGCCCCAGTTACATAAGAAGCGAGTATCCAAGTGCCGACGGCCGAATTACCACTTCTACTTGTGCCAAGACACAGGGAGCCACCTTGCTGTCGGTAAATTCCACAAGAAGTTGAGGACGCAAACGTGCAGCAAAGGATCACCGATCGTGTAAGCAAAGCAAGCCATAGAGCAGCAGTATAGTTAATGTGCTTGGATCTACGGTGGCCCCCTAGAGGACTCGGTTCATAAAGATTCTGTTGCCTAAATGAAGGTCTTAATGAGGATTGTCCTGATTCTTGGTCGAAATTGAAAAGTTTGTCGGCGGCTCCGTCGTCTAATATGGTCAGCAAAGTCAAAGCCCCAGCCTTGATGTATCTGAAGTTGCTAAGATGGATTAAACGATGCTGGAGGCACCAGCAAGATTCGCGAGACTCTGAATGTTTATGATTAAATACTTTTATTTCCAGCTTTAGCGAAAATACACAGCTTCGCCTATTCTCTCCATCTCGTATGCCTGTGGCCGGGCGAGAGACCCAGATAACAGAGCCTGCTGACTTCTGCCTGCAGTACGATAACTGCGATTTCCATAAGGTTCGAGGGAAACTTCAGCACCAATCACAAGGTGAACGAGGTTTATACCCACAGACTATGGCCTTTATACGAATCGTAACAAAATTGCCCATCACATCTATGTATCCCAAGGAAGGACTGCTTTAGTGCTACCGATGACTGGAAGCTGATTGCATCATATAAATTATCGCGAGACATGAACGGAAATAACTCTCGGGATGAATGTGCAGACAGAAATGTAGGCGCATAACAAATGCAACGGAACTTGGGAAAGGAGTCATACCACATCTTTGCACTTTGGAAACGAGCTTTGCTACGAAGAAACTGATCTACCTACCATCTCTCCCAGTCTTGACTTTATGTCTTTTCAACCTCTAAATCTCACTTACAGTTAATGAGTGTTGAACAATCCTCAAGCTCATACCTCTTTACTATACAAGTGCGTTAAAAACCACAAGACGGGCCGGGAAATTTTAATGAAATCGTTCCGAATTTTTTGGAGAGTGTTCATTATTCTGTAGTCTATTATGAATGGCCAGCCTTCTGAAAAGTGATAGGACGTTGCCACCGATGCGACATGTTCTACCCCTCCACGTTCGCATACTCGACTAAGGAGAACAGAAAGATAAAGAGAGAGTGAAATAAGTTTTAGTTGAAAGCATATATTAATCAGGTTACAAAGAAATCCTTATCTCTTCATCCGGACTCCTTTTCGTTCATTGTCCCACCATAGTAATCTCCTGTGGCAGAGCAACAAATGTATTTGCTGAACTGAGTGCTCTACCTTCATGCTTCAGGACATAGAGAGCCGGCTTTTATGTCCAGTGATTGGTACGTGAGGTACTTGTATGCTCATGGTTCTCCATGACGGAACAAGACTGGTGGCTGCTGAAAGACCACCCTACTGCCCAGTGACTTCATCTTCACTGACGGGACAGGAGGGGCAGCGAGGATGACCGCAAGTTAAACAAGCGGGGGTCGTCTGAACGACATAGAATCCATCCCCACACATATGGCAGAACCAGCACCTAACTTTCATATCTGTTATATTTGGTATATCAGATGCAGAGCGGGTGACGTTGAGATTGTATGATTCTCCAAGAACAACTTGGTATCTTGAGTTGTTTGCGGTACAGGTTGACTCGTCTGAGCTTGGCCAACACCTTGGAGTTGCTGATGTTGTGATTTGAGGTTGTTGGAGTCTATTGTGTGTCTGATCAAGATTCATTTGAGTACTTGCGCATTGCGATCTGGCGAGCATATCTCGAGAAATATGATAGGCAAAAGAGGTTTATATAGTCGAAAGAGTCGCCCCAATTCAGAAATTCGTCAAGCCTTCGACCAAGGCCGAGGTGGCTATCGAAACAGGGCTATCATGAAATATGAAACGGGCCAGGCAAGCAGTCGAGCCCGCAAGGCCAAAATCAACCATTCGGTAAGCATCATCACGGACCACGGACTGTTCATGCTAGGTCGATAGGATGAATCGAAAGGTAGACCGAGTTCGGTAACGTTGTAGCAATTACTGCGCAATTGGAATACAGGCTTAGAATGGAGGAAAGACGGCTGAGCGCGGGCAGCCGAAAATCAAAACATTTCCCACATGATCGCTTTCGATATGAAAAATGAAACAGCCCTCTTGCCTCACGAAGACGGCCAGAAAGCTCCTTTCCCAGGCCGCCGCACAGTAGGCTCAGCCCTGTGGACCAGCCACAGGCGAAAT
Organism: Balansia obtecta B249; assembly: GCA_000709145.1. Lineage (NCBI taxonomy): Eukaryota > Fungi > Ascomycota > Sordariomycetes > Hypocreales > Clavicipitaceae > Balansia > Balansia obtecta. The sequence goes on from JFZS01000051.1 coordinate 52,365, forward strand.
CGGGCATCCCGAATCAAGAATGGAAACATGATATGACGTCTTGAAAAGATGCAGTCCATTCTCCCTCCGATGAGCTACGTGGACAGACTGAACGGAAGCAAGATTGACAGCACGATGTGGCTTAAACTGCAGGTCGATGCCGGGCTGGCAAGGGGAGAAACCCCTTGCGAGGAAACACTTGTAGGCGGAGCGTCATTTCAGAGGAGGTCGGCGACTCCCGAGTCATGTGCTGGGATGATTTCGTGAAGTGTAATATCTATCAATCAGGCCTTGTGTATTGGATGGAACTGAAAAAAAAAAAAAAAAAAGAAAAAAGAAGGCTAAGCCCTGTCGGCCAAGTACGATTTGTCGCCTCATTTTCCTCAATGTGAAGGCTGCAAACGCAAGATGATGCAATGGCTTGGGGGTATTACTTCTACACGTGACGTATTTTTTCTTCTTTGCATTCAACGGGCGTTTCTGTGGCCAATTTCTATCAGGAGAGATTAGTGAGAAATTGATAGCTTGTCATTCCATGTCGGCGGTTTGACATGACGGCAGACGCCAGTGGTCACCTTCACCGGCACTTCTTATTCTGATTACCCAGTGAGAATCTCTGTCGTTGGAGGGCTTTTTCACTTACTTCACTGCGACCGTGGTCATATTGCGAGAGCATTTCAAGCTCATAAGCTTTGTTGCATGTTCATGGTGAAATGGATGTGTAGCTGCGTGAGAGAGCATCATGATGGATGCAACGGCTCACACCCAGCGGTCGAGGTCGGAGCCGAACCGCCTTCTTTCTGACCTCAATGAGGCAGGAGACTTGCTCCGAATAATCCTTGACATCAATACATAGCGCCTGCCTTGATGATCACGGGTATATTGTCGCTCAAGCCTTATACTCCGTGGATGAAGTGATGATTCGCGAATGGCAACCCAGGACAGGGGACGATAGCCTGATGCACAATGACGATAAACCCATCACCGAGGACATTGAGTTGTAGGGCTTTGTGCGTTTCCATCTTGGACCGCTGTGTCGCCCCAAAGCTAGCCATGACATGCGTGTGGAGAGTGGAGACATTCTTAACTTATTTCATGTAGACCCTACTCTATAAGTGTAAGTATAAGGGTATGGATAAGTGCTGTCTGTAGCGGAAATGAGATGGGGCTCGTCAACTGATTGAAGCTGCGCTCAGTCAAGCCTCGAGTGAGAGAGCGGGCGAGATGGTTTTCGTGGAGTGAGTGAGAGAGTGTGAGTGAGTGGAGCAAGTGGGTGGAGCAAGTGGGTGGAGTGAGTGGGTCGTGTCCGATAGACACGGCGTAATGTACGGACCGTATTGTATTGTATGTACAGTACAGTATGTTCTGAACTTGTACTGTACATGCAGCTCATCCACTAGGAGGACCCACCCACTTTTACTAACAAACCCGCTAGAGTGATCCCTCAGCCCCTTTAATGCCTATTGCATATCTGCAAGCTGCCAGCCCTAGCCAAGCCAATATATCTTGCGCAAGTCCACTAACAAGCCCCATCTGTCGCCTGCTGCGCCAAGCCGATCTTTCTTTGGCCGACGTCATCGCCGCTTTTTCTGCTCACAGCCCATCCGACATCGTCAACCCGACTCTTCCGCATCGACGACGTCGTACATCGTCACAATGCCGCCATGCGCCCTATGCGCCCAAGTGACCGCGCTGCCGTGCGCTGGACTATGCGCATTATCCCATTCGTTATAGTCTGTACATTAGGACTAGCGACCTATGCCATTGCAGCTCGTCTGTGTGGTGAGTTTGGCGTCCAGATATGTTATGGACTGGTTTTCGCGACTAGTGGCAAGCAAGGACGTAGCTGACGCTCTCTACTCTCAGTACAATACCTGTACCAGACCCTTGGCCAGAAAGGCCTCGCTGTCGCGCTCTTGGTGCTTTACTTGCTGCTCCTATTCCTCACAATCACTTCATACGCCCGCGTCTTCACCACGATCCAGCTTGACCCTGGCCTCGTCCCATTACTGCGTGGGTCAGACCCAGAAACATTCGGTGGCTTCGGTGAGAAACGACGGAAATACCGATCAAGACGTAACCGAGATCCCGAGAATCCACCGTGGGTTCCTCCCGATGCAGATCCTAACAGCCCTGGTCTGGAAACCTTTTACAGTAGGGACGTGTTTGCTTGCGAGGTGGACGGCCGGCCTAAGTGGTGCTCGGAATGCAGACAATGGAAGCCAGACCGCGCGCATCATTCTAGCGAGTTGCGTCGTTGCGTCAGGAAGATGGATCATATGTGTCCATGGGTCGGTGGCATGGTCTCGGAAACTTGTACGTCGCAGCCAGAAATGCCGGCTATTTTTTGTTTTGCCCTGGCGGCAGAGCTGACTTACATGTGCAGCATTCAACTTCTTCCTCCACTTCACCTTCTACACTACATGCTTGTGTGGACTGTCGCTCGCTATCTCTGTGTACAGCCTGACAAAGCAGCTCGACACCAAAGATATCACTGTTGACGGCTGGGTCATAGCTATCATCACTCTGTCTGCGTTTTTTGGTCTCTTTGCATTTGGAATGACCCTTACGGCGGGGCGGTACATCCTCACCAACACCACTAGTATTGACATGCTGCGCAAGCGACAGGTGTTCACTCTCGCTGTCCGGATCCCGCACGACACGCCGCCATCGTCAAGGTATCCAACCATCATTTATCCCCTCCAATCGACGCAACCCATTCCGCCAAACGCTGATTATCATCGGCCGAGAGGACCCGCGGAGCCGAGAGCTGCCCGGGATGTGCAAGCCACGCGGAAGTTTGCCATCCTCAAAACAGAGCCTGGGGAGAACCCGTGGGATCTGGGACTGTGCCAGAACTGGAAATCTGTTATGGGCACACGTGTGATTGAGTGGCTACTACCTATCAGGCACTCGCCGTGTTGCAACCATGAGAGCATGGTGAGCGACTATCCGTTCGGGCCACTGGTTGACGAACTGAGAGTACGGTATGGTGTGCCGGGCCTCGATGGCAAGATGCCCCTTGGTAATTATTCGTCTGTTGGGATTCGGAACAGTATATAATTGGCTATCCTCATAACATGTTCGTGTGTATGAGTCGTCCATTGATTGAATCCACCAGTTGTAAACGAGGCGGAATCGAGATGAGCAGTGTGACGCAGCTGCTGTGAATTTAATGAAGCATAGCATGGAGTACGTTGGCGGGCATTGTATGATATTGATATTTAAATGAAAGGTGCGAAGCCTGACCGTCTGATCCTTCAATTCTGTCATTCACTAATCCCGGACTGAGACAATTGTTCCTTTTCTTAGTTTTATGTAGTTTCTTACTAAGCTTTCATTTGTTCCATTCTGTTTTTTGGCAACCAGCTGTATTTTCTCCGCAGTATGCTCCACTCTGCAGCAAAGCCTAAATGGGTCGAAACTCGTCCCAGGCTCCCGCCTGCTATTTTTAGTCCGGAATGGTGACCCGAGGTTGGCCCAAACTAATTCTTTTATGCCGAGTAGTTGTTGATATTGCTCTAGTACTCCGTGTTAGTTGACTGCGTAAAACTAGCTTCTTGATGATAAGGCTTTTCTAAATTACAACTTGAAGATATTTTAACTGGGAAAACGTTGGACCATGTAATTGGCCTCACAAGGATCGCAAGTGCTGTTTATCCATGGGGAATAAGATCAGAGGGAATGACTCAAAAGGATAGAATTAAGCTTTTTCAGGGTGCCTAAATGAGTGTGGAGAGGTCTTAGCAGCGGAACTTATATGGACCAGTGCTAATCAGTAATTAATCGCGATAGCCTCAGTCATAGAAGCAGGCTCGCCACGAAAATTCAGATAGCCTTATATCAACCAGCTCACGCAATGCGCTTGAGCAGTGTACCGCCGCAGGCGGCCCTTTATAATTTCAATTTTCTAAACCCCCAGCCCAAGCTTCAGGCCGTCTTTGTGACTCAGAGTAGCCGCCCCAAAATTTAAAACCAGCAACCATCTTGGTTATGAACACGCCTTACCGGGCAAGGCGCCGAGCGAGGTTGCGCTGGACGAGCACGGCGTCTGACCAACTCTAGCTAGATGAACTTTATTCAATTAGGCGAAGTGAAGAATTTTCTCCATGAACTCTACAAGTTTGAACCTTGTACTCGTATTAATCTATATAAGTCGGCCCCATCTCTTACCACGCGACAATTCTTGTATACTTCAAATCGTCCTTCTCTTTTCTCTGCTCGTAGCATCCTCTCCATCCATGGCATCCGCACCTGTTACGCAGCCGCAAGCCGGCCCCCAGGGACGTGCATCTTGGCTCGACCTTCCACCTGAGATGCGGTTCGAAATTCTTGACTTGGTACCCCAGTATCATGAAGATAAACGAAATCGAGATAATCACATTCCCTCGTACGCCTCAGTCTGCTCTGAATGGCAATACTTTTTTGAGAAGATCACTTTCCGTCATCTTTTGGTCGACGACAGCGCTCTAGAATACTTTGCTCGCATCATGAGCGGAAGGAACATTCGCAGAACTAGTAATGTCCGTCACATATTTTTTCGCATTGTTTTGCCAGGTTATTCTTGCCCGTCGTGTCACAAACTCGAAAATTGGTTTGAGATTTATCGGTATGTTCCATCTTCTTCTAACATCTTTACTTTATATGACGCCATGCTAATGCATCACCCTTGAGTAGGAATAACAGAATTTTCACTGCTGCAATGGAGAAATTACTCGGTATACTCTCGACTTGGGTACTCCGAGACCGCTCTCGTGGCTTAACACTAGAGCTGGGCATTAAGTCTTCTAGTGACACTAGACATTACTACAAGGATATCACCATGTACAACGAATACCCTTTCAGAAGCTGGGATAATCTCGATCCAACAGTCGACATGACATTGGTTCACTCGACGGGGCCACTTTACCGTAGGACGAGAGAAACTTGTCCATGGCATTATCATTCCGCCAGCTTAGCCATGAGGATGCCGGAGGGTTTTCACGCATCTGGGAGATACCTCGGGTCCCTCTTGCAATTCCAAGGTCTCAGGAATAGGCATCTTCCACGTGTAGAAATAATCAACTCTCTGCTCATAAGGCATCAGTTCAAGCGACAGATGAGTCCCTTGGCCCTTGCCAAACTTATCAACGAAAGCTTGGTACAGATTACCTCCTTTAGGCTAGAGAGATGGTGCAGGACAGCCAGAGACGAAGAAGAGAAATATCTTAAAGGTATGTGAGAAACATGCCCAATGAAGGGCGCCTTGACTAATTCACGTCGTCAGACTTTCGAGAACATGTACTTTTATCCTTGCCAGAGAATCTTAAAAGTTTTCACTATTTTGCAGAAAATCTGAAAGGGTTCAACATAACAACTCCGGCACCGACCAAGCCATTGTCCGCCATTGAGCTATTATACAGTAATGGGCACCGATTCAAGGAAATTTCCGTTATTAAGCCCTCCGGCACAGAGAATTTGCTTGCAGAAATTATTTCAGCCAATTCTCTCACTCAGCCGCTGTTGCCGGCGCAATGGCACACGCTTGAGAGAATCTGCTTTAGATCGGGTCTACTGCGCCATGATAATGATTTGGCCCTCATCAACCGCCTTCTTCTACACACAGCTCCAGTCGCTGAAAACCTGCCAAATCTTCGCAGTTTAGAGATATTTAACACCAGTACTAATGGCCATCGCGTGTCGGAATTACCCTCTTGCCTCTTCCGCTACAGTGTTGAGCTTTCAGACGCAATATTGTTCTGGGAAAGCTACTGGCAACTGCCCGTGGATACGAATACCGCACCGTTCGAGTTCTATCCTGAAGTTAAGGACGCGTGGGGAAAAACTGCGGTCGCGCATACCGGCCACAGCATCACTATCGTCATAAATGAGCCAAAGGAGGAAATATGGCACGAGATCGTAGCTAGACAGCTCTTTTGGCCGAAGGGTAAGCCCCGGCTCGCAGAGGTCTTTGAGCTCGACGCCATTCATCCTTTTTCAAGAGTCCAGATGAGGCTTGAGAATGTACGGACTTTGTTCTAGTAGGCTCTACGAGGAGCATACTCTGACGTATTTGGTTAGGCAAATAAGAGTCGTTTTATATTCTTGTGCCAGGTGTAATGGGGGGTTTATTCGGTCAGTTAAAATCAATTTCCTCATCACTTTTGAGGGTAGCGCCTCGGAAAAGATAGTTATTTTAAGTGTCTTGTGCGTTATATGGCGTCGCTAAATGGTTGAAAACTCCCAAAAGTTCCAAGGTGTGAAGGCGACTTAAGCCTCGCTCCTAGGCAGGAATGTGAATACTATTATTTCTGTGGAAAGGGGCTGTCCCTAGCGACATGAATTGATTTTTCCGATGTGGCAGGGCAGGTTGCCCAGGGAACTAGCTGGGAGGAGCACCAGCTTTGAAGAAAGAGCAGTCAATATGCGAGATGGGGGAAAAAGCACGCTCCGTAGCTCCCACGAAGTATATAAAAGAATTAAAGGGAAAAAACTTGGCTTGGAATATGAATTTGACCTATAGGTGTTTTTAAGAATTTTCTCAATTGGAATATCTGATGAAGCGATTGCGCCGTAACGTTTGGTTAGCTACTCTTGCCCAATAAGTTTCTATTGTGTATATGTACTACATGCATCCGCAGGAAGGACGAGCCCAGTTGAGAGGCGAAATGCATTTGGACACCTCACATAGCTATTATATGTTTTTTTTTTACTACTTTCATCACCATCGTCACCATCATCGACAGCAGTAGCAGCAACAACAGCAACGGCAACAGCAACAGCAACAGCAACAGCAACAGCAACAGCAACAATGTAAGCCATTTATACCTACCAATACACTCCATTCACTCCTGCTCCCCAGCACCAGACCAGACCCTACCGCATTTCCCTGGCATACCATTGCCTGTTGAGTTACAGATGATGCAGCACAGCAGACAGGCACTCACATAAGCAATTCTAGGGATTCTCGTCCCCTCTCAAGGAGAAACCTTCTTTTTAAAGGGGTTTCGAAATCGTGTTTCGGGAGGCGAGTTAGGAATTTTTTCTTGCCGAACGCGCGTGGAACAACGACGACCAAGATCCGTTGCCGTCGTTCTTCGCAGTATCAAACGCCGAGGCAGCCTACAAGGACGCAGAAAATGCCCTGAGCCTGTTCGAATGGTAGGTCCATATATTTCTTTGCTTCAATAGTCCCTCAATACATCTAGCGGCAGCCGGTCAAATGTTCTCAAGTGAGGAACGTGGAGGCTCTGCTTTCCAAAATCTGGAGAGTGATTCAGAACGTCTGTCAGGCACCTTTTGTGGTGTTCTCAGTTTTTCTATCTCCCGACAGTGGCAGAAGGGCTCCGGACATTATCCGTACTTGCAAGAGAATTCGCAAAGTCCCTCCGTTTCTTCGGCGTCATCTTCGCCGTCTATGCATCCTTGGCTTTCCGAGGTCTTCCTAGGACATCTTTATCATCACTTGTAAAAATCTGTTGGCTGATAGCCCAATCGATGCTACCTGCGAAGTTCAGATCCACCCAATCTTGCCTTCACGTATCCTTAGTTAGGTCTGTCTTGAAGCTAATATGGTCACCTAGAGCTCGAGGCGATAGCATTAGCACTACGATTTCTTTGGACCGAAGCATGACGACAATGACTCGACCTTGGTAAATGACCATGTCACTGTTGGACTCGTGGTCATGGAGCATTTCAACGCCGCTTTGAGTTTTTATAACGGAGTTGATTTCGGTTATCCAGCCTGTGTATGTTGGCATAGTCGACACAAGCAAGAGGGCAGTCATGTTGGTCAGGGTGATAAGTATTGATATCCGCTATGGGTGAAGGATTATCGTCGCCAACACGCACCGGACCATCGACATGTGCTTCATGGATGTCGATAGCTGCACCAACCAAGCGGGCACCGCATACCAGAGTGAGCGAGAGTGCCCGCAGCCACTTGTGTCGAACTTAAACATAACTGATATTCACAGCCTCACACAGGACTTTCGAGCAGCGAGGTGGCGAACATCTAGTTGAAGAGTTCATGCAGCAGGTGACCGGAGATTAAGCAACAATCTTTATATATACACATGTACGTAGGTCATCTACTATGACAGAAGACGATCAGAATTTTTTCCATCACGCTTCATCCTGACACTCTTGGCCGGTATGGATGATGAAACACCGAATCGAGACCATACAGCCCGGTTCATGTGTAACAACCAAGGGCCCTAATATTCTGGGCCGGCCTTGACCTGGCTGCAAGCGGATAAGCGCCCTTTTATCTGAAAAGGCGGCCCATTTTTTTATTGTCGCTTAGCATGTTCGCTTAGGCCGGGCGACTACCCAACCAGATCGCGCCCTACCCACCTAGTAGATGCTGACAGTAAGGACCCACCTATTTACGCGCGCCAAGGCGGCTTCTGGTGACTCTGACCGTAACTCTTACGTAGAGCTCTACAACTATATCTGTTTTTCATCGGTATCACATGGCTCTCTAGTCAATGTAAGGACTAGGACGGTGTTCAACTTGGCTTTACCTCATGCAGTGCCTCCCATACCATTAATAACTACATCGTTATTGTCATATAAAAGCTGTTAATCTTACGAGCTATTACCAGGAACAACGTTGGAGTGCGATGGTAGATTAGGTGCTATCACAGATTAAAGTAGCATAATCGATAAAAAGAAAAGAAATGAAATGAAATGAGAAATGAGTGGAGGTTTATACTTGGCGTTATGCTTGGCATTATGACGCATGCGCAGATCAATTTAACTATAGCGGCTACTTAATAGCACTTATGTGTTTATTGGGGCCCTATCTGGGGATTTTTCCCAGGATCAACTCTCAATAGATGATTCATTTGAGCTGATATCTAATCTCCTTCTAGTGGCAGGTACACTGCTTAGTAGCCCCTGGATCATTCTGTTCTATTCTTCGCACTCTAGTTTAACCGAGCTATTTTTTTTCTTCTCATCTTGGCCGCCAGCTCGCCATGTATCTCATATGATAATTTCCAAGTGATTTTATAAGGAAGATGATTTAGCAACAACTTTACACTCCATACTTCGCTACTACTACAAGAAAACCAACTTTGCTCTATATACCACAAGGGAGAGTTTCCGGAAGAAGGGTATTCTAGGATTGCCAACAGTTTTGATCATCATTATGAAGATCATTGCATACACGCCAGTGGCCATCCTTGTCGCCCTCCATGGCAGTGTTGTGTCAGCCGCGATTAGGACAACTAGAAATTTGTACGATATCATACTTCCTCTCACTCCTACTACAGAATCAACCAACGATTATTGGGAGTGCACTACTTGGAACCTAGAGTCTTATTTTCGGCCGCCGCAGCCGACAGGGGCCCTCGGAGACGCTATGCTGGACTACGGTATTGGTTTTCGAGACAAATGTGAAACAAGAACCATCAGGAACGACTGGGGAAATCTTGTTTGCGACTTCCCGGAGTACGATACATGGTGTGGCTTTACTTCGTTCGCTGCCAAATCCTTACTACCCGACTATGCATCTTATGGAAGTGTTGCGTCTTCTTGGTGGGCGGCTCGCAGCGAGGAGGTTGTCCAGACAGCCGACCTCTGCCGCGGCGAATGGTTCAAGGCTATGATTACGGTACCTTACGGCGCCGAGTTCCTCAATAGGACACTGGCATATGGCTATTGCTATGCCAAGAGTAATAACTCGAGTGACACTGACAGAAGCAGATTGAGTGACGTCGAGAGAATCATGCCAAGTAACACCAAGAGAACCAGCTTGAGTACTACCGGAAACGGCCTTGAAGCATCACAAACAGCAGTGCCAGGGCAGGTTAGAACTACTGCTCCGAGACAGCCAGTCGAGACGGACGCATGCGTGAGGCAAAAAGAAATAGGTACAACTACGGATCCATTGGAAGTCTACATTCGTTTCTGACAATTGCCAAGATGGTAGATCTTTGGTCTTGGTCTTGGTAGGATGTAGTATGGTTGGGTGGTGGTCGTACTTTTATTACTAGGCGGACGGAGAGGCAAAAACACCATGAAGTCATATATATCAACTACAACTTGAAAATATGTTTCCTCAGAACGGTTCTTGTAGGCTTCACTGTTCACAAGTTTCAACCTCAGTTATACGCAGAACGCTGAATTGAAGCCAATCAAGCTCATTGATGGCCAAGAATAATGTCAAGCGGCGTTACAGGCTGTGGCGCTTGGTATTGCAAACAAGGTACATAAACGGCCAATTCAAGTGACTTTGGTCAAATTAAATGGATTTTTTTCCCAGTGGACTTTGACTTTGCTTTACGCGTTTGAGCTATTCAACTAGATCTCTATTAAGGTTGTAGTCCCGCTACGCGTCGCCTATCTGTTCCATGGACCTCTATTATGGTCTCTAACCCGCTCCATCAACTCGGTTACTGCGCGGCGAGCCTCTTCCCTCCGGAAGGCATGAGGCCAACCCTTTTCCCTATAGACTTGCTGCACGAATTGTAAATCCAACGCAGTAGGCCAAACTTCATCTTGATCGAGGACTTGTTGCTCCGTGATTCTCTCCGCAGCTTCTTCCACTTGCATCATGTCGGCATCGTGAACAATTAAACCAGGTACACACGATGGAACAAGGCGAAGTGAAAGAAGCCGTCTTTTCATCTTCCCTAAGTATTCGTCTATGTCATGGCCCTCGGTTTGCAATCCAATGTCGTTAACAATCAAGAATCCTCGTTTGGCATCCACTGCTACATTCACTGCAGAGGTCCCAGAGCCTGTAACAAGAAAGACACAATCTCTGCGATCAGTCCAATCATGCTCTTCGTCAAGCAGGAGTTGTTCTGTAATGTCTCGTTCCTTGAATTCCTCGTGGTTTATATCGAGGTAGCTGATAAAATAGCTGTAAAAGTCGAAAGACCACTCCTTTTCTAAAAAGGGCATGTGCCGAAGCGTTTCAACGGCCACAGGCGATTTGAGACCGGCGCAGTACTCGTCTGTGATTTGTGGCCACCCAGAAGGCGGTGGGATGCGCAGATCATTTTCATCGACATATAGCGTTGTGAGGAAGCGATAATAGTCGAGGATTTTCTGTGCTAGCTCCTTTGGGGTTGGTGGGGTAAGATCGTCGTTCATGATGCTGTATGTTGAGAGCGGTGAAATATTGCAATAGCAGAAGAACTTGTGACAGAGGTGGGTTGGAAATCAGAATGCTGATATGCTAAGATTGTACACTGACGTTACTGTTAAGTGTGTCATATATCGGTCTGCGTAGTGTGTGGCTGTGGCCCAATGTTGTTCTTCTGATTGGTCTATATGTCCGGAATGCTCCAGGATTTCTGACGTTGTGGAAATTGGAAATTTTCCATAGAAATTAAGCTTTGAAGAAAGTTCATGCAAAGGTTGCCCACACCAGCCAGAATGGGACTAGTATCGTTGAAGATCCTAGTGGGATTATGAGAACGTTTTGTAACTTGGCAACTCTATAAGAACAATACTTCTGTTCTTATTGAAGTTAATTTGCGAGAAGCCATATCGGTTGGGCGTTTAACGCAGGGCTGTGTTGAAGTGGCAAAGAAGCTCGCTTGGCTGGCGGCCGCTACATGACGGCCGAAGTGTATAAATGTTGTCCTCTAACCAGCACTCAGAAATACATGTTCATATGAGTCTACAGACTTTTATCCTATTTTACTATCATAAGCTGAACCAACCATGCGTCTTCATTATTCACTGGCCTTAACGGTCCTGCCGCCTGCAATGGCAGTCATGGCTGTCCGTGTTTTGCCCCGGGACGAACGTCTAAACCGTAGACCCGAATTCGATGAAAAGAAAACTCCCGCCGAAAAGACAATTCAATGTCGCTTCTGGCATGTGTACGACGGTTCCAAGAACTGCAGTGACCTTCTCGCTGAGTTCGACATAACTGAACCTAAATTTATAGAATTGGTATGTGACTGTTCCCAGCGCGCAGAGAATAAAGGCGGACACTAATAAACTCTTTTGGCAGAATCCATCAATCACACCTGGTTGCGGAAATTTGGTACCTCAACGGTCCTACTGCATGGAGGGTCCAAAGGAAGTGGTGGTGTCTGATACTGACAGGTATGTTGTTGCCAGGTTTCACCACGCTCTCTTGACCACTTTCTAAGAGGCGAATTAGAATCGAAACACCACAGCCGGAAACCGTTCAGGGTTGCAACAAGTTTGTCCCTGTTGAGCGGGGCCAGTCCTGCTGCCAGATAGCATCTGGCCATGGCGTCGCCGGGTGTGATATCCCAGGATGGAATCCTCAGGCAGGCAGCGATTGTTCTGGTCTTTGGTCCCAGGGTTACGCTTGTGTAGGCATCATCGGATTCTACAACTTCAGCGACGGCACGAGTCAGGGATGGTCAACAATCGACGGCACCTTTAATTACAACACCAAAGCCATGGCGGCCGAACAATCGGCAGGTGGAAAGGCCTATGTGAAAACACCGTTGACCAATTTCATCAGCAAATTGGAAATTAGTGTTGCTGGCCGCACGGGAAACGCAGGTGTGATTCTGCGCGCCTCAGAGTTGGCCGAGGGCGCGGATAGCTACAAAGGCTACTACGTTGGCATCAGCGCTGAAGGCAACGGTTACATCACTGTGGGACGATCGGACAATGCATGGACAGAGCTTCGACGCGTGCCCATGGCCATAACCGCCGGCAAGTATACCATGAAAATCACCGCACTAGGCGACAAGATATCCGTCTATGTTGGTGACATGGGTACGCCTAAGGTTACAGTGACTGATGGGACCTATCGAAGAGGTCTGTTTGGAACTCGTGTCTACCGCACAAGTGCCACTTTCAACAATATAGAGCTGTCGCCAGTTGTGTTTGACAACTTTGAGAGTAACATGGCTGGGTGGAAGATACACGATGGCGTTTTCAGCGCGCGCAACAAAGAGCTGATCGCCAGCGATGCTTTCAGCGGCAAGGCGGTGCTGGGAACTGTGTTCCAAGACTTCATCTTCGAAGCGAATATAGCACTGGCAAAACAGGGACCGGGTAATGCCGGTTTCATCTTCCGCGCTCGGGAGCTAGGCTCTGGTGCCGATGCTTATCACGGCTACTACGCGGGCATAGGCACCGACGGAACGGTCGTCCTCGGCCGTGCGAATGGCTCGTGGAAGCAGCTTCAGCGTAAAAACATGCAAGTGGTCGCCAAACAGTCGTATCACTTTAAGATTCGTGCTGTTGGTGACTTGATCGAGGTCTACGTTGGAGACATGGCCACACCCAAACTGAGCGTTAGGGATGACTCGTTCACAGAAGGTGTGACAGGCGTGCGCGTTTACCAGACTGGTGCCAAGGTAGACAGCTACATGGTTCAGAAGAGGTAAAGACCAGAAGGGACAACCGTACAGACTCTGTTCCAATTATCGCGATACACTACATCCATGTCAGATGTGAAGATTTATCTGCCTGGATTAAATAGTTTGCTAGTCTGTCAATACACACAAAGTTCGTTTATAAGTTGTTTGCAAGAGGAAATGAAGCCCGCTATTGGGCGCTGGGCAAATGATCGAGGCACTGTTTCATTCAATTCAGCGTGGTCTAATTGCTTGAGATACTCACAATTTTACTCGAGTAAAGAGCGAATCAGAACGCACGCCTGCAAAGATGAGGGGACGTCATCATATGTGCAAGCTAAGATTGAAGCTGTGCTGAATGAGAAAGCTGTTTAGCGCTGTCTTCTCATTGTATTACTCCTCTTAGTTTACCCACCGAGAAAGGGCAGGTTCCGTTGGGTAGCTTGCCAGCTTGACGACCTCAAAAGGTGTCTGAAGGCAACCGGCATCAGAAGGATTCAAATTCTGAGTATCTTAGCTAGCAGGTATGCCCACTACTAATCGAGGCGGCCGTTGACGCAATCGCGGTCCAACTTGTAGTATTTGGCCTTGCGTCATGCCAAGAAATTAGAATGCCCGGTCTATTGCAGATATCTATGTATGCACTGCCCTGGTGTTGTGGTCGTGGGGGGGGGGTGATGCCCTGGCAGACGGAGAAGACGTAATAGAGCTGCAGACTGGGCAGTGCCCCCATTGCCACACATCACATGCTTTGAGGAAATCTCTGCCCGAGCCTCTCTTGCACAGATCTGCCTCGCGAATCTTCTAAGGCCTAGATCAAGGTTTCTCGGGGCCGAGCTTGACAAATTGTGCCCCTTCTCTCAAGGTTCAGCGATGTATTGGGCGCAGTATGGCGCGATAGCTGGGGAAGGGAAAGCAGTGGAACAGGCTGTGTCCGCTCTTTCAAGAGTGCTCATCGTGCGAGAGTACGAGGTCAAGGTGAGGAGGATGAAGATGCTGTTGAACCAGGGTGTCAGCATTAACCCGCATAATGAATGGGAGAGTACGGCACAGCGTGAAATATCTAGTACGTACCCGCCGAAACTGAAGAAGAGGCCATGGCGTGATTTCAATGAAGCCAAGCCCTCCGGCTGGCTGCAAGATTAAGCAAAGAGGTGACGACATGGCACGGGTTGTGAGCCAGAATGGCCGCCTTCTAAGAGATGGTCTTCCTTACTGCACGCTATGAGAATTACTCAACATGCCGCAGATCATCACAGAACGCTCATAATATCCGAGTACAATGCGTGTGTGGAATGATAAAACCTATCGGGGCTCTCTACAGACAGTGGTTAAAAGCGCTTTCACAATACTATCCTACATCAATACATACCGGTATGTGTGCAGAATGACAACACTAATACTGGTAAGAATGAGAATTGGAACCATGGCGCAGCCTCCAAGGCAGGGCTTTAACGTCGCCAAAAGAACCCCATTTGGTCCCAGAGACGCAGATGAAGGTGCCAGCAATAGTAATCTTGGCATACCTAGATCCAACTTCAAGCTAATAGCCACTCTCGTCTCTCACCATCCAGCTCCCTCACATCAGGGTCATTCATCGCTGCTGTCCCAACGACAGTCCCGCATGACTCCCTATCACCTTGCATGACCATAAGCATAACCACAGGATGGTGATCCGCCTGTAGGTCTGGAGGGACTTTTGCACACAGCAGCCGAGCTGTTCCAGAGGGCACCGCTTGCGTGAGCCAGCGCTCTAATCCATCAGACCAATGATTAGGCAGCTCCGACCACAATTCGAAGGCATTCCCGTGGCGGTTAAGCAGCTCCATATGGAAGATTATGATAGTCCCTTTATCATTCCTGCCGTGCGTTATGACCCTTCGTACGGGAAATGTGGTCCACGAGCCGCGCAACCCGTTCTCCGTCGCATTGTATTCACCAATGATCATGCCCGTCAGTCGCGCGAGGTATCGCGGCGCCCAAGAGTACGGGGGCGGCAATCCTCGAATCCCCTGGAGATTTGCGATCCGGGCAGCGTCCTGGGGTCGCGCCTTGATGATGTGCAATATGGCGTCCTCGTATTCCCACCCAGTCTGCCACTGTAGGCCCAAGAGGGCGAAGAGGCTCCGCGCATAGTCGACATCGTGCTCTGTGTTCCTGTCGGTGCAGCAGAATGCCACGTCGGCCAGCGACACGCCTCGCGGATCCGAAGGCAGAAGCCGCGCGAACTTCAGATGGATCTCGTGCCAATACCTGGACGCGACTTCGGACTGTTGCTTCCTGGCATCCAGCGCGCTCACCATGTCATGGAAGTCGACCGAGCCGGTCTTGGTGACGACGTGTGCCTTTCGAGCCAGCTTGATTTCCTGATACGTCCACATGCGCGTGAGCCAGCGGCCGCAACTGAAGAGGGCAGCCACGGCACAGGGATCATTCGTCGAGAGCTGGAGAGTCAGCGAGTCAAGGATGATGACTGCTTCGGCGTTCCGGTACACGTGGATGAGGCTGTTGATGACGTTTGTCTTGAGCTCGCGAAGCATGCCGGCGTCCTGTTCATCGCCGCTGCTGACCTGAGGCACGGCCAACAGGTCCAGCCAGAACCACTCGTATCCGCAGGACGCGACGGCAGCGGAGATGATGCGGCTGAAATGGGCGTAGTTGACGCCTCTCTCATCCTGCTCAATCTTCTCGTCGTTGAACTCCAGGCCCATGGTCTCGGCCCAGACATGCGATATAGCAGCGTAGCCGGAGCTGCGGACACTGAACTGACCCCATCGGTTGACGCACACGGCCATCCCGGCAGCCGCAGCTTGACGCAGCAGGTCCAAGGAGCATCTCACGAAAAAGGAGGAGCCGATGGCCTCGTAGTTGAGCTTAACGAGCTGCGGCAGCGCCTCTTTGCGCATCGTCTTGGAGAACAGGGCCAGCGGAGACGCCGCCACGGCGAGGACATCGACAGCGCCAACCATGGCGGTCTTCATGGCCAGTTCTTTCCAACGCTTGTTGCCTCGGGGCGGCGGCCGGCATTCGGGGCCATGCGGCGAGAGCTTCCGTTCTTTGACGTCGGGAAGCAGCTGGAAGAGGGCCTCCACCTCGCCGGGCTGCCAGTGCTTGAACTCATTGATGGAGCAGATGTGTGCTCGATGAGGCCCAATGCAATTCTTTAGCAGGACCTTTTGGATCTGGCTGCGACGTTCCCTGGCCTCTGCTTTGGTGTCGGCCATTGTCTAGATAAGAGGCCTGTCGGACAACTCGCTGCGTATGGCGACGAGCAGTAATCGAGGGTTTTTCACGAAGAGGATACGGGTTCTTTGTGCAGCTTGGTTTTATTTTAAATTCATCTTGAATTTGTCTTATCTCACTCCCCTGGCCCTCAGCTGCGCCCTTCTCGCGCATGATTGGAGTTCGCAGGAAATATTGCTTGCGGCTGAAATAAGCCATCTTAGGGGTCGCGATGGGATTGATTACTGGGACGAATCACATCGCTTTAATGTCCAAGCGCCACTGCATACGGTGACACAAAATGTAGCTATTAATATCGCGAGCTTTTCAACAAGCGGTTTGTGTCGGCTTCGATGCATATCGCTTCTCGAGAATCTCGCGTGATGCCGCACGAATTAGAGGTTGATGTCCTATTTGGGAACAAAAGACAAGTTGTCAACCAGCACAGAAAAATTTTGGTATGTCTAAAATCCTGGCTAATCGGAGAGTTTATTACCAATTGAGATATTAGAGGCAGTTCCACGGTGGATTCCCCTTCATCCCGGAACCCGGGGTCGGAACAATGGTCAAGGAACCGTGCCAGCCCAAGCTTAACAAATCCGGGGTTCGCGGACTGGTGTCATCAGATGGACAACCATCGACTCAGCCGTACACGGCGTAGCAAACGTCAGCAAAATAAAATATGCTGCGGACACACAAGGACTGCAAGGCGCCTCTTTGCGGTCAGAATGATAACAATGGATGAGGCTTGTGTGATGACCACAATCATCAATCATAGGCAGAAGACAGAAGTCGCAAAATCGTGCTCTCACGTGATGTGATGAGCTGCGACTAGCGCGCCCTTGCGGAACGCTCCTCGGAGCTCCTGACTCGCGCAAGAGGGCTGCTACACCTCCTGTAGGGGCTTGACGCCTCCTGCAGGCGGCTGCGCCGTGTGACAAATGCTTAATAATGCACATTCTCCATCGGCGCCTGGGCATCCAGCCAATCAGTTCCGCTTTCGCTTATACCAGCAACATTACGGAGTATACCATTACCATCATGCCTCCGAAGGCGTCACTCTGTTGATTGCTAATAGCTGAGCGCATCAAAACTCCGCAGCGTGGTCAGTCATTCCATTAGTAATCCTTAAGTCATGCTTCAGCCTAATCCATGTCCACGCCAGTGGCATCCGCGCCTGAAAGTCTATACTCCGTGGTGCGACTATATATATAGCGGTAGGGACCCTTCGTGAAATCGGATCGACTCGCCATGCAATTATAGCCTCAACTTTATCATCACCCTCTCTACTGTACTGCCCTTTCCCATATCTGTTTCCCCCATCATGAGCACCGTCGCGAATATCACGTCTGATCAATTCCTGGCTGCTGCCAAGCACCGTCGCACCGTCTACGGCCTCAAGAGCACAAGCCAGGTCCCGGATGCGAAAGTGCAGGGCATAATAGAACAGGTCCTATCTTTTGCGCCATCATCATACAATACCCAGCCTGTCAGAATCACCTTGATCACTGCTGAGAAGCACAAGAGATTCTGGGACGCCATCATCCAGGCTGCCGAGCCTGTCCTAAAGGCTGTCAGTGAAGATGTCTGGAACGCACTCAAGGGACAATTCAGTGCTTTCCAGGCCGCCTACGGCTCAGTATGTCAATCCTTCTTCTTATATAAACAAGACGATGCCTAGGGATACCAGGACAGGCTTGGGCTCCTCACTAACACACACACACTGCAGATTGTCTTTTGGGAATCTGGCACGACCATCAAGGAGTCTGCCGAAGCCCACAAGTCAGGAGCTCACATGTTCGGAGAGTTCTCTGACCACGCCAATGGCATGCATCAGATCTTGATCTGGACGGCCCTGGAGCTGGAGGGACTGGGGGCAAACTTGCAGCACTTGAACGCTATTCCGCCGGTCGAGGAAGCCATCAAGAAGTTTTGTGAAGTGCCTGCTGACTACAAGCTGAAGGCACACCTGAATTATGGTGACGAGGCCCAACCTCACCCCGATGTGCCCGCTAAGCTGCCTTTTAGCGAGACGCTCAAGGTGCTATGATTGTATGAAGCGTCGGTTGTTTTTACTTTGAACTTTTATTCTCTTCTGCAATTCATTGCTTGCGTCGGTGGTTTTGTTTCCTGACTAGTCCAATAGATTTAGCTGTATTGGGGATAAAATAGAGCATTCTAGACACTTAGGCAGAAAGCATCACAAATGCATCGCTTTCTCGTGTCGAACAAAGTATCCGAGCAGGGTTTGGCGTAATGTGATCTAAGTCCTGAGTGCAGAGCAATACTTGGGTTCTTCCTAATTTTTCTCGAGTGTTACATCCCACAAACGCAGAGCACAAAAGACAAAAGCAACAAAGTTATTGTCAATAAACAGGATCCGGGTATGCGTTAAAATTGGATATTGTACTGTACCACAAGATTTAACAGCTCCACAGATGAGATGTGCTCTGCAAACTAACTTCTGGATCCCATCTTTGTCTATTCACTTTTCATCAGCCACGCTGCTATGACCAATCGTCATGCCTGTGTGATCTTAACTTCACGATCAGGACCAGTTCCAATCCACTTAATGTAAGACAGCTTATGGGCAAGGGCAATAAGGGTATAAAAGCCAGGGCAAGAGGATATGAGAGAGATGGAAGAAACGAGATTATCAATAAGAGGGAAAGAAGAGGAAGAACTATACTTGACAAGATCGAGACTACACAGTATGAGCAAGTTACCGACCAGGCACCTGCTTTTTAGTCAAAAAGATTATTATACACACCGTCGCCTCGGCTCTGTTGTTGTGCGAGTGGCGTCTCCTGCGGTAAAAGCACTAAACTCACGGCTTTCACGCGGTTTGTCTGCAAGTTTCTTTTTGCGATTCATAGTCAGGCCACCAGCAATCACATGTTAAGTTACTCAAAACAATTCGCGACAAGATGCGGAAAGCTGGGCATGTCAATGTCACGAAACTGTACCTGGGCCTGAGCCGTCCACGCAGCTAAGCGTTAGTGTCTCACATCCCTTTTCCATTCGTGAAGGACCGAAATAGCACAATGACAGCCCTAGCTTGCTAAGAAGACCGGTTCCGACATAGAAAGCAACCCTGAGATACTAAGGACACAAGGCGACGATACGCACACAAGGGCCCGCCTCACAGGGCTCGTAGGACTAGACTAGTGCCATGCGCAGAACAGGCCTGTGCTAGTGACGGTCAAAGCTGAAGCATGGCTGATAATGCCGCAGAGTCGAATTTAGGCCGAAGGCGTCGATATAGTCTGCAGTATCTTTGCTCGACGGTCACTGCCTTGCAGCTTCTACCCGAGCCTCGGAAAAGGGGCCACGCGTACGGTTACCCGACCTATATCAAACATTGAAAACAGAAACTTCGACTAGGGGGGGGCAGAACTGGCATACGCTCCCTCACCGCACATGTCGGGATTGTCTCTCTGCGTTTCCTAGATGAAAGACATTTGATCGCCAACATGGTTAGCCAGCTTGAATGGGTGGTATTCGTTAAGCCCTATGAACTCTTCTTCAAGATGGGAATTCAGGATTACTTTGCTCGAGCGAATGTAGCTTGGACTCAAAGAGCTCGAGATCGGACATGTCCGCAAGGCGGATTTCACTCCGTTATACATGCCTCGGCTTCCCCTATCAAAGAAAAATGAGCATCAGGGCCGGGACACTGACAGCCTGCCCCCTATTCGTTTAGTGAACGTCGGTCGTGGAAGGCTGACGCGCAAGTCGAGCTAGTCTCTTGACTCCTAGGCCCTAGTGGCCCTACGAGAAGAAATTAGTTCGGCGAAGGGCGGTGAGAATGAGATTACTTCCTCCGAGCGAACCTCGCAGGGCCGTTGATGGCGGCTTTCAAGATCCGGCACGATGTGACAGCAGACCAACACTAGAGGATTCTTTTTCCGGACATTACGCCGGCATTAGGTCAGCCCTTCGCCTCTAGGTCCCGCGGCCGGTCGAGGCAGATTATGCCGAAACACAGCCGGTGATTGAATTCGCATTACGTCGACCGGAAGAAGAAGCTATGGATTTGATGCTAATCGATGTGTCAGTTTCAAGGCTGACTGGGCGCTGGGCTGGAAGGAGCACCATTTTTGGGCCGATTAAACGAAAGGGGAGCAAGCAGGTGGAAGCAAGTGGAAGCTATGGAATGCCAGCGTCGTGTTGAGTGTGGGAACGTCACGTCTTGTTACGCGGTCAGTCAGCACTCCCGTATACTGCATACTGTCCGATGACTCGACGTTGGCGGAGATAACGCCGGTCCCATCGTGTTGAGTCTTTTCCGTCCGGGCGCAAGGCGGGACCTCGGATGCGAGATGCCCAATTCGGCTTCCCCAACAGAAAACAACCAGAACTTTAGCAAGGGAGAAACAAAAGGGAAAAAAAAAGGGGGGCAGGGGGGCAGCATAGGATGACTCCGGAATCCGCATACCGTTGAATAACTTGCGCCCCGTGGGCCCCCGGATTACGGGTGTTCCCTTTCGATGTGATATCTTTTCATCACATTGACGCTGAGATCGATCCAGCCCCTAGTCTCAATTTCACAGACATACCTACCGGGAAGGGGGGGGGGAAGGGCAAGGGGGTGGGTATCCGTGGCTTAATTGAAACGCGAGATTGGATATAATCTCGCGGACACGGGCACGAGTAGCTATAGCATAATTAGTATAGCATGCTAAGTGACATTGGGTGATTTTAATTTTACTCGCGGCTTTTTTATTTACGTACTCGGTACTGTGAGGGCACGTCTCGGAAATCCTGGAGCAAAAGGACCCCTGAAAATGTGGGTTTTGCGAGTTAATTCATGGACTATTGCAGCTACGGCTGAACCTGAGGATGTGGACCCAATATTATGCATCCATTCTTAGACACGTAGCAAACACGTTACACAGTACTGCGGAAAGGTGGTTTTTTTAGGGGGGGGTGATATACAGGTACAATACAACCCCTGAATGACTTTACAAATGTACAAGTTTTACATTATCCACCAGTCAGGTAGCTCTCTCACAGCTAGAATTAGAGTATCGATACTGGGTATAAGGCACTATCCTATAAGTACTTGTTGTTTCTATATAACTTGTCCAAAAGCTAAAGTATCTTCTGTCTCCACCCTATGTCTTGCTAAGTCCGTATCTGCAAAATCATTCAGGGGGTTGTACTGTAAAGTAAGAAGGGGCTATTCAAATCATGTCCACTTTCGTGTGAATTAATGTAAAAGAGCACTTGACTGAAAACTCAAGTCAGTTCGTCCCGATTTGCTCTGATTATCTACATTCTAAATTGAGCATGCAGTTGGCCAATCAGAAGCATATCTGCGCCACAGAGACCCACAGCAACCTCCGGCCAGCGCAAGCTCTCTTCTCTCATGCTCCTCTAACCTCAGTCGAGCTGTAGACTTGAGGAAAGATCGCGGGATTGGTTCGGCGCCAAGGGGCTTTCCCATGGCTCGGCCGTGCAGCATGGTGGCCGGTGTGAGGGTCCGGGGTCTGTCCAACTTTTGCCGAGAGGCAAAAAAACAAACCAATAGGATCAGAACTGTGGCCAGGAGTCATCGCGAATCCGGCCAAGGGGGGTTGCAACTCCAAGAGTTAACTGGCTCTCATGCAGCTGCTTGCCAGCTTTGACCGGCAGCAAGAAACCGGATTCCTAGCACACACCGGGAACGAAATCGGCCCACTGGTCTTTGGCCATGTCGGATATGGGCAGTTCCGGCACCATTCCTCCGATTGCTCCCAGTCAGGGATTCCAGTGAACCACATTTCCTGCCGGTGGCCGTCTGGGAAAAGAGAGCATGGAGAGCAGGTCCCTGAACATGTCAATGTCAGAAACAGGTACTTCCGTGCTCCGTAGTATGGAGCAATAAAGGTGTCTCATAGATAACGGTTCGAGACTCACAGCCGTCCGAGTTGTACGGAAAGCAATACCCCGGTTCTGGATGCAAGCATCTGTCGTGGGAAGTTGAAGATGGACGGCGGGGCTGGGCTGGCAACTGGAAAAGAAGTAATGGCGGCGGAGAGCCATCAGACGATGCGCTCGACGAGGAAAGTAATGCGACTTCATGCGTAGCACTCCGTACATAGCCTAAATAATGGATCACGGCTGCAATCATCAGTCGACGATGCCCAGCCAATGATCAGGCTTACACACACACACACTGGAGGACCGTTTATCTCCGCAGATGCAATGGATGCATCAGAAAGCCTGGTTTCGCCCGGCCATGATGCCAGTGCCTTGATTGAATGAACTAGAAGCATATGCAGGCAAAGCTCTTTGCATCTCTGTAAACTGCGTACAACGGACACCGAGTTGACTCGCCCGACTTCTCTCTCATCCTCTCACACCTTTCAGCTCTCACCGTTCGATGTTGCCAAGAAACTGTTTTTTTTTTTTTTTTTTTTTTTTAGCAAATTGTCGCATACGAGCTACGCCTTGTACTAGTTTCCTCCACCACCGATCCTGCACTTGCTTTTTTTAGGTTTGTTCTTGAAGGGGGTGTGGACAAGGGGGGGAAGTTCAGTTCATTTCAACCGCCGGGAGGCAAGTTCCGGCTATTGAATCCAATGCTGCCATATTCTGCATAGCACCGCGCCGATCTGCGCTTCATGTGGAAAGGTCCAATATAGTAAATTCCAATAAGGTAGTTGACTAAACTCGAGAAAGTGGCTGTCGACAACCCGGTTAAATTTGTCGGCCGCGTGCCAAGTCCGTCCTATACCATGCTTCATGGCCAAGCTTTCCAAGTTTTTTCAAGACAGTCATCACATGTTACATCTTCAAAGAAATCATGGATGTAGCCGGGCCTGACAGGAACCCTGTTGATCACGAGAGAGGGCGTCGGACTTGATTTCCCAGCTAGGAGGGTTGAGACAGTACCGTACGGTGCCGCCATGATGTATCTTGTCTACTTGCTAGGAAAGAGAACGTGGAGTGGTACCGAACCCAACAACTATAAGTACGGAGATTTCTTCCTTGCCAGAGCTGTTCAAAAAAAATATCATCCTCAGTTCACTACCATTCTACAGTTCACTACTACTCTACACTTCTTGACAATCCCGTCAACTATTCTCTCCATCTCAAAATGAAGTCTTTCACCTCCATCCTCGCCCTTTGCGTCACTCTCGCAGTTGCCAACCCTACTTTCGGTGGTGGCGCCTACGTGCCTTGCCATACTGCAGGCCTTGTGGGAACTCCTCAGTGTTGCGCTACGGACGTCCTCCAACTTGCTGATCTGGACTGTCAGACACGTAAGTGGTGTTGATTCTCCTTTTTTTGAGCATAAGTAGATAGTAGAGGAATCTACGAAACTGACATCTCGTACAGCTGACAAAGAACCTAAATCCGCCGATGAGTTCAGAAACATCTGCGCCGCTCATGGCCATAGAGCTCGTTGCTGCCTCGCCCCTGCCGCGGGCCAGGGTCTTGTCTGCAGTACTCCCGTTGGTATTTCTGGTTAGATGCAGTGCTCGGGTTGATGCCGTGTCATAGGATGGTCGAGTTGGGGGTCTTTGGCTACGGCATACCGGTGAAGGCATTCATTCTAGTCATGGAACTTGTTGAAGGAATATTTGCTACCTATAGTATTTAATTGAGCTGCTTTGCAGATATCTCGTGCAATGAACATTGTGTTGCGTGACCGCGTTGAAATTTCCTACAGCTGGCTTACCCGCCTATATCCTGTCCAATAACATGGTATGCTCACGATGAAATGAGAGTTCAGCATATCTGCTGTTAAAAAGGGGTGGGGGGGACAAGTGAAAGGCAGAATGCAGACATGTGCCCCAAAAGTCGCACTGACCTAGCATTAACCTGAACACGACACCTCACTGTCTCCCGGTCCTTACTCCAGCAGTACGTGATAATATGAGCCTTTACAACTCAATCTCTCTTTTCCTTCCAGTAGATACTTGTGGCGACTGGCGAGTTATAAAAGGTCATTAATTATATAGATCTGCCGAGAGAAAAATCGTTCTACGATGCTTTCCAGCTTACATATCTCCTCGGGCTTTCATCGAAATTGGTTGAACAGCATTGCTCTGCGGAGCAGAGACGAATTCGGACGTAGATGGACGTATTTTCCTCTGTTAAGATAAATCTGCTTAGCAAAACCTAGAGAATCTAAAAGTGCCCACAAAACAGTTTTATTACTTTATCTGTATACGTGTTAGACTGAAACACAAATGGCACGATCTTCTATCAAGAATTCAAAAACTGCATTCCTGCTACCCGGAACTTGCTCATGCTAGAACTTTTGAAAGAACTGGTGGCAAAGTTTGTCGTTGTTTAACCAGCATGTGACAAGAATAAACCCTTTTGTATACATTTGGGTTGCCAAACCACAAGAGGGACCAGTTTACAGCTGTCCATAAAGAAGATGCCTAAACACACGATCCTCATTGTGTAACAGCAGTGTAGCTTGACCTCTCTCTCTCTTTCTGTATTACCCCCCCTTTTTTTTCTTTTCTTTTCTTTTCTTTTCTTTTTTTCTTTTTTTTTTTTTTGTTTCCTTTTTTCCTTTCTCTCTTACAAAAACTAAAGGGGAAATGCACAGACCACTACAGTAAACTCGGTCTAATCCATCCCTGCATTGGCTAGAATAGGCTGTGTAGCGTCCCTTGCAATCACTCCAGCCGCTCGCTGCCCATAATAGCTGCGATATCTCCCTGATACGTTCTCTATATGCACAAAGAGGCGTTCCATGCCTCTTTAAGTTAGATGGACCCTTGAGAACTCAGTTGGCCCACATCAGCTTACACCATATCGGCTTAGTCTTCTGCCGGGGACGAAGTTAACCCAGAATTTTCAGCTGGTTCTATCGATAAAGGATGGTCCAGTTTCTGTAAATGTTGCATCGGCTGCTGCTACGTAGCGGCGGAAAAGGGTTGGCTGGGGCATCCCCGTATTCCAAGATGATGTTGCATCTCAATCACACTATTCGAGCATCACGCGCTGCTCGTGCAGGCAAAGGCGACCAGATAAGAAAGGCAGTAATACTGAGAAGCGAAATGGTCCTCGAATATGCCAAAAAGAGGGCTCTTGCTCCCGGTCGTACTTGCCACGACCTTTGGACTCTTTAACAAACATTCTTGATGTTAACACATTTCACCAGGCCATCCTGCGTGTGTGCATACGCGATGGTTTCCATACAGAGACCGCTTGCCGCCGTGTCGTTCTGTTCGACTCAATGAGCCTAAGACAAAGCATATGACACGACGATGTCCAATAGCATGGCACTGAAAACCACGGGATTCAATACAGTAATTGCTTCCTCGTATTTCTGCCAGTGTATACGGGCGACTTGAGCTACGCCAGCACGGCGCTGCCGGAGATGCCGGAAAACCCAACCGTGCCACACACCGTCAGATACAGTGTGCAGGTCAGCGGAGAAGCATAGGTTGGAAGATTTGGCCTCCGGTAATAGTCGGCAGGCAAGTATCATTGGAGTTGAGTGGATGCTTCTCTACTTCTCTACCGACACAACCTTCGGCACATCCAAGAATCTAGTCGCCGATGATGGAACAAGCCAGGAATGCTACTTTACAAGACCTTCAAAGCTTTGAGAAGAGCATGGAGCCTAGATGTCCTCAACAACGACGCTGAGGGGGTCCTCGAAGCAGAGATCCCGGCGTTGCTTGAAGATGCTCGGGCGACATTGGATTCAAGTATTCGGCTATCCTATATACCAACATCGACTTCTGACCTACTGTTACTGACCAGGTAAAGGGCAAATTACGGGCCTTTTTTCAACAGGATCTACTTGCAATATTAAGATGGAGGCACGGACAATGGCCCTGTCAGCTGAAAACATACGATTGACGGAGATCATTCACCACTTGGATCATCAACAGGCAAAGCTGTCTATGGGTAAAGCTCCAACAGAGGCTCAGGCTCTGGTTCAGCAGTGGACTCTCGAGGAGTTGCTGCGAGTGCAGAGTTGAGGATGACTACGACATTGAGGAAATGAAGTCGTCGCATGCTGGATGTACTGTCGTGAACAGCGGCTTGGGGTGGGTTAAAGAGACATGCTAGGATCAAACCGAGTTTACAAGACAAGTCGGCAGTGCACCCGTTCACTCACTGTGCAATTAGCACGACGCAACGAGACTGAGATTCTTTGCATTGTCATGTGCTCCAAGCAGTTATCAAGAATATGCAAGAATATGCAAGAAGAATTCACTGTCCCTCTACGGTTGCATTTATCCCCTGGTCCCGCGCCCGGGTCTGATAGTGATCTGCCGTGGCTTGCTCATCTGTAATCACAACATGAGTGCATACAACCACAGCCAGGACGGTAGATGCAGGTGCATGCAGTCTTCCTGCTGGAAAACACATATTATGCTGGGACAGTTAAGTAGGGTAAGACCATTCATCCCTGACTCGCAGTACAACCGTCCACGGAAAGATCTCGGACGCTCGACTTAGCGTGGTCACATGTTAAATCGTATAGCAAGGTCGTGATAATTCCGAACAACTTCACAAGTTCATAATAGGACCAAGCCCCTGCTTGCCTTGCCTCTCTGCTAGATAATCTCATCGAGTCTACACCCGCGCCATAGTTCACCTCGAAGCTGTCGATAGACAGGAACCACTGCTCTCCATATCGAGTGACATAGTCACGACGTTCAAAACGGCATATCAGTTGGGAGGTCTCTGAGGATGATGTAACCAGACTCTCACGGACATCTACTTGGATCGAAATGAATGATTAAAGGCGCATACTGTGTTTGACAGCATCCCGCATCCTATGTACTATGATTCTCTTGCAACTCAAACTTTGAAGGCGACGTGCTTTTCGGTGCCCTTGCCACACTGGCTCATCATGACTGGCAGAAGAACCTTAATACGCAGCATAGCGGACATCTGCCACTGACATTTTGTTTCGAGATTTTGATCTTGGCGGTTGGCTTCACATACATCAAGATTCCATCATCTTCAGCATAACCCTAAACCGCCCATTGATCACGGGCTGTCACACACTGAGTTTTCCCATTCTTTCTGCTACGGCTTCCTGAGTAATTACAGAGAGATGTCGTGAGTTAATGAACTTCTCAGTTGCCATAAGGGATGCTGATCTTACAAGGCATTTTGTCCAATTGGTGAAGCACTTTGCGTCTTCAAGGAGGGCACATCTTTTCACGAAAAACTCTAGCGTGGCACGTACCAGTCATGCGCACGATCAATTGCTAGTGAAAACCTTCGGACAGCGATGAACATACAGGACATGGTACATTCTCGATTTATATTGTCTCGGAGAAACTGGAACATCAGACGTGGTTTCTGGGATTGGAGATAGCGGATTGATGAGTATGACTTGAAAACAATGTTCTCTGATTTGTTAATTGTCCCACTGACTTGAAGTTAGATGGAACAAAGATTCTGGAAGTAAAGCTTGGCGAAACAGATTGCAAATTTCATTCGGTACAAAACCAACTACATTGTACGTAGATTAGGGAGTACCAAGCCTGGATAGGAGGTTACGAATCACTAACACTTGTCAATGGTTGAGTTATAATGTTGCATCATTATCTGCATCTTTTCTTACAAAGCCACGAGACATAGATAGTGTGTTAAAATTCGTATCATAAAGATTGCTAGTCACTGATCATATATCCTATCAGCACGTTGCAAACATGAATGAAGGATTCCAGCGCAGTCTCAAGCATTTGGACCTCCCATATCAGCTTTCTTCCGTCGTCCAAGGTGTGCCTAGCTTGCTATGTTTCCCAAGCTTGAGCGACAAGGATAGTAATGGTGTGGAATCGCACTAGGCTCGAACACAGGGGCTAAGCTAGATGTTGCAACAGTCTGTAAGCACAGTACTTCGTACCAATCTGAGCTCCCTCACTGGGATTTTCTCTCTGCTCAAACATGCAACCGAGTACATTTAATGCCATGCTGAAGCAGAGCGTTGTGCCCGTGAACGATGTTTCTATCGGCACTCACTGCTGAGGTGCGTACCTCTGCTGGCAGTCAAAGCCGGTAACACGACTACTTATTAACAAGTTAGCCATTGATTCCATTCAGTTTCGGCCGCTCATCGCTTTGCGAGCATTCACACCTCAACCGACTGAACGTTCCTAAGCAACAGATGGGAAGGGGGAATAAAGCCGTTGCCCAAGGATTCAGGAGTTGAAAACTGACCATGTCTCATTCAATCCACTCGTCCGAATGGCCACTCTCTGAACACTCAGTCGTGACATACTTTGACATGTTGGTATCAAAAGTTTCAGTTTTCGAATCACAACTGTGGCCCCGTGAAGAAGTCTGACTCTCCGGTACTCTAAGAGATATCTCGGTCTTGTTATCCTACAATGATCAGTTCCACTAGCTCAAGTGTTAAGCGGAAAGAACATAAAAAAACTCTATATTTTTTTTTTTAAAAAAAAAGAAAGAAAGAAAGAAAAATGCTACCTCCTTTCATATGGAACATATCCTCCTGCCAAACCAATGTGTCCGCAGCACACTGCGTAGGAAGTCTACACCACTGCCCAATATTAAGCTGCGTAATGACGCCACCAAAGGCTGATGACAGCT
Organism: Balansia obtecta B249; assembly: GCA_000709145.1. Classification (NCBI taxonomy): domain Eukaryota; kingdom Fungi; phylum Ascomycota; class Sordariomycetes; order Hypocreales; family Clavicipitaceae; genus Balansia; species Balansia obtecta. Next base: position 81,392 of record JFZS01000051.1, read on the forward strand.
TTGTGGATGACTGTAACCTTTGTCATACATGGGGTGCATACATATATCTGCAAACATTTGCAGACCGCTTCGCTCGCATGAGAGGACTACAATCATACTGTACCAAGGCATGTCATGTCATGACATGCACTCCAATCCAGATTCAGAAAGCAACACCTTGTATATTCACACAAGATTGACAGTTTATACGTCCACAATAACTGGAAAACCTCATCATCCCAATATCTTCATTCTTCTTTCATAGTATGTACACCGTTTTTCTGCATCGGTCGTGATTCAACTGACACAAGAATCGTCAGTGATTGATCTGTGCGACACGTCCATAAATATCCCGACCCAACATCCACTTGATGGCAATGCTGGGGTGTGACAAGGACCAAGCCTCCCAATAGCAATCCTTGCTATAAGAACAAATCATATCGGGCATATTTAATCTCCATCTCTTCCTTGCCTTGGGGGAAACCCGTGGGGCAAATCTACGATCTGATGTCCTATGTAATTACCAGATTGCGCTATCCGCCAACAACCAACATACCAATACGTCCGTCTCGAACAACTCGACCAAGAAGTATTAAAACTTGGCCTTGGTCTACTGGCTCTAATCTTCTCATACTTTTCCACAATGACGGCAGAGTTCCGAGAGGAATTTCGCAGCGCTCAGCGTCGCATTGCCGAGACAAATAGGCAAAAGGCCGAGCTTATGGTCACTATCGGCTTGCTCGACAAGAAGATCCACGAAACAACACGGTATCTCATGCAACAAGAGCAAAGGAGAGCTGCCGCGCTGTTTGCCAGACCCAGGTCACTGGCACTAGATGAAGAGGTGGCCCGGTTGACGAACGACGTGGACTGTCTGAAGGACTGTCTAAGAGGTTTGGAAAATTCCAAGTACGTCACTGTGGTCCAGATACGAGAGTTGGATAGCAGGTTGGCCGGAGATAGGCGGATTTTGGAGGTATGTCGGGTTGACTGAGACGACAAACCGTTTGTTAGCATCCTAAACTGGGGCTGTGCGGATTTTGACAAGCCGAAATGAACGAGAGATGAATAACGAGTTACGGTTGGTGTCGAAGATTTTATTTGGTTTTCTGGAATAGGAAATACGCCTTGCTCCGGGCAAGCAATGTCATTTCTCCCATTGACGGCGTTTGGCATCGTTTAAAAAAGGGAAATGTTGACGGTATATCCGATGTTCAGATTGGTAGCGGATAAGGCCTCATATGACGGCGCATACAAGGTTTCGGATACACAGGAGCCAAAGGCACCTTTAGAGCATTTTTTGGGGAGAGGGTTTAGAGAATGAGAAAAATCAGTATCAGCTTGCCTAGCATTGTTTTGCCTTTTACCATAGACAATGCCTACCCTCGATTACACATAGCTATTTGATCGATATAACAGGGCATTATACACAAGTCCAGCTGGTCTCCGGGCGACAACTTCAGTCGATGTTTGCTGGATAATCTGGTAATGTAGTGGCAGACCAGACTTCGATTGAAATATGTCAGGTCGAAATGCCTCCTCAAAATGACAAGTTTTGTAGAAGGGCATCGGTACCGCTAATAAGACTGAGATAGCTTCCACAGATCAGCAGCTCACCGGTCTGTTGAACCAAGGAAGAAAATGATTGCAAGCACTAGTGCACTCAGGTGTATGATGGAGGTTGGTTTTGGAGGAATTTGACGCCAAAAATAAACCCCCTTTTGTTGTGGGTGCCCCAGGCATCAGTAAGTTCGATTACAGCGTGAGGATCACGTGATATTAATGGACCCCTGCACAAAGAAGATGGAAGAGGGAAGGAGAGGTAAGAGGTGTGTGTCATCACGAGGACACAAAGACACAAAGACGCGTCCTACCATCTAATGCCTAATACGAAGAGACCAACTCCGTATCTGTTGTACCCTCGCTCCTTCACTCTTGTGTATCCCACAGGACTGGCACAAAAGTAGTTGAAAAGCACGTGGGGCCAGCGTCATTCATTCTTGATCAATGATGATGCTGGGTTCGGTTATGGCTCGATTATGGCCAAATCACAGCAAAGCCCCTAGCGCGCAGTGTGATTGAGCATTATCTTCTTGACAGCCTTCCTGTCCCGTTGTGTGAACCGGGCGATGATGGAATTGAGATCTAATTTGATTACTTATTGCCGAACCCGTAAGCCGTTTAAGAGCCATGACCAGCGTTGATTGATCGTCCCAGAATCAGCCGAGCATAGAGCTTCCAGGCACATATCTAAGCTGCCTACGTCATCGTGCGCAGAGACGATCGCAGCCACTTTGTGCAAACATGGGAGAAGACGCATTGTGCACGACGTGCTGCATTTTGCTTGTCCCTTTTCTCTTTTTTTGCGGTGTGGACTCTGGAACGTTGGAGAAGGAGTACCGGGATATTCATGCGCCGCACATGCAACTTCAATGATCGGGCCACTCCAACTATCAGGTGATACACCCAAAGATTTTCTACTACGATTTGTCAAGCTCTAACGGGAAGCCTAGGTCGATGCAGCCAGGCTTGCGGAGCGAGTCGCTGCTTCCGCTGTGAAGCTCCTCATGGGCAACGTCACCTTGTATTAGATGACAGGAACATGGCGGCCAAACTCGACACTCAGACTAACTTCGCATGGAAGGTACTGGAGAGATCTGAATCGCCGTCGTCAGACTTCCAGTCAGTGTAGCCAATTTGGGGACGGTGATGGTGATGGTGATGGCGTTGGGTGTCATCGAGGTGAATGCTGAAGCAAAGCGAGCTCTTCTCGCTGATGGTACGCTAGTATCATCCCCAAGTTGATGTCGTATTGCATACTGGTCATCATTTTACGATGAAGAGCACTAGCAGATGTATCAGCCTCTGCTCTCTGCTCTACTTCTCCACGAACCTCATTGGTGTCGGAATACGTACGCAACCCACGTCCGGAGGGAATCTCTGCAAAGTGGCTTGCCAAGTGAATGCTTTCTCTCGGAAGCTTGTATAAACTTGTGTTGAAATCGCTTCCATCGAAAGCTCTACCGCACTCGGGATGAATGTTCCTTCTACCCGTGCAATATCTTACCAGACTGCTCTCGGGACAACCAGGCTGTCCAATCTATCAGGCCACCGACTAAACATGTCCTTCATGGACGAGATTCCAAGACTTATCACACGCTTCGGGGAAGAACCAAGGACCTTCCAGCCAGACAATCGATGGCATCGACGACGAGTTTTTAAGCACATGTGTCTCGAGTTTTATGTATGCATCCCAGGACAGCTCTCTTTATCAGATGACAAGTGCACTCGGAAATAGGCTGACAAGTCGCAGACACGATGCAATCAGCCAAGGCCGTCCCATGTTTGTTTTCTTCGCGTGCTGTCTGCGTGGGATAAGGTGCGGCAGCCTTTACCGACCGACCAGGAAGCGTGGAGGGAAGGAACGAGTCCAGCTCGAGTCCCCAAGAAAGATCCCAACACTGTCACCACCGATGCCTTTTCCTCATCTCCTAAATATCCATCCCTTCGTCGACATCACTTTTTCTTTTTCATTTTTTGCTGCTACCAAAATCTGATTTCTCGGATGAGTGCCCTTCAACGAGTATATCAATCAACGTCATCGCCAAGCTCCTCGAGGCATCTGCTGCCGACGTCCAAAGAACCGTTCTCAACGCGCTTCTTCCATCCTCTCTGACCATGAATGCTTGCTTCACCGCAAGCACCAGCGCCACATATGGCGCCTCGGCACGCCTACCTGGTGACTACAGCTACTCGACCATTTTGGCCACGATGCCGCGTCCCCACGAGGCTCACCGCCGGCCATCTTGCACTCGGACTCGGTCCGCAGGGAAACACGCCTCTCCTCCTCCCCGACAGCGAGCCCAAGCTGAACCATCGAAAGTCTATGTTTCCCTTCCGTCGGGCTTGACGCTACCTCGGTCGACACTTGCCAAAGGATCGGCCAAGTCGTCGGGCGAGAGGAGAAGCTCTTCACATCTTGTCCCAGCCTCGCCGCAGTCGCAAACCCGAACTTTTCGATATCATGATGATGGTGCAGGAACAGAGAAAAGGCCAAGCCTGAACGAGGTTCGGTTATGGACCGAGCCGGCGTGGAACTCTGAGGCCTGGTCAAGGACCAACAGCGGTAATGCAAAGTCAGCTCCGAGGCCAAAGAAGCATTCGAAAGGGTTATGGGCTTGTTTTGGCTGATCGGTGATATAGCGAGTACGCAATGCGGGCGCCGCGTTTGTTCACCACGCTCTGAACTCGTTGGGCTCTTGGCCTTGCTTCCGGGAATGCATTTCCTCCTGCACAATAGGAGTCCTGGCCAGAACGGATTGAAGACCTACCTTTTGACACTTGACGGCATGACTCATTTCTGTTACTATACTACCGAGCAGTTTTACCCAGTAATGATAATATGACTCTTGTGCTAAGAAGAGAAGCTCCTCGAGGCCAAAGCATCGTCTCCATTGTAGTCGGTCTCCCTGGCCAAGTATGCAACGTGAAGCCAAAGGTTGATTTACATGTCTCATGGCCCTTTTCCATCGTGGTCCCTCTTGTTCGCCAACTTGATGTGGTCGAAGCCATAGATATTGATCTCACCCTTTACCCAGCTCTCGTACCTGCCTTTTCAAGGATAAGCCCAGCTACGTTGTAAGCATGGATAGCGCACGACGACGACGACGACGACGACGACTCATCACAAAATGACTCCTCCCAACTCGCAGTATTAGCGCAACGCCACCTCCCGCCAACCTACGACGTGCGGTGCCCAAAGACGCTCTCCACCCCAAGCAAGACTGACACACACCTCCAGTAGTAATATGATAACGTGACTAGATACGATAATCCCAGCACAAACGGCGTGCAGTCTCGACTGCCCATCCTTCGAGCCCCAATACGTCAAATATACATAAATGGCCAGTACCAGCAGGTCCGAGGAAGACGAACCACCATGTGCGTGGGCAATCCGCATTAGTTCACGCAATACTAGGACCATCTGCTTCGCCTCGCATTTCATAACAGGCCATGTGTTGTCAGACGGCCATCCTGCATGGACGGTTCTAGACTCTCACTGCATTGGGCCCAGAGGACGTGCAGCGATGCCACGCTGCAGATGCAAGCCCCTTGAGCTGGGGATGCCTTGGCCAGTGGCGCAGCCTTATTGGCAGGGCATGGGGGACTGAATGCATACCAGAATGACACGTTTCACGGAGGGAGATACTGTATGGTTTTTCACGACGAGCTGCAGCACGTCCGGCAGACCTCAACAATCGTCTCACAGGGCGTACGTATTACGGACAGACAAGGCCGAGCAAGATGGGGTAAGTTGAGACAAAATCAGTTTATGCAGCCATCGCCAGGCAGACCGCATGGAGGCGAAAGAGAAGCAACCCAGAATAACGCACATCGATGCTGTGAAAAGACAGAAAAGGGGGAGGGCGGAAACTGCTGAGAAAAACACGTATCCAGCTCCATTCAATAAAGCCAGTGCCATACAACAAATAGAGGGGTATCAAAAAATAAATACACTTTAAAAACATGGCACAAGGGATCCTCCATTCCCTTCTCTCATCTTTTTTTTCTTTTTTTGTCCTTCTTCCAGCTCGCCAGTCTTTTCTTTGATGTCCTGTTACTTCCAGACTGGGGGGGGGGGGGGGGGGCGCTGTGCAGTTTTTCTGTAGATAATGCCCGAAATTTCGCCCACGTAGGTGCGGCGCGCATGCATGTATGTGCCCGTTCTGTGATTCCTGAGCGCGTGAAACCGATGGTGCAAGAGTGGTTGGCCCATCCTAACAGGGCCAATCGAGATTGGAGTAGAGAACAGTGTGGAAAGCAACGAGTCGTGGCTGATGATTTTTTTTTTTTTGTATGAAAGACGCTCCTTGGAATGCATGCTGCCTGAAGCGGAGCAGGATGCGAGGTGGCGTCGTATGAAACAAGGAAGGAGAACAGGGCTTTGACATGAAAGAAAAAGGGAAAAAAAAATCAAAATAAAAATCAACCAAGCCTAGCATTCACTGCTTTTGAGGCGCCTGATTAATCGGCGCCTTGGCCGGAAATCACCCTCCGAGATTGCCCTCGACGGTCCGGATGTACCTCGATGTCCGGACAACTCGGACATGTCGGTACTGGATATGGCGTTCTCGTCATCATGCGGCACCATGGTACTATCGCGCCACCAGTAGAACATGACATCGCATTGCCAACGCCAATGGTCCCGGATCTTGAGTCGACTGGACCCGAAAATCGATTGGAGGAACAATACGTTCACTGGGGAAATACGCAGCTGATGAAGCAACCACTTGTTCACCATGTCTGCTTTTGTGTCTGCCACATGTCCCTGCAGCAGGGTTTCAATGCTGTATTCCTTCGCCGCGAGCCGTTGCTTCTCGGTTTTCCAAGGGTCATCTGGAGGCAGTCGGGTCGCCGCCCTCAAGGCCTGTTCTGCCGTCATAGGCCATGGGTTCTCTAGGAAATGGTCCGGCTGAGATAGAAGCTCCGCGTAGCGTGGATGGGCCAAATTACGATGGTTCTGGAGAATATCAGCCGTGCTGTCCAAGTAGAGGTCCTCATAACTCATTTCGGGGTGCAGAACATAAGCCATCTGCACCGACAAATGCTTCTTCATCACTCTTTTTTCCTGACACAGGCGCTTCAGTCTCTGCACCTCGTCTTCCAGCTTGGCTATCGATGTCTTCATTGACGCTTCATCGGCTGGAAATTCGGCCAAGAATGCTTCCGCGTCAGCGGATTGGTCTTGGCCTGTGCTTTCACGAAGATTGCGTTCGTCTTCGTACTGTGAGTGTGCGAATAGCAGGTCTCGGTAATCATCTTTCATGTTTTCCAAATCTCCAACTGCATCAGAGAGCTCCACATAAAGTGGATGAACATCCTCTAACGGCCTCTCACTCTGTATCCCTATAAGTTCATAGGGCGTATCGGCGCTGAGAGTTGGCGCCGCATCGGATGTACTTGTACGTACGGGCGCAGAAGCGGCTCCATCTTGTCCATCTTGTCCTGCCGAAAGGAGACTGAAGAATTTGGTTTCAAGGGCACTGACCTCCTCTTCTTCTTCATCTAGTTCGATTTCGAGTCGCTCATAGCTCGCTTCTCTGAAATGATAGTCCTCTCTAAGCTTCAACATGTCCGCCATCCGACTGTCCAGAAGCTTCAGCGACGACAAGAAAGCATCGCTCCGTTGGCCCACTAGTAGTGGACGAATAACAGTCATGAAAGCATTATCAGCCTCTTCTTTATGCGAACGTAGTTTACGAAGCTCTTTGCGTATTGTGGTCATCTTGTCTCTTGTGTCACAGAGCTTTGCTCTCTTTTCCTTTAGTTGCTGCCAAAGTTGCTCGACTTCGGCATGAGACGAGTCGGAAACTGCATGTGATTCCGCAGCTTCATTCTCAGGGGCTCCAGACAATGGATAATGTGTTGTCTCCCGCCGCTGTGTTCTTGCATGATGCTGAGATTTTTCATACTGGGTTACCCAGTTTGTGATCCGGTTTGTAGCAGATGACCGGCTTCGCGGGTTAGACATATGGCTACCTAAGTGGGCAGGGAGCTGTGGCGGAAACTGTCGAGCATTGCGATAAGCAACAGGATCCTCTCCTGACTCGACGTCTGTGCTTATCGAGCTGGCAATCTCCTGGCTCATCCCAGATGAATGCAGAGACTCAAGTTTGTTGCCAATGCTGAACTGAGCATGTTCGCTATTATCTGGATGCAAGACGATGTCAAAGTTGAAGTCGTCTTCCATTCCCTTCCGCGGAAATGATCCTTGTGAAAGTGACGAGAAGGGGCTTTGGAAGCGTTCAGCGAACTGGTCTCTGTATTTAGGCAATCCGTACATCAAGGGTAACGATTCGTTGGTATAGGTAACGGTTGGTCCCTCTTCAGCCGTGGGTGGTACTTTTGGAAATGTTTTAGACAGATGTATTGCCAAATTATTCTGTCCAAATCCATTTTCCGAGGGAAAAGTATGAGACAATCCCGGTATATCATCTATTAGATACTTGTTGAGTATAGAAGAAACATCCACAAGCGGTTGGCAATACGAACCATTACCAGTATGAGCTTCTCGTGGCAAAGCATCGTGTGCAAGCTCTAGAATTCGACGAGGCTGATTCATTCGTCTCAAGAGTCGACCGGGCGGTGGTGGCGGCGGTACAGCACCTGGGATTGGTATTGGAATCGATGGCGTCCTTCCGTCATGGGTTGTCTGTGTGTCTGTAGTGCTGGAAGACAACGGCCGTCTTGATCTCGGGGGTGAATGTGGATCTGGTGTTGTAACTCGGCTCGAGATGCTGGACGCATCGCTTTGCAGTTTCCAGCTATCGCTGCCTTTCATATCGTCGTCCTCACGTGAAGAGGCCGTAGTGGCTAGCTTGTCCATTAGCGAATCCGAACCCATTGATTCATCGGCGTGAGCAGCTAGGTCGGAAGCAGCTACATCCAAGTGCTGGGAAGGCGATGATGCGACATCGTCTCGTGCTCCCACGACAACAGGCTGCATAGTGAGCAGCTTCCAACAACCTGCTCTGAGGCGATGACTTCCGTTGCTGCTACACCTCGTACTGAGCAGAGAGACTGCGTCAGCGACGGGCAGCGGCCGTAACGTGTCTGGAATGGAGTCATCCGAGCCTGGCGCAACGGTCAAGTGAGTGCTCCGTACTGAAGCCCAGAGACTGAAAGACACACCGAGTATAGACAGAGTCCAAATCGGTCGGACGAGGTTTAATGGTGGTGGCTTGGGTAATTGTGGTACGGGTGCACCTCCGTTCGTTGTTTTAAGTCGCCGTCCGCGGTCTATGTGTGCGTCTTGCCGAGATGATCCTCCGTCTTACCATGCTACATTTACATCTGGGGAGCGCAGCAGCTAGGCAAAGTCTCTCTCTGTCTCAACTCCGCACGCCGTACGAATTGTGGCTTTTAAGCCTTTCCGTCAGCTTGTCTGTGTGTTGCCGGGCAATGTGTTTCTCCCCTTACGACTTGTCGGTAGCTTTCAGATGGCGGGTGTATGCTCAACGTGGTTGGCTTGAGCTCGGTCAGTTTGTTGCTATGTTTTTCTTTGCAAAACCAGTCTTGACTTCGTTGTCAGTCCAGAGCCTTCGTTAGAGACACAACAAGCCTTGGCAAGCTTTGGTAGTGAGCAATGTGCAAACGTGGCAGAGGCTGGCAGAGGCGATCAGATGCATGTCGAAGGATGTGCTAGGAATTTTAGTAGCGGCACACACACACATCCCTGCAGGTCTCAAGACAGGATGATTAATGATTAATATGCCACGGCTGATTTTCCGTGTTACCGAGGAGCATGACAGCTCGACTGCTTCGCCTACAACTGACGAAACGGTCGACTGGTCATTGTTGTGAGGTGACGAAGCGATACACCTGAAGCAGACATCTCGTGGCAAGGGCCAAGTTGCAGCCTTCCAGCCGCCTTGTTCCTGACGCTCCTTGTTGCTGCTGTTGCTGCTGTTGTGTCTTTGTGTTTTCGTTCTTTTGCTCCTTTGCTCTTCTCCTCTCGCTTCCCATGAGGTCCCCGAAACTGAAGGGACAAAAAGACTTTGCAGTAATAGTCCGTAGGCACGCGTGGGGATTTCAAGACGGGGTCCCGCAGTCTAGGGCTAGTCCATGTTTTGATTACGGGGGCAGATGCACAGACCAGGGCAGCTCTTATTGGTTGGTATTGTGGCTACGTGGTCACACTACACTCAATCCACTGAATGGCGGATAAACGGCGTCGTTAAGGGTGGGCGGCTTGTGGGTCCTTTCGCCCCAAGCAGCCAACGTGAGTGTCGATCTTACCCGCGCTGTGCCCCGCTTTTGGCTGGCATTTCGCACTATTAATATTAAAACTGGAAGGCGCGGGCTGTTGTCCTGAGCTAATAAAAAGAGCTAGCAAACTTGGGCACATTAATGGAAGGAGCAGTTGAGGGTAGGTAAGGTGGAGGGGCTGCTTGCCAGTCTCCTGAGCGCCTGAGGCCAACTTGACGGCTGTCGTCACTTGTCATCACTGTCATCACTGTCATCACTGTCATCACTCAGCAAAAACCACCAGACGCCTTTAAAAATGATCAGTGAAACCATTTGGCTGGTCCATCCATGACTTGCTTCGCCAGCTTCTCACAGCTTCTCACCTTTTCATGTCAGTTCTCGAATCGATACTTTCAAGTCAAAGCACTGGGACATGTTACACGACTTTCGCTCCTGCAGATCAGGCGCTTGGGTGCCGCCCCGCAGGCTTGCTGTCACTAGCGCTTCCACGCAATCCGACGTGTCCTCATCACATTGTTGTTGTTCCGTTGCCTTAAATTAATCAAGTCTTTTGATACTAGCGCCTCCGGTGAGCCTCAACACCTAGTGTCCAAGTCTTGTTATTCGGATTTAACCGTTCGAGGCAGAATGTCTTGGGCTTGCAGGCTTCGGACTCCTGCCTGCACACGACCTGCACACGAATGAGCCGCAATTACGAGAGCCCATGCATGCGAAGCACAGCACTTGTCGAAACATTCTGCGAAACGTACCGACTCTCCTGTTACGCTGAACCACAATTCATATGCATCGCATCGCCGTGCTACCTACCACAGACTGTCGCTTGCTACAGCTGTGCATTAGTGGGACTCCTCCCACCAGCGAGGGCAACCGAGTTTATACTTGGGCCAATGGAGGCACCAGAGGTCTATCCAAAATGATATGGTTGCTGTCTTCGGATCTATCTCGAGGTCGCAATTGAGGCTCTCTCTCGCCATGGCATGATGACTGGAGTATCCAATCTTTGTGGATGATAGGCTTGGTGCCAAGAGCTCGCAATCGTCCAGTTGCTGGCCCAGTGTCGTGCCGTTGGATTCAAGTCTTCCGGTGTCTAGTTGCCAGTCTGGGTACCGAGTCGAGTCCGGCACGTTTGTCCACTTGCTGCACTCCACTCCATCTCAACCCCATGCTGTCCCGTCCTATCTCTTCTTGGATTGGAGATACCATCAACCCACTCCATGGCCCTGCACCTTCAGATGCCAACCAACCAACCCAAGTCCACTCACTGATGCAGGCGCACCAACGCGGCGCGCGCAGAAAACGCCAGAGAGGGGAAGCAGGCCCACGGGGTCAACCCACGTATCACGGCAATGTAGTCTTTCACTTGCGAGGCTCAGGACCCGCGCCGCACTCACGAGGGATCATCTGTGCTCTTCTTTTCTGACCAGCTCCAATCATCTACTTGTTGCAACAGAAGTTCATGAGCGGGAATTTTGTTCGTTTATAGTCTCTCGGCTGGGCCGCACGTCTGCTGCAGCCTTCCTCTCCTTTCAAGAATCCCTCCAAGCCAACCTAGATACGCTGCAGTAGTGTTGCTGTGTTTGCCTTCAGGCATCTAGGTGGTCCCATTCAGCCTCGCCTTTGTGGACGCCTCGTAAGGGTTTCGTTGCAGCTCACGTTCCCATATCAAGCAAAGAAACTTTCGTATGCTTGCTGCCCAGGACTCAAAATGCCGCCTTGGAGTGACTGGTCAGAATGGGCCTTTGACGAGTCCCAGAACCTCATGTATCGAGTGAGGCAGGATCATCAAGGTATGGCGCAAACTGTCACTTCGAATTACTGTCCAAGAGTACGTTGCATGACTTATATGTTGAAAAAACTAGGAAATTTGGATTACGAGTATAACTATGAATACGGCATCCGCGCCGAGACTCCTCGAGGAGACTCGCAAACAATAGAAGCTTTAACAGCACAACTTGATGGTCTTTCGCCCGGCTCCAACTACGAATCGCAAGGTGAATTCTCCCCCATTCGGGAAGCACTGAGCTTTAACACCAGCGTGTCTTGCATTTATGGGCATGCTTCGGCTCTTTGTTTCTCATTACGATGAAAGCGTTGCTATATATATCGTTTTCTAACAGCCAAGACTTGCAGAATACGCACTCGATAGTGGACCGCAAGAGAAGCCAAGACAATCAAAATCGAAGGGAAAAGAAAAGGAAAAGGAACGAGACAGGGACAAAGAGAGGGACAAAGAGAGGGACAAGGAAAAGGATAGGAGCAAGGGCAAAGGCAAGGAAAAAGAAAAGGAAAAGGACAGAGGCAAGGAGAAGAGCAAGGACAAAGGGAAACATCATCAGAGTGACAAGAGCTCACAGCGCAAGAGCCACAGCCATTCGGGATCAATACAGCAGAGACATGCACCTCAGGCAGCAAGCGACAGCCCAGCATCACCAAATCAACCGCAATGTGAGTTGTGCAAACTCCAATCTGCGCTTGTTCAAACGTCTTGTCTGACAGCAATAGATGGATACGATTCTCAATACTACGCTCGCTCCGGATACCAGGAGCCCGCGGTAGGATTCACCGGTATGTGAATGAAAATAACAACTCGGCGTTCTTCAGATTTCCTTAGGTCTCGTCCAGCACCCAGTTCCTGTTTCATCGACAACTATTAATGACGAGTTCTTTGACAGCGCCAGTATCCTATGAGGCCCATGAAGCTAGGCAGATGCAACAAGCCATATTGCAATCGCAGCAGATGCAATATGGTCTCAATCGTAATGGAGCTGGCTCGTCCAGCAATGCTTATACCAATTCTGCTTATTGTATGTATCATTTCCTTGACAGTCTGCACTCTGGAGATTTTAAAGTTGTCACCATCTCTACAATCGCTTCTTTGTTCCAAATTTTGATGGCTGATTTGTCCTATCCAGCTTTCGAAGCAGATGAGGATGAGTCGATAACTCCCAAAGGAGCTGTGATTTCAGCTGGGGAAACCCAGCTCCAGGCAATAGATCCGAGTAAGGACTTGTGATTATCTTCTTGATCTGCAAGCCAATTTTCTCACATATAATATTATCAGGGTATCGGATTGAACCCTCGGGAAGATTCCAGCCAGGAGAGGTAGTACAGTTTCATCATGATTGACAGATTGCCTTAGCTAACCCGTCAAGCAGATCTTCAAAGTATATTGGTCCGAGCCTCAAGGTTCTACCGAGAACCGACTTCCCAGCGTGTCTGGCAAGCAGGAGATACAGAACAGATTTGGCATGAAGTTCTTCGTCGGTTTTAGACGGTTTATTGTCATTGCGAATGATCAAGGTCATTGCACCTGTGTGTAAGTTGATGGCATCCACCAGCAAGCCATGAGAGGACTGAGATTCAAGTACTTATGCGTCGCAGGCCTATTCTGACATATGGCGGTAAAGGATGCAACAAGCCTGGTGTAAAGCCCGCCAAGCATGGCATCATCTACGAATACGGGCACAGAGCTAGGATGCTGGATGGTGAGCCCAGACTGGGCTTTCCTGCAGTACAGGCGCGCATCACCGAAGACGGAGAGAGATTGTCCAGGGAATCGCGCGTTAACTATTCCAAACTGGTGACAATCGAGCACAATATCAACGTTTTCTTCATTGGTTCAATTATGCCAGAAAGCATGCAAAACGTCGAAGACGCAGTCAACGAATGTTGGTCTAAGAAGGTGCATCAGCGAAGAAGACCTTGAAGCATGGAGAGACAGCGTCATGATTTGCACACCGCGCCGTTGTTTCTTTTAGTCAACATGATACATTCCGAACCAACGTTACCTGCCGTTCCATCTGATCACCCTCTCGGCCTTCGTCCCAGGGAGGGTCACATATTGAATACGTTCCACATCGCAAACCCATGGGTTCAGGTTTGTGATATGATCATAGCAATCCGGAAAAAATGCCCACTCAACCACTATAAGACAGTCTGCTTGTGAAAGGCGGACGCTTAGAGTGAATGATTGGACCTTGAATCACAAGAGGCCCGAAACTTGGTAGCATACCTATTCGAGCAGTCTTTTAACGTGGCATGGCACTGCACCCTGAGATTTCTGGCCAGCGGCGCTATTTACGAAGGGATATCATGGCGTTTGGACAGCTGACGATATTTTTTCCGTTATGCATTCTATGTGTCACACACACACACACACACACACACACACTCTCTCTCTCTCTCTCTCTCTCTCTCTCTCTCTCTCTCTCTCTTATTAATTTCCTTGCGACTCTCTCTGTCTCTCTCTCTGTCTCTCTACGTTCCATGTTGTTGCTATATTTTCCTACATTTCCTGTGTGTGTATTCTGTTTCATTGTCACGACCTGCTCACTATTGCTTCGTTCTTGGGTAACGGCAACCTTCTCAGACCAATTTTGCTACAGCAGTGGAACAGCAGATTTATGGTACGAGCACGCTTGCTACAACAATGCAGCGCATACTGAGTGACAGCAGAGCTGCCACAGCATGGCATGGCTTTTGTGGTGCACCCCTGTCATTCTTTCTTGCTTGAGTACTTCATTCATTTGTCCAATGCTTGCTTGTACTTGCTTCATGATTGCCTTTGCTTTTCGTGGATTCTTCTAGTCTGTTTTGTATGAAATGAGGCATCGTGCGCACTATAGGTGCGCCGTGTGGTGCAATGACGACAATGAATGATGTCAACGCTTTGATGATTGATCAATGAAGATGTGTTTCCTTACGCAGTTGACCATGCTTCGCCCAGCGTTCTCTTTATGTGACGGGTGATTTGACGCTACCGAATTGCCAATTGCACACCTTGACCGGACCTCGGCAACCGCTTTCCCCGCAACATTTCCCAGAACGGATTGCCGAGGTGTGGCTCTGAACGAGACAGTCCACCGAGTAAGTTTAATCCATACTACCAAGTTCCAAAGCCCATTCTGCGTCCGAGGCAGCTTTTGTAATAATGTAGGTTTCCAAGCCGGCTTAGCCGACTGGCTTCGACCATAGCCTATGGGAGTTTCTGGTCGACTCGCTTGCTGGTGACTCGAGCGTCAAACTATCCCGGCCCAGTTCTCGTCGCCTTTGCTCTCTCTCTCTCTCTCTCTCTCTCTCTCTCCCACTCTCTCTCCCACTCTCTCTCGCAACAGCTCTACTCCCTTAGAATTGATCACATTCACCAATATGGCCGAAACGCAATTGAGCGACTTCCCCTCCCTCTTCTCACTGAAGGGCAAGATCGCTGTAGTCACCGGCGGTTCGCGTGGACTTGGCCTCCACGCAGCGTCAGCGTACGTATTCTCCCCATCGGATGCTCCCACCGCTCTATTGTCCAGCTGACAGCCGTTGCCGACAAAAAAAAAAGGTTCCTCCAGGCCGGCGCCTCCAAGGTCTTCATCTCGTCCCGCAAAGCATCCGCCTGCGACGCAGCCTGCGAGGCGCTCAATGCGCTGCCCAACCGCCAGCCTGGGGCCATGGCGATCCCCGTGCCCGCCGACTCGTCCACGATGAAGGGCGTGAACGACCTCCTCGCGCAAGTCAGGAAGCACACCGACCGCGTGGACATACTCTTCGCCAACGCCGGCGCCACCTGGGGCGAGGCCTTCGACACACACCCCGACGAGGCCTTCGCCAAGGTCATGGACCTCAACGTCAAGGCCGTCTTCAACACCATCCGCGTCTTCACGCCGCTCCTCGAGAAGGCCGCGTCGCCCGCCGACCCGAGCCGCGTCATCATCACCGCCAGCGTCGCCGGCTTGGGCCTCGGCACGCTTGGCGCCCAGGGCACCTTTGGATACTCTGCCAGCAAGGCCGCCGTCATCCATCTCGGCCGCAACCTGGCTGTCGAGCTGGGCCCGCGCCACATCACGGTCAATTCTATCTGCCCCGGGTTTTTCCCCAGCAAGATGTCGAATGGGCTGCTGAAGATTTCTGGGGGTGCAGACAAGGTTGCGAGCAGCAATCCCATGGGCCGACTGGGTGCTCCTGAGGATATTGCCGGTGCTGTTGTCTACCTGGCTAGTCGGGCTGGGTCTCATGTCAATGCTGAGGCCATTGCCATCGATGGCGGTGCGGTGTGGGCTCGAGGCGAGCTCGCTTTCCAGGGTCAGGGGCATTCGAAGCTGTAACGTGTTTTGTTGTCCTCTTCTTGAGCCCTGGCTGTGGCGTATGAATAGATAGACGGTCATGCTTTGTGCTTCGTCCATAGTAGGTGCTGACTGGCTTCCTTTTGTGTGTCATTGCATTGGCACTCTTCCAATGGCGAGCGAGCATACGTGCCGCCCCGCGTGGGCGGAAGGGAGAAAAGGTACAGAGTAGTACAGGTTCGATTTGCACGACGCAATACGTAGGTCGTGTTCTATTAATAGTTGTATTTCTTGCAGGAGGCGGGACCGCACCCTCTCTAGTTATGCTGCTAACCTGCCTCTCTCAAAAACTTTCATCCACGCACGTCGTCTAGCGAGTTTCAAAGTCTTTGTGGTGATGGCCCATCGTCATGCATGCCCCCTCGTCACTTGCCCTATGGCTTGCGCGCAACCCAAGCAGTCGCCTTGTACACGGTTCGTAGCATGCTCTCCTGATCCTGAATGTACGGGGCGTCAATTCCAGTCTGCGACCACTCGATTTGGAACCCTAGTGTCCCCAAGAGTGTCATCACTTCATCATTTGATAGCTCGAAGCTGCCTGGGTCAGCTATGCCGGATGAGTTGCTGAAGTCGTGCTCGCCATCGCCGTCGTCGTCATGTCCATGGTTACCTGGGGCTTGGTTCTCAAAGTGCCATAGCAGCGGACCAACATTGACGAGAATGCCGCCGGGACGCAGGCAGTGGTAAATAACTTCTAGATACCGAATCAGATTTGGCGCCGTGTCCAAGAAGAACAGGCTCGCAACGGCATCGTACGCCTCTTTGTGATCGTCGTCGGCATAGAGGCATAGAAAGTCGGCTGCGCACATGGACATGCTGCCGGGGTTGACACATTTGGCCAGTTCCGTGGCTGGGTGCATATCGGGAACCTTGTAGTCTCGAAGGTGATTTTGCCGCGTGAGATGGTTTGAGAAGGTGTGTATCCAGGGGTAGATGGTGTACTTGCCGACCATGTCACACTCGTTCAGGATGTGGGACGACGCCAGTAGCTGGTGGTACGAGATCTCATTGCCTTCGGCCTCGTAGCCTTTCCGGCAGAGCTCAAACACAAGTCTTCCCAAACCAGCTCCCGGTACAAGCACCTTTTGTTGACGGCCGTCGCCTACTCTGGCCTGCTGCTCTCCCAAGGCCTTCAGGATCGGCGCGTAGCACACGTCTCTCTCGGCTGCGCCTTCAACAGACCAGTCTCTGTAAAACTGACGAATCGTGCTTCTTGCCTTGTCGACGTCTGCGTGCTTGGCGACTCCAGCCCACTGCAGCGGGATCATGGGCTCACCCTGCGGCGACACGGTGGCAAGCGAGGAGAAGTTTCGCAGGCCGTAAGACACAACAGCCCGGGCTAACTCGGCATTGGCGTCAATGGCATCGTCAATCTTGTCCAGGGTCTCCAGGAAGTTAAAAGGCGGCGCAGCGAGCATTTTCCAGTGCTTCTCAGGGAGAGCGTAGAACGACCGGCGCCGCAGATGAGTGACGTTGAAGTGGGCAGTCTTGGCATATTGCCTGCGGATGGTTACTAGGAGTTAGCAACAAGTTTTCGGGGTTTCAAGCTTGAAAAGAACTGCATTGTGAAGCATGAGAAAGGCAGCACGCTGAGGATGACTGACTGAGTTCTGCGGCTCTGCAGCCAGGGGACACTTACGAAAACGAATCCAGAGCGCAGAAGATGACTCTGACTTCTTCCGGGTCATCGATGCTATCCTCTACACCATTCCAAGCACTTGCGTCCGAGGCAGATATTGTATCAGCTTCCCCAGTCATGATTGTTTTCCACTCTGCTGTTCAGCTAGACACCGTTCATCGTGACAAGCCAAGGTAATATGAGGAGAGTGACGAATCGGACAGAATGGGTTTATTTAGAATGAGAGAAAGATATGCAACCACGCTCGCCCACAAAGTCTGATCTTCTGCTCCCTGCACTGCTCTTCTTGCTTTCCAAGGCTTCTATCGCCAAATGGAAGAACGCAGCAACTTATTACGCTTTGATAAGACAGGTCGGTCCCCGCGCGCAAGTCATTTGGGATGGTCGGGGGGGGGGGGGGGGGGGGGGCCAATCATCCACCTGCGGACACCTGCGGACACCTGCGGACGCCTGCTCCGACCAATCATGTGACTTAACCATGGCACCGCAAAAGGAAACAAACGGAGGCTTCACGCTTTCTTGGCTTCTCTGCTACGCCGAGTTTCGTGCGTCTCGAGTCTCGAGCTGTCCACGGGCGTCGGTGACTTTGCCACAGTATGTCAGTGCTCGAGAGTCAGGTTTTCACCTCGTCGATACCTCTCCGTAACTCTCTTGACACCCGCATTTACCTGCGCCTCAGCACGCAGGCGAAGGCATTGGTGCTATCTCTCACGACGGCTACTCGAGATGAAGTAGGGAGTTCGAAGCCGATGGGCTCCTTTGTCTATGCTTTGCCAAATGTATGCATGCCACTAGTCCCCATCCCCCTTTTTCTGCCAGCAATGGGCCATTTCTTCTTGTACGTGTTTCATTGACAATGGATTTGATTCCACAGCGTCTTGATGGCCAGCGGCCCCTCGCAACCGCATTATTCCCGTCTGAAAGCACCTTAGACTTCACTATCAATCTTGCCAAACTTATGGCAAGGAAGACTCAGCTGCCCGTCTATGTCACCAACTCGGTGAGATTTACCGATGCCGGAATGGGCGGGACTGTGGATGAAGAGATCGAAGCTTTCCGAGATATTGTCGCGGTGACGCTGGACAAACTGAAAGTCGTGTGTGCGGGAGTGAACGGGGCCTCTTCTTAGGGCCAAGAGTTATGTCTTGGCGCTTATATATAAGTGTATGACGGTGTCAGAATGAATGGCCGGTCCTCTAAGCTGTATGCTATGTCGCTCGACTGTGACGGCAGTATTTGCCAATATTTTCTGTCAAAGTACCTACGAACGCCCATATCTACCTGATAGGTACCTACCTTCCAGGTAGCGTCACGTGCAACCCGGTTCCTGGTGATACCGACCAGCCTGCCATGCCATGGATGTTGTGACAGAGATAAGTAGAAGTACTATGCGCTGTATTGTCACACAACAGCTTTGGCTTTGACAAGCTTGTCACCCGGAACCGGGTTGGTGCGCGATGTGGGCAGGTGCCTTGGTATCTGTGGACAATACAATCGTACCATCTTCACGTCGTAGTACCCAGGTAGATGTAATCATCTCAGATATCGGTCGTCATCCACCAAAGCACAAGGCATTTATAACCCCTTGACATTCCTAACACTGCTGATGGTCGCACAGCGAGACAATGCGAGCAAGTTGGACTCTCTCCGTCAGCAGCGTCGATTGCCCGAAAGTTAAACGTCGTCAAAGTCGCGGATCGCGGATCATGTAGGGTAGGTGCGGCCCAACAGCTTCAACCAAGGCGCGCACACAACAACACAAAAACAGCAATGGCCACAATCCGGAGGTCGGAGGTCGGAGGTCGAATGACGGCTAATAAATTCCTGCCATTGGCACAAGAAGAGACATTGCTGTTTGATTTTGGAGGCGACCTCAAGGAACTGAGTCCTTCATTATCCGGGACCACAAATCAATCAATCCGGGTTATCGTTATCGCACCCCGCCAACCAGTTTTGGCATTGCGAAACTCCCGAAACTCCCCCGCCAGACATCGACGAGTCAGCGCACGGCACACTTTGGCTTGTCCTAGAGCTGTACCGCTTCGCCAAAAGGCTTTGGTCGGCGTATCGTTCAGTCAAGGCGCACATAAACTGATGCCATCAATTCGAAGCCCTTGTCAAGTACGGGTTTGAGTCTTAGAACCTGGTGCCCGCACCCCTTGCCAAGTCTCGAGTTCTCCTGGCGGCGAACTGCCCCGCGACCCTCAGAACATCAATCAGGTCGTATGTCATTATCGACCACCACTCTGTCCCTTGTCTCCCCAATCGTCTTCCGGTTTCTCTATTTCGAGTGTCGGCTAAGCACTGGACCAGGTATATCCCCCCCCCCCCCCCCCCCCCCCGTGGAGTATGCACCTGTCATAAGTCAACCCCATCCTCATCCTTGAAAAACCACCGATATGTCCTGGCAACCGGCTCCAGACTCCTTGAGGCAGCTTGCTGCTTGCCTCAAAGACTCTTTGAGTGGATTCGACAAAAACGCGCAAAAGAACTCCGAAGTGGTACGTAGCTTCCCAAGGTGCAGTTGGCTGCCGATATTGATGCACTAATGCTTTGCTTAGATGCTGCAGCAAGCGAAGAACTCACCCGATTTTAACAATTACTTGGCATGCCTATTTTCAAGCACGCAACCTCCACACGGCTTAGACTTCAACCAATCTGACTACCATGTTGTGCGATCGGCTGCTGGTATTCTGCTCAAAAACAATGTTAGGAACGACTGGAAGATGATACCCGAGGAAAGCTTGAAGTTCGTTAAGCTTGCTATACCCATTGGCTTGCAGGATGCAAACGCTCAAATTCGCAACTATGCTGGAAATATTGCAACTGAGGTCATCCGAAGAGGTGGTCTGCTTGTTTGGCCGGATCTTCTCCCTCAGCTAGTAGACATGTTTCGAAACGGTAGCGGCAATGTTCCCGATGAAGCACAGGAAGGTGCCATGTCCGCTATGGTCAAAATCTGCGAGGACAGTCCCAGGGTTTTTATGAGAGAAGTTGACGGACAACGGCCTCTAAATCACGTACTGCCGCAGCTCATAGCTGCTACTAAGAGTCCACTCGCCAAAGTCCGCGTTGGAGCCTTGACCGCAATCAATGTTTTTACACCTCGAGCCTCACAAGCCATGTTGAATTCCATTGATGAACTCTTGCAGCACCTTTTCGTTCTCTCCAGCGACGAGAGCCCCGATGTGCGGCGTCAGGTATGCCGAGCCTTTGTTCATTTGGTTGAAACGAGACCAGACAAACTGCAACCACATATTGGTGGTTTGGTAGACTATATTATTTCGCAGCAAAAGGGCGATGATGAGGACCTGGCCTGTGAAGCAGCCGAGTTCTGGCTAGCTATTGGCGAACATGTCGATTTGTGGCAGGGTCTTCAGCCATATCTTAGCAAGATTATCCCGGTCCTACTAGAGTGTATGGTATACAGCGGTGAAGACATTACTCTCCTTGGCGGTGCCTCAGATGACGAAGACGAGGAAGATAAGGAACAGGATATCAAACCTGCGTTCGCCAAAAAGAGCTTGAACCGAACCGCGAACGCCAACGGCAATTCTACCGATGAACATGAGGGTGGCGATAGCCAAGCCAAAATTACAGGAATGGATGACGACCTTGAAGAAGGCGAGATTGAGGACCTTGATGATGGAGACGAGGCTCCGGATGAGAAGTGGACGCTTCGAAAATGTTCCGCAGCCGCCTTGGACATATTTGCAAAGGACTTCCGCAACCCTGTCTTCGAGGCCATCTTCCCGTATTTGTCTCAGAATTTAAAACACGCCGATTGGCCTCATCGCGAGGCAGCTGTTTTGGCCTTGGGCGCCGTAGCAGAAGGATGCATGGAGGTTGTCGTGCCCCATCTGCCAGAACTCATTCCATACTTGATTTCCCTGCTTGAGGATCCCGAGCCTGTCGTTCGCCAGATTACGTGTTGGACTTTGGGTCGCTATTCGGAATGGGCCGCAGAGCTACCTGAGGGACAAAAGGAGCAATATTTCGTACCTCTGATGGATGGCATTCTTAGGAAGATGCTCGACAGAAACAAGAAGGTACAGGCTGCAGGTGCATCAGCTTTTGCAAACATTGAATACAAGGCCGGCTCTCATTTGGAACCTTACTGCGGTCCTATCATACAACAATTCGTTCGGTGCTTCGGAAAGTACAAGGACAAGAACATGTACGTCTTGTACGACTGTGTGCAGACACTGGCAGAACGTACGGGATCGCTTCTGGCCACTCCTGAACTTAAAGACCAGCTGATGCCGGCCCTCAATGAGAGGTACAACATCGTCTCCGACCAATCTAGAGAGCTTTTCCCGTTGCTCGAATGCCTATCTTACGTTGCGTTGGCTCTGGGTCCATCCTTTGCGCCATACGCTCCACCCATCTTTGCTCGTTGTATTAATATCATCCATATGAACCTGGAGCAGAGCCTGGCAGCGGTAACAAATGCTTCCCTTGATAGCCCCGACAAAGACTTCTTAGTGACCAGTCTCGACCTTTTGAGCGCCATCATCCAGGCACTTGGAGAGGAACCATCGACTCAGCTCGTCAAAAACTCACCTCAGCCCTTTTTCGAATTGCTCACATTTTGCATGGAGGACCCAGCCGATGAGGTCCGACAGTCTGCCTACGCTTTGTTAGGCGATTGTGCCAACTACGTCTACGGTTTGATGCGTGCCCACCTCAATTCCATACTTCCAACCGCTCTCAAGCAACTCGACCTGGATTCAATGCTTGATGACGAAGTTGGCGATGGCTTTGGAGCATACAACAATACTTGCTGGTCCATCGGAGAGATCACGTTGAAGCATGGGAAAGACATGGCCCCGTGGGTCCCAGGACTTCTGAAGCATCTTGTCGAGATCATGTGCAACCCTCGAGTGCCGAGAAGCCTGGCTGAGAATGCTGCCGTCGCTCTTGGCCGGCTCGGATTGGAAAATTCAGAAATACTGGCTCCTGCCCTTCCAACCTTTGCCGAGGACTTCCTCACTTTGATGCGAAAGATTGACCCGGCCGATGAGAAGGCTTCGGCCTTTAAAGGCTTCTCAATGGTCATTGTGCAGAATCCTCAAGCTATGGAGAAGGTCCTATTGGACTACTTTGTGGCGGTCGCTCAATATGAGGACTCCAACTTGCAAGATCCATTGAGGCAGGAACTTCATGATGTCTTTCAGCATGTAAGTTGGTCCGACACAGAATAGCACCTGTTCTGATTCGTGTATGCTAACCGAGAATGGCTGCAAAGGTCCTTAACGTGTATAAGCAAATGATGCCACAATTCAACGAGTTTCTTGCGCAGATGCGACCTCAAGATCGCCAGAGCCTCACCACGAGTTACTCGGTCTGATGTGGTAAACGACATGGCGACATTGTTTGACCGGCGTTGAGCTGCTGAAAGGAAGGGCTTGGCCCACCCTAGGCACAGCTGTATCATGGTGCATATCGAGGACGATATAGTAGCCCGCCGGGCCCGGACGGTGTATGGTATACCAAATGGGAAAGAGGAATCCATACGTCCGTCGGTGATGGAACGGAAAACATTATCGGAGGTTCAAATGACTTGCTGCGGAATGGACGCCGGTATATCACATAGCTTTTGTGATTTAGGCACTTGACGGATGGGGTTTCACGCATGCACACAAACTTCGTATTTCATGATTCCTTGGAACATCATGGTATCATACAAGCATTTGAATGGTTCGTTTGTTATTAGATAGTAGTCAAAGTAGATAGAGAGGGAGCTGACTTCACCAAAGATGCTGCCGACTCGAGGTAAAATGCAAAACCCGTTTGGTTCGACGCCAACTCCAATATAACCACACCATGATGATACGTCACTTTTGTAGCGCGATAAGCACGACTATAATTAAATTTGATATCTGGCATAAAACGGCGTTTTGGACCGGGAGGTGAGCGGAGAATGCCGAAAGATGTCGCACGTGGTTCAAGAATTTGGCAGCAACCTGGAGGGAAGGCGCGGGGGGACTCGGTCGTGCGTGCCAAGATTCCCTCCCTGCTCACGTTTGGATGCGATTTCTCATCAATTACAGTTTTCCAGGCCGGGAAACGTCCCAGCACCAGGACCAGCACCATGTTCACACCATACCACTGTGACATGCTGGTTATTTCACTGGCCGTTCGAGATTGCTTCTCCCTTGCACATCATGCGCCGGGGCTTTGCGATTCGGACCAGGCGGAGCAACTTTGTGCGCGCAAAGGGTCGAGGCCGGCAACCGAAAAGTGCGAGCATCTCAACGCCAGCATCCATCTATCCCATCCTTTCGACCGAACATCCATCCCATGACGATCTGGGTTCATCTTCTACAAGAGAACATGGCCGTCCAATCCAATGGCCATGATCCCATTCGCTCTAGACAACGTTGAGTGTTGTTGTGACACACCGAAATACATCGGCTTTCAGGGCGAGAAGAAATTCAGGCACTCACACCCATCTACCTACCGAAAAAGAGCATTTTTCAGCTTTGTGTGGTGCATATGGTACCAGGGCAGTCACAGTGGCAGAAATTGTCAGCAGACGTGTATCACCAGAGTGAATGCTGTTCGGCTATGCGTTTGGCGGAAATGGTGGACTTTTCTTTCAGGTGAGTTAACCTGTGGACCACTGCACGAAATTTTTGGCCGAACCACAAAGCGTTGCACATACATGCATCGTGCGTCAGGGCTGAAGGATGAGGGCTCCTTTCTACGTACGGAGCAAGCGGATCGATCCATGACTGACTCTGACTGCATAACAGCTCCCTCCCTCGTCACAAGGTCCATTCGCGTGGTGTGCCCAGTCTGAGTTGGGGATTTCTAAAATTAGGACGCCTCATCTGTCTTGGCGTTCTTTTGTGGGTTCGGCATCGCGGCTCACTGAGCAAAACGGCTTTCCGTCATACCTATCATGTACTTGTCCCCATAATACATGGCGGCCATGGCATGCCATGCACCGTCTTCGGGCCACAAGAGGTGGAATTTCTTTCAGAGGTTCTCGGCACAAAGGCAAACTGTGCCAAACCCCCGACGGCGGATCGTCCCAATAGCCGGTGGACAACCATCCCAAGCCTCGGTGTAACGCCGGTCACTCTGCTGACGATCCAAGCTAGGTA
Organism: Balansia obtecta B249; assembly: GCA_000709145.1. NCBI lineage: Eukaryota > Fungi > Ascomycota > Sordariomycetes > Hypocreales > Clavicipitaceae > Balansia > Balansia obtecta. The sequence goes on from JFZS01000051.1 coordinate 106,000, forward strand.
ACCATTTTGCACGATGGAGCATGCCATGCTCCGCGGACCCTGAAGAGGCTTAGGGCTGCCCTGGTCAAGGGACGGAATTAAAAACCTGTGCCCTCGCAGCTAACAGGACTGGCTCCTCAGACTCAAGTACCGTCTTTCTGTCTGGCGTCATATGTTGCAGGGCCCGAGTCCCTGCAGGCAACCAAGACAAGGCAGTAAGTAAAGAAGAGCCAGCCAGTCAGACACAATGGGCTCTCAACTAGATAACTCTGGCGGTTCTTTTGAGACAGGCTAGTTGCATTCACGCACGTATAGCGCTCGTGGAACCGGTATGCCGTACCCGACAGACCGCCTCCTCACTCGAAACAGCAGTGGGAATGCTTGACATGGCGATGTTGGAAGGCGCGGCATTCCAAAAGCACGCATTGGATTGGATTGTATGCGGTGACGCTGTGTTTTGTGGCCCAGGCACGCATCTGGCCGGCAGAATCTGAAATCAACAGCACCCTGTTATTGTTATTGGTGGCCGACTCGATCTATGATTAGAACTACCTACTTTCGTTCTCCGTTGTTGACTGCAAAACGGGTCATTTGGTGCAAACGCGCGCGCTCAGCCAGGGAAGGGAGGGGGTTATCCCCGACCGCTTCTGCCCACTATGTTCGTACTGATAGTAGTGGTCAAAGGACGGAGTAGTCTCTCAATTGGCGGAAGATGGAAGCCGCTGTTGGAGGATCAGATTGGCCTGTGCCCTGAGACAAGATCTGCCCTAGGTTCGCACACAGGTTGTTGACAGGGTACCACAATATTCTGCATCGGCGGCCTGGCTGGTTTGTGCGCTAGCTGCCACGGGCGACAAGGTAGCTTGCAGACAAAGGTACCGGCCATGAAACGTTGTATTCACGCCCGGCTCGAAGATGCTACATACAAAGAGGGGAGAGAGAGGGGGGGGGGACGCAGCTTGAGTGGAAGGGTAATATTCAAGCATTCAACATTTTTTTTTTTTTCCCTCAGACTTGTGGCGTGCCAATGACTGCGACTTGCCGTAGTCGATAGTGTTTACTGCAAAGAGTCGATGAATCAATTACTGAGGTCTTTTGCCTTGAAGGAGCTGTACTGCACAAGCTGGCGGCCAGCCTTGGATAACCAAGTCGCTGATCGGGCTCGGAGCAGATTCATGGAAATTCTCGCAAAGGCACCCGCGCTCATGATGGTCTAGGAGAAGTCGGTGTGTGTGTGTGTGTGTGGACGGAGTAATGCAAGCAGAAGCAAACGGTGACAACGGGAGGGACGATGAGTAAAGCTGACTGAGCTCACAGTTTCGGGAGGGAGACAGATTACATGACGGGTCCGGCAAGGCACTGCTGTGCCCAATGCCCATGATGTAATTTGACCGCGGCGTGGCTTGGCGGCGACGCAGGACAAAGTAACCAGCACCGGCACCAGCATGAGGCCTATATGGGAAATGTGGCTGGACGGCCCAGGGTTAGGCAGACAATTTTGGACACGAGGTGCATGACTGCACCCAAAGGAGAGGTGCGGGTTGAGGCCACGGTACAGTGAGTACAGGGGCAGCCAGCCGCTAGAAAAGGCAGCCAGTCGAAGTTCAGCTCGCAGGCCAGGCAGGGGGCCCAGCAGGGTCCAGCAGGGGGTCTTTGCAGGGTTGCA